>VXAY01005796.1:33950-103606 GCA_013399855.1 Oxyruncus cristatus | reverse complement strand
CCCCCCCCCCCCCACACACACACACAAACCCCAAAAAAAAACCAAAAAAACAAACCCACACCTCACAGCAAAAGAGAAACTGGGTTTTCTGTTCATGTTGCATTTGAGTTGGAAATTCTGTGTCGTATTCCTGATAGATGATAGTGAAATTTTAGTGTCTTAATTTGGAATTAAAATAGGAGAGCACTTTGCAAAATAAGGCTATGGGGAATGTGAACCTGAAACCCTTCCCACTAAGCTTCCTTTTGGGGGAGCCATTTATTGATGCTGCCACTCAGAGTTCCATACGGCTCTACCTTCATACACTAGGATCCACTGACGGCCTGAAACCACCACAGCTTCTTGCTAAGTAGGAACCACAACCATTTTCTACTGAGCCCTTGCAAAATAAGGACTATTCAGCTGAAGAACAGAGGACCACAAAACCCCATCTAATTTAGAAGCAAAGGTGTAACAGCAGGCCATTTAGGATCCATTGGCTCAAATCTCAAAACCATTCCAGGATTTTTGCTTTCCCCTCATCCCTCCTGATGTACCAAAGCCATCACACTGGATGGCTTGCCTTGGCGTTAGATGTTCTCAGACATCAGCCACCTGAACAACACGTAAACACTTCCCAGAACTTCAACACACCAGGGCAGTGAACCACGTGAAAACACCAACAAGTAAAACCTCAGCTCTTAGCATTGATCCACCAACCACTACAGCTACTTGGAAACAGAAACCTGGAACTATGAGATCCCACTGTCCCGCCTCAGCCCACACAACCGTCTTTCCCTGGTGCTTGCTCACGCAGCTGCAAGCACAGCCTGTTCCAATCACTACCACTCTGACCCTTAAGGATCTTTGCATACTTTCCCTCCCTACAGAAAGTGGCCTAATGTAACCTATAACTGACAAACTCCAGCACAAAAGTGTTTGAAATCCTACTGGAATTTACCACTGTTAGATATAGGGGAGATAAAAGTTGTAGAGCTGGAAAGTTGTATATCTAACCCACCCACTGCAGGCATAATCCCTAAACTATGGATAAAGAGCTGGCCGCTTTAAAATCCCTTTCCCATTCTCCCTGGGCTCTGGGAGGGTGTCTGTGCTCGAGGTGGTAACTCATGCATACAGAGTGACAAGCAAACAGCAGCTTCTATACCCAGAACGTCCCTTCTGGGTTCCCACAGCAGCTGAAAAAACACGTGTTGGCCACCGCCACTGGATGTCCTGCACTTGGCAAACAATCACAAACACATGGAGCTGCTGGGGAGCAGGGAACAGCCGAGGGAAATGCAACAGAACAGGAGGGAAAAAACATCCCAAAAGACAAAGGAACAATGGAAAAGGGTGAGGGGGAAGATGAGAAGGTCACTGGAAGGCAAAGAAAGAAAAGGGCAAGAGAGTCTGGGAAAAGTAGTGAGATAAGTGAAGCATGTGAGGAAACAGGCTGTGAGGAAGATATCCCACCATCAGCACATAAAATAAAGCTCCTGTTGGAAGATAATTGGGAACAAATGACCAGCATAAATAAATAAAAAAAAAAAAACCAAAACCAACTCTGCAAGACACAAAGAGAGCTCACTCACACATTAGTAACCAGAAAGGCTTCCCAGCCCACAGCTACTTCTGTGCTGATAACTGGGAAAGCAACATGTGGAAAGGTTTGGACATGGTCATTGGCTGAGTAAATAGGTTAGGCTTGAGAAGAGATGATGCACATTGAATGCAAAATGGATAAAATTAAACATTTACTGACAACAGAAAGTCAGGCTAAACTTCCAAAAATACCAAGCAACTACCAAAATACAAGTCAAGTCCTGAGATAGAGAGAGAGCCAACTGAGCCTCCTACAGCTTTTAGCTTCAACAGCTCACAAGCTATTCCTCCAGGTGTTTCATGGAGCCAAATTAGCGCTTCAGTTCCTCCTGACTGCTTGAACTGCAGCACCGGTGACTCTTTAAATCTGCCACAGCTGGGCTGCTGGTGGCACAATGGATGTCTGCTCTGGGAAGGGCCTGGCACAGAACAGCCACATCTCCTCGGGGTCAGGGAGGAGAGAAACACACTATTGTTTCCCAGGCAGGTAGGACTGCATTTATGCCCACGTGCTCCTGGCTCAGAGGAAGCAAATAAATGACAGCTTTTCTCTCTTTCACTAAGAGACACCCATCTGCCTTCTTAAACCCAGCAAGATTCAAGCTAAACAGGGCAAATAAAGAAATGAGAAAAGAGAGAAACGAGGCACTGCTTTTCCCTGCTGGATGGGGAGATGCAGTGGTTTATGTAGTGAGTTAAAAAAACAGGTAAGAAAAGACTCCTTTGTAAGCTGTATTCACTCATCGTTCATAGTACATTCTCTCCCACATTTATAGCAACTTGGAGTTACAAAGAAAGTGTAAACTCAAACTGCACATTTCCTGGGCCCTAGAAAACAGAGAACAGCTGTTCCTCAGCCTCCACACTGCAGAATTATTCCTGCTCCCAAGATACACAGCACTTACAGGCACACAAACCCCATTCTGGGTAGGAGGTAGAACTGCATTTTTATTTGCTTGTGGTTGTTGGGTTTGGCCCAGAAAATAATTTGTTGCTGGATTTTTTTTTTTTTTTTTTTTTTTAGTTTTTTTTAGTTTTTCACCCACCAGAACTGGGTTTGTCTTTGTTCTCCAGCATAATGGATGTGGTTGTGCTGTAAAGATGCATTACAGTGACACAGTTTACACCCCCTCCTGCCAGCACTTACCTTCCCACCACAGGAACATCCATACTGCACAAGTCTGGAATGCTGACATGGTTGTCACCACACTAACTTAGCAAACAGAAACACCTTTTTTCTTTTTTTTTTCGACACAGACAAAGCTTTGTCTCTAAAGGAAGAACGACCTACTTGCAACCCCAAATTTATTTTTATTTTAATTTTCGAGATTTCATTCTACACAATTTCTTTAAACTGTGTGATTTAAGCTTACTTACAGTTAATCCATTTTTCTAATTACATTGTTTCTCTCACTGTAGATCAACAGTTGATTAATCAGACTCTTCAGCGAAGCAGCAAGGTGTCTGACCTTCTTACTTGCTATATTTGTAATGAACCTCATCTCATATCCCTTAATGAAATAAAAAAACCCCACAATCTATTTCAAGCTATCTTTAGGATGTCTGACTGCCTACAGGGAGCCCATCAGGAGCTCACCTATGGGCAAGGCTATCAGTTTTATTCTCTGTCAGCTTTTTGACAAGACTTGCATCATGCTACACCCTCTTGGCGTTAGCAAAGAAATATTTCAAAAGCCAGTTTCTCCATATATTAATCTGCATTTCCATGGGACAATTTTGTAGCTCCCCTGCTACAAAATCCCCTGCAGCAGAAGGGTTTCCTACCAAGCTGCAAAAGACCTCCTTTAGTTATGGAAAAAGCTGCCACCACTTACGAGAGATGCAAGAACTTGCATTTCTTCTGTGTCAAACGGTAGGACTCAATGATCTTAAAGGTCCTTTCCAACCTAAATGGTTCTGTGATTCTAGCCTGCAAGGTGACTAAATACATAAAATCTCAGCAAGTCTCAAGCCAGTCATTTTCTCAAACTCTCAGGCATGTGCCAGTGCAGAAATCCCATTCACACAAAATGGAGACAGAATAAAGCACCCACTCTGAGAGCAGGGCTCTCAGGCACTTGGGGAAGTTACTTCCCAGCTTTAAAATCAAATCAACTACACAAGATGTCCTTAAAGACTCTCATAGATGGGAACTCCACCACCTGCCCATGTTACTTTATTTAACCAGTTTGCTATTTTTCTAAACAGGGAGTTTTTCCGAGGCTTTAACTTTCTATTTTTTACCCTGTTGCTGCTCCTGTTCTTCCCAAAGGGCAAACCAGATTATTCCATTTTTCTCTACGTAAGACTACATATTTAAAGAATTCTTACATTTCCTTGAGTCTTTTCTTCAGGCTAAAACATCTCCTGTTCATACCTAGTGTAGTCCCATTTTCTAGACCTCCAATCAGTACCCTGTGCAGGTATTACAGCTTTCAATTTTATTACAGCTTTCAAACATGTCAGAACAGCACAGAAGTTGGGCTTTTTGTATTTTCACTAAGGAGCCCCATGAAACATTAAGGAAATAGGATACTGGTTCAGTATCCACCCAAAAGATGCCCGTGGAAACATGTGGAATTCAAAGCCCTTTTCCCTAGTTTTAACAACACTTCAGACTTGATAAGTACCAACCCTGATAGGGCCAAGTTCCTGTAAACTGCCACAGTCTGAGCTAACAGTTGAGGTTATGAGTAAGTTAAAAACCCTGCAGTTGAGTGAATTCTCTTAACTCTGCTTTCAGAAAAAGCTTTGTTTTGGCAGACCTATTTCCTACCATACTAAAGGAGTACTAACTATGTCCATTCTTTTACACAGAAGAATTGAGGTTTGGGTGGTTTGGGGTTTTTTTTTCCTCAACAGAAGATAATAAGTGTGTAAGGAACAAGTACACCAAAAAAGGAACAGCCTGGGCTAGCCCTAACCTGCTGCTTCCTTCTTAAAACCTGCTTTATTTTAAAGCTCTGCTCTTCCTAGGGCTCTGAACTGACATTTGGCTAACTGGCTCACTGAATGTTCCATCTAAACTTACATGGTATCAATTAATAGATTATAAAAGCCACTGATTTCCCTTTAAAGTTCTTTATGATCTCTGATCCTTTGGGAAGTGAGTGAGTACCTATGTAGTGACAGCTCACATCTTCATCAGCCTGCAGCAAAGGCTTGCCTGGCAGTCCCTGAGGTAAGACTGAGGGAAATAATGACATGAGTTTCAAATAACAAGGCGTTTGGCTCACCTAAAAAACACCTGACCCCAGCCTATTGGTTGAGAAAGGCCAGAGACAGTACTGCTGAGGCCCATGCTGAAACAAAAGGATCCTTATTTCTCTTGGCTCAATATTTCAAATTCAAAAAATCACCAAAGTACGAGAACGTTGAATGTTCTGCAAATAAACTACAGCACCACTAAATGCAACAACTGGTAGACCACGTCCAAATTGGACCCAGGTTCAAACCACAGGCTCTCTCACACATCCAGTCCACTGAAGGTATTCCAATATGATCACACTGCTTCCCAGTTACTGCCTGACTGTGGGATGATCAGATCCTCTGGTCTGGACCCTCATGCTCCCACCAATACCCACGTTACCTCCAAGACTTGTAACAGATACTTAGCTTTGCTGCCACAGGAAGAACAAAATCTCAGTGCCTGCTGCCAGACAAAGTAATGTCTGAAAACTACAGAATGGTCACTTGGAAGTGAGAGCAATATGGATGCTAAAATGAAAGACAATTAAGTGGGTATTCTAAATGATGCTCTCTATTGCTCTTCTTCAACTTACCAAGCTCCTGTGCAATCTGCATACTGGCCTCCATCCAACCTTACAGCCCCAGGTTCTTGAGCCAGGGTTGGCAATGGCAAACTGAAAGCACAAGTTTGCACCAAATCCAACCAAGACACAAAGCAACTCATCTTAATATTTAGCTGCTTATTATACCACTTAAATCATTGCTCCAGCTCGCATGCCGTAGCTTCTTCCATAACAGGGTGCATTTCCTAATTGGAGACTCCTGATAAACTTAGAAAGCACTATGTTTACTAATTGGAAGATTAATATTTTCAAAACCTCTGTTCTTTAACTTGCAAGTTAGAAAACTCAGTGAAGCACCTGAAGGGATGGTATTGAGAAGGGAAAGACACCACTAGAGTATTAGCACACCAGCTGAAGGAACCTCACTGGACCCAGTGTTATTCAAGTCACTAAGTTATTTTTTAAATTCTTGAAAGATACAGAAAGGGTGATTATCCTTTCCTGCAAAATCCCATCTGCTTTGAATTCTTACAGCTTTAAAATAAGCACACAGTTCTAATTAATTTTAATGATCCGTGCTGAATGACTTACCACCTAAACAAAACTGTTTAATTTGTTAGTGGGTTTGAATTTTATTTCATCTCTGCTAATTTATAAATGCTTTTCATAAAGGGAAGCTACAGTTGACATTGAAGGAGGTGCTTTCAAGTGTGATGTATGGGTGGATGGGCCTTCTGTGTTTCGGCATCCTGGCAGGGTGATGCTGAACCCAAATCAATGCACAGAGTTTAAATACAGATCACTTGGTGCTTCTCTTTTGGAGGATGTCTGGAGGAACGCAGATCTTTAAGTCAGAGTAGGGACAGCACAGTTAAAAGGACCAATCCACATTCAAGTGAACTGAGGGCAAGGAAGGAGAAAAATCACCATTTACCAAACTTGCATATATGTCTCAGTTAATTTCATAATTTATCATTAAGGAAAGCTTGCAAGTAACATCTTATATAAGGCTTTTAAGATACACTGTGTTCAACAGCCCAGTTTTCTACGGCTGTAGAGGGATACAAGGAAAAAAACAAAAAACAGACTAAATTCTGACTTCAGACTTGACATGAATTTTGCCATTTAACTCAATGGGACCAGGCTTACTCCTGGAATATGCCTGGGAAAACAAGGAAGTAGCCCATGAACTTTAAAGAGTTCCATTTATATCCCTGACTTTAAATAATACATATACTGCTAAACTCCAAAGTTTCTCCCCATTCCAATTAATATTCTGAATATGACAAGCAGAATATTGGCAGTGCAACCACTAACAAACCACTGCCTTACCATCCTGGGCAAACACTGGATTTTGACACAAACGTCCACCCCCAGAATAATTTTTACAGAGATCTGCTGAACCTGTGTTGAGAAAAGGAACATAAGGAGTTCCCAAATCAACATCACCCATCACTATTTTCCTCCACACCTCACACCACTCCCGTTTTTTCCTCTCAATATCCTCTCTTCTTCTTTTGCACTACAAAACATCACACAGAATTAACTCAATTCCACGAATTTAAACCCAACATCAAAATACTACCAAATAATGCTTTTTCTTCTCCCTCCCCCCCACCCCCTTTCAACTCAGGGTTAACTCCAAAACATCTGTCATGTCCTGCTTTGTGTTTTATTTTAGAATCTCATCACTCTTGCCATCTTTTGAGTTTGCAGCAATGACAACTCACATTTAATAATTAGTTTCCCTATTTCCACAAAAGCACTCTGACTTCAGAGAATATGACCTGTGGGTAGTTTGCATACAGACACTTCACCCTCCCTGATGCTTTCTGGGAGACGACTGGCTCATTACAATGCAAATTAAGCTCACCCATGTCATTCATATAAATTATTAAGAGAAAAATCCCAAACAAAACTCAAAATATTCTTCTCATGAGTCTCTATGATTTACTGCAATGGCTATACTACAGTGAAGTCTTATGCATTATAAGACCATCATGTTTTTTTCTGGACCTAAAATCTAAAGGTTTCCAAGCGCTACTTGGCACTTGACCTCTTCCCCAAGTCCCCAAAGCAAATCCATTCAGCTTTCAGAAATATTTCTTCTCCCAAAATCAGCTTCAGTATTCGATTCATCCACAGTATTTGGTCCATCCATATAAGAAAATGTGGCCATTCCTTCACTAAAAACATACCAGAAACCCTAAGAGGGTTACAGATCACTCATTTCTCCACATTTATTTGTAAGCAGCAAAGGGGAAAAAAATCATCTACATACATGAGAATACTGGAGGAAGAGGTTGTGTTTGTATAATAAAATGTTCCTCTGCTTTTAAAATATTCTATATTAATAATACATCATTCCTTTAATAATATATTAATGACCCTCCTCCTCCCTCTCATGGAAGCTTCAGTCACTGAAGACAACAGTCAGAACGTGGCAGGAGTCAGCAATGTGTTTTCCATAATTTCAGTTGACTACACCAAGAATAGTGCAAATATGGGTGATCTCTTATTCATAAGAGTTATTCTTTAGCATATTACAGTGGAAAAGAGATTTGTTGCAATTTGTTTGTTATCTGGACAACATCCCCTCGGCTACACAGATGGGATTTATCCTACCTCAAATCAGCTAAAACACTCAGTATTTCAGATGTTAGGAAAAGAAAAATGGATTATTTCTCTGCAACTCATTTGACAAGACCATCACTATTCATTTTCTCCCTCACAGGATGGGAGGCTGTGCAGCCTCAATAAGGAAAGATTTTGGACTTGACACTGTAGCATTAGAGAACACAGAATAAGTCTATTAAGGGCCTGTGTTTTCTATCTTCTAGAGGACTATGAAAACAGGTACAGGGCCAATAAATAAAAATCTTAACTTCATGCTGTATTCAATGAACTTAACTCACAAAGTGTGTGCCCATTCCAGCACTGAATGTATTGTATATCACTGTCCCAGTTTCTTAAGTTGTTTTCTTTTGGTGAGGGTCTCATGTAGGTTTTTTTTTTCTTTCCTTTTTCTATTTTTTAAAAGGCTTCTCAAGCTGGAACCAGGATCAACTGACTATTATTTCTCTTGTGACTTGTGCTGCTCAATTATGACATTTCATTTCAACCTTACTCTCCCAACACCTTGCATTAATCCACCCAAATAACTACTGGCGACGTTTTGGAGATGATTGATTTTTCACATCTGAAAGACATTTGTTCTGGTATGCTAACAGTAATAAATGAGAGAGGGGCCTTCAGGAGTACAGAATGAAACTGAATGCCAAGATAAATGTTACATTTCAAAGTATAATGACTGAAATTTTTCAGATAAACATCCTGCTTTTTGTGAAAAGACTTCTTATTTTCTCCCACAATGTACGTGTCTGTTTGTTTGTCAGCAAGAGTTTGAATATGTCATTATTAGTATGATTGGAAACAGAAATTGATCCATTTGTCATATCAATAGCAGCTATAGCTGGAGGATCAAATAACCAAATTTGCCCTTGCTCATTAGAGAAACTTTAAGAAAGCAAACTAATATTTCAAGAACTCCGCAGGGAATACAAGACAAATTAAGTCTCAAAAATAATTATAACATCCCAAAGGGAAAATGTGCTTCTCTCGCGAATTACTCTTAGACTTCTACATATCTTTTAAAATGCATTTTAAAAGGGCAATACTATCATAATTTATAATAGATCATGTTTCACGGATCAAAAGGTTCATATTCTGAAGACCTGAAAAAAATCCCCAGCCCAAGACATACTTGGAAGTAAGATCAGGGTTCTTCACTCTGAAAGGCCACTCACCTTCCCAGGAGAGTTACCTTCTGTGGGATTTATTTTAAAAGCCATGGTCTTGATATTTATAGTCTTCTATGCTTGTGTTTATACTGATAATTAATAGTGCTGGGGGCCTAAAATAAGGGGTTCAGAAACGTGCACATCTCTGTGTGCACCATGCAATTCACACAACTGGCTACAAAGCTGCATGAGCAATTCCCATTGACTAACTGTGGAAACAGGAAAACAGGTGGTGGTCAGGAAGGGAAGATAAGGGCATAGAAAACACTGAAAAAAAGGGTGAAATTCCTAGAAATTACTTCTACTTCAGAGGGTGGCAGAGCCACATAAAATTATGATAAGCTCACTCTCTTCCCAGCCCTCCAACGAACCGTGGCATTGATCTGATGCTTAATATTTACCTGTGGGAGTTGTATACATTTTTCACAAGAGAACCATTAATTCCTCTGCAAGACTGGCCAAGCAGTATTGCCATTTCTTCAAAATTATTCCAGAATAAAGAATAGAGAAACCCAAACTAAAATATTTTGTGTTGCTTTGGGTTTTTTTAACCAATGCAATAGACTTAATGTCTACACAGACATTATGTTTTCACTTGTTCAAGCTACAAAGACCTGTTGTCTCAACCCAAATCAGAAGTCCAATACATGAACAAATTTTCCGTTAGTCGCTTCTCCAGCTTTATACTACTTTTTACTTCAATATAGAAAGTGGGGGGGGAAGATCACTTGGCAATACCACAGGCATCTTCAAACCCAGAAATAGTTAGATTTGAAAACAACTTTTTCTATGAGTCAAGGAAGAAAAGCTAAAGAAAAAGCTCTGTAAATCCCACTGGCAAAATAGTAAAAGCAAGGAGTAGGCTGAAGTCCATTACCTGGTAGCAGGAATGCACCAACAGACAAAAGGTTGCTATAACTTTCGTACATTCTTCTATTAAGAGGCTTTAAACATCGTGTTGTGGTGCCAGTTTATAAAGCACAGTGAGGCTGAATTTTTGAAAGCCAAAAAAATGAAGGAGGCGAAGCAAGAAAAACATCATCACATCTGTCAAGTTTTTTTAATACAAAGGGATCCGATGACTGCCAGGAAAAGAAAAGAAAGAAAAAGAAAAAGGCAATGCAAGTAACTAAAAAAGCCATAACAATTTTTCCGTATAATTTATGGCTGTTATGCTCATCTCTCTCCCCATTACCTTTAACGACTTTGTGCTTTCCAAGAAAACACTTCTCATGGAAGGATCAAGTATGAACACCACCCTCACCCAAAACAGCAGTTTTATGAACGGATTGTTTCAGTATCATGACTATACATATATCTGTTTTATGAAGGCCTGAGAAGCTTCTGCATAGCTCCAGTACAATAATGAAGCCTTTAAGGAAATCAGAATTGATACAAACATATCACAGGATGCAAATTCAGTGTCCCGGCGTTCGATAAAGAAAGGCACACCGAGCATTCCAGCACAACATCCCTGATGTGCAAGCCAGGAGCCCAACAGCTCCCGAGCCCAATCAAGCCTTGGGGATTTTGTCTTGTTTTCACAAAGGACAATCCAGGGAATTTCCACACAACTCAAAACATGACACTGTCAGAAAATAAAAAAAAAACCAAACCACTAAACCCAAGCAGCTTAATTAGGAATTTAGGAAAGCCTCCTATTGAACCACAGGTGCATTTTCCCAAAAGGAAATTGCAGGCATTGCAACCTGAGTCACAATAAATTTTGGCATGCGTTTTAGTATTTTTAAATGAAAGAAAACAGAAGCTATAAAATCCACAGTAAATATTCACATTTTCTGACATCTATTTCCATTCTACTATTCAAATGCCCTCTAAAATTCTGAAACTGAACTTCAGCAAACTTCCAATGCTCTTGTCACTTTCGAGAAGTATTCTCTAACTACTTTTGAGCTACAGCCATCCAAGTTTTTTACAGCTCATATTGTCTTAACAACCCTACAGACCTGTTAAATTTACATTACAAAGTGATCCCAGTGAATATTGTGTATAAGGCTGAAAAAGTCAAGTATGTTAACTCCAGCACTGCTCCATTTTCTATCCATAGCTCAAAGGTTCACGTATTTCTTTTATATGGGCCTAATTTCATTCATTCAAGCTCGTTTGGAAAAAACAGCATCCCTTAGCTATATGCAAGAAAAGGCCAGACACATATTTAAACTGCCTTTTTTTTTTTTTTTACAATTTAAAAGCTGCCTCTGCACACAGGCATCACTTCATTTAAGCAGACTTAGGTGTCTGAGAATGGCAGGACTGAATCTTATTGGCACAGAGGTACTTTTACATAAGCTTGTGGGGGTTTTTTTGGTCATTAAACACACAGACCATCAGCAGCAAAGCACAGGCTGATGGAGACACAGGAGAAACACTCGGAGGCGTGACTGTATTTCAGAGTTCTCAGCCAGAACTGCATCAGGCCCTGGGCAGCTCAGTTATCCTCTACCTTAACTTCGGCTCCATTAACAAATGAAGTAAGAAATAATACTTATACACTTCCCAACCCTTCTCCAAGAATGGATGCCCTCTTTTTATTTTTTAGATGCCACATCTCCAGGGTCATAAAATTGAGACAAAAGAGCCAGAACTTGTAACATTGCAACTGCTGCACTGCTTTTGAGCTTATAAACTTCCTAATGCTACTATAAATACTGCTTTGTTTGTCGTGATGTGTATTCCTACCACACAGCTCAGTCAGCCTGGGGGGAAAGAAAAGAGTATCAGCAGTGAACATCATCTATTCTGTTTGTGAAAGAGTTTGTTGCAGCCTCAGAGGCCATACACGTGCTTAATTTTCATCAGCATTAGTGTAGCTTAATGCAGAATGTATAGAGAAAAATGAAGGGTTTGTATTAGCCCCAGTAAATGGGTTGCTCTGTCTTTTGGTCCCTCTTAATGAAAAATAGCAGTTGCTTTTAAGTATGTTTTGTAGTTAGACAAGTCTTTGTTGCTGCTGAGAAATGTAAATTTATGGGAGTAACAAAACAAATTGATTAGTGACATGGAAACCACTTAATTCCTGCTTCCCAGATGGGAGACTGTTAAGCAACCGTTTAACCTATTTGTATGTAGTAAGGAAGATGCAAGTCTTCAGCTGAGATGCTGAAAATTCAGAATTATCATCTTCAGTTTGAACCTGCCTGCAAAACTCCAGCCTCCTCACAGCTCTCCATGGGGTGAACCGTCCAACTCAGAGTTCTTAGAGCACAACCAGGCTGGGCTAGAAAGCAGGGAAGAGGACCAACATTCTAATTTAAAACAGCTACTAATTCTTGTTTTACATTACCCGGCCAACTCAAGGCAGGGAAAGTGATTCTTTCAAGTACAGTCTATCCAGATCCAAATATCTAAGAGTCCAGAAAGCAGACTCACTTATGCAAACCATCTTATCTTTAACTATGCAGCTACACAGTGTGTACAGTAACATGAGCTGCTCCCCATTTTTACATACCAAAAAATCACACTCCCTAAATGCCACATACACGTAATTCCTAATAGTTCCCAGTGATCAAAAAGGCTGGATTCACATTCAGATCCAAACACTTTCTCCAGCACATCTGAATCTGACACTTTGCTCCCCCAATTCTGCAATTTCATACAAGCAAATAAAGCGGATTGAATCCACAGGCATTTTAGAGAAGAATGTAGAATTACAGTTTATAGATAATTTTACAAAATGGCAATATAAAACAGTCCCTTCCCAACCAAACTGCCATACATTTATCATTCCCCAGCAAAAAGCTCAGTATTTTCAAACAGAAATACAATAACGAAATATTGAATTGACACTTATGATAAAATGCATTTGATTAAGACTTAATAAAGTAGTCTGTATATTACCAGTGAATAATGTATCATAAGATAAAGGTAGACGGAAAGCAAATAAGATTGTCAAAGCTAATTTCAATGTGCATTTTTCAGCCATATTACTTATTTTATTACTGGGTTTTAAAACGCAGACTGAGATTCCATAAGGTTTTTTTTTTTTGAAAAGAAGCAAAAAAACCCAAAAAACAAACCCAACAATAAATCCCTTGAAGAAATTTACTTGATTTGGTCATGTTGCTAAATTAAAATCAATGCAAAATCTCCAGGAAACTAGTTCCGTTCCTTCATACTCTCCATAGCATGGCTTAACAACAGAACATTTCAACAAGACTTTCAGAAGTAAAGGTGGAGTGTTTGGGGTTTTTCCCCCCTCCTGTGCATCAGGGAAAAACAGAAGAACAAGAAAGAGCATCATCAGATGCAATTAAATTTTTGTCATCTGAAATAAAGTTTCCCAAAATCTTTTTTTTAATATTCAATGTGAGCCTTCCCAAACCAACAAGCCATCAACTAATTGCCTCGATAAATGATATTGCACACACGGGATGTCAGAGCACACAAGCAAACACTTGAGGCTTATGTAAATGTATCTTTTTCCATATTGGTAGCAGGCTGGCCTTAACTGAACCACAGTAGTAAAGCCAAAAAACTACTTTCCCAATAATTAAAGTTTAAAGATATTTGCAAAGGCAAATATTTGTATGCAAAGTCAACAGCACACTGCTTGGATGATATATTTTACATTCAAGTTAGAAGTTTCAGGAGTGAGGTGCCCAGAGCATCTCTGATTTCACCAGGTCCCTTACACAATTCCCCACTAAAATTTTCACTAGAGCTTTAACCCAAAGTTTAGTATAGCATATAGAGAAATAATTGCTAAATTACAAGATTACTGACCCTGTACACTGTTCTGCTACAAGCCAACTTGGCTCAGAAACCCCCTCCCAGGGCAGCAAAGCAGGGTTGCAGCACCAAAGAGTTGATATTGGACCTGCCTGGCCCAAATGCTGTCCTGCTGCTTTCACTGGTTTCCAAACTCTGCGGGAAAAAATCCCACAGAATGAAGGATCTCTGTGGCATGTGACAGTCATATTTTACCTGTAAGGTCCTCAAGGTCTGGGGATGGGGGCGAGATAAACACGCCAGAGGAACTTGCCCCTGGATCAGATATCAGAGAAAATCAAGACAAAGCACTGACACGCTCAAGCATTAACACTGGTAACAAGGCTTCAATTGCTTCCCAATGTTTTCACTCTGGAGAGGTTTTCCTTAAGTTTTCCAGCACAGCAGGCTCCCTCCCTTGTTGTTTTCCATCAGTGAAACTCCATCCCTGCCTTTCATCTTCCTTTTGATTTGGAAAGTTAAAGTTTTACCCTCCCTCTCCCACACATACAGATAAATACAGACAGGAACTGCAAACCACTGCTCTGCTGGCACAGAAAAGTCCTTTATTTCACCCTGTGTTTTTCTAACTATGGACACGCTGTCACCATATATGTTATTACCAACAGAAGACACAAACAGCAGGTTAGAATTCAAAAATGTCACAAAGTTTCAAGACAAGCCACAAGGCCTATCTAGATTGCTGCTGAATTCAGTGACTCCCGTTACTTCTTTTAAAACTCTAATAATTGAATTTGATGCCAGGTTAGAAAAGCTTCTGATGCACAGCAATGTGTCATTTCTAGAAACCTTATTCATAATAACTCAGAGAGCTTTAAAAATGGATCATTTTAAGTGTTGATGTATCATTCAACAGGTTATGTTGTCTCACAAAATGTTAACCTCCTTTTTCTCTGAATAAATCCCAGAATATTAAAGGCAGATTACTGGCTTTTACAGATTACTATTACAACATGGTTCTAGTCTTTGCTGGTAAAAGGAAACCCTTTCTCATACAGGTACTAGTTAAGAGAAAATTGGAAAAGATTTTTGCTGAGCCTGAGGTTTCCAGGGAATGGGCCTCTTGGCCTAGATGAGCACAAGCCACTCCTTATCCCTGAGCCCTCTGCATGCCACATATTGCCAGCTTGCATTTCATTCCATGTACAGCTGCAGAGAAAGCCCCAATGTAGCACTTTTTCCCTGTGCTGTGTTGAAATGGAGCCCTTTAGTGATGAGCAAAGATCAGTCATTAAAGTTGGAAAAAAAAAAAAATTTATTGCTTCTCTCTCATCTATACAATGGAGGGGTAAGAACAGCCCCAAAGTATTATTTATAAACTGTTAGTCATGTAATGGAGCAACAAAAGCATCGTGAGATGATTAGCTCTGGAACAAGTGGAGAAGGTTTGCTTCCGCCTGTTTGCAAGGAGTGGAGCACTGTGCACACCTCCAGCCCAGTGAGTCATTGAGCCACATCCCAGGAAGTCCTGCTGAAGTGGATGCTGCCTGATTTTAATGGAAATGTAAAACTATTGTC
This sequence comes from Oxyruncus cristatus, assembly GCA_013399855.1. NCBI lineage: Eukaryota > Metazoa > Chordata > Aves > Passeriformes > Cotingidae > Oxyruncus > Oxyruncus cristatus. The sequence continues at coordinate 88,203 of VXAY01005796.1, read as the reverse complement.
TGAAAACCAGACAAAATCAGAAAACAAAACTCTTTTTCAGAGAGCTCCTCTTAGAAGTAAGGCTCTGAGCACTTTGAAGAAAGAAAAGAGTATCAAATAGTTGCATAAGATGCTGCACATTTAATCACAGAATGGTTTGGGCTGGAAGGGACCTTAAAGACCATCTAGTTCCAATGCCCGGCAATGGGCAGGGACACCTTTCACTAGATCAGAAATCCTCCTCCTACTATTTCCCCAAGTACACGACCTTGTTTTGAAACACAGCGATGCACTGTGTTATGTTTTGATCACTAAACCCAGCCCATGAACCAGTAAACATGGTTTATGAAAACAGCTTTCTTCTCCTCACCTCAAAAGCAGTGAGTGCCAGCCCAGAGAGCAGTAGGTGTAGCCTGAGGCTACTCTTCCAATTCCATGCACAGCCCTGTGAACAACCCCAGTCTCCAAGGCAAAAATCACAACACACAGACTGTAGTGCCTGCAGCTTAAAGTGAATTTCAGTGCGTTTTCTCAAGGAGCTACCACAAAAAGTAACTACTAATGCACATTTAAGTAGCTCTCTTGGTAAAAAGCAAGAAAAGGAAAAAAAAAAATCACCAGAGGATCAGAGAAATATGGAGCTGGAAGAGATTATCTAGTCCCAAACTTTCTATGAAAATACATTTCCAGATAACTACTACAGAAATGTATTTGCGTATCTACAAGGCTGCTTTAGATTGCTAGATATGCATATATGAATTCTCTTCCATAAAGGAAATTCCATTAAAAATTATTTTAGGTGTATGAGTTAGGAAAAAAGTTTTCTGACATCCAAGGAAAACCATCTTTGCTTCAAATTAAACCAATTGTTTCTTAAGCTCTCCCCAAAAGGGACAGAAAATTAACGATTACTGTATTTTTAAATGGAAACCTTTTAAAATGAAAGACCTGCTCCTCATCCTTGCCTCATATATATATATATATTTTTTTTTAATGGAGACAATTTCTACATTTCTGTCCTCTTAATTCATGGTTTCTACACCTCCTACACACTCCCATTTCTTCTTTGGAACAGGTCTTCTTTGGAACAGGCAGTTTAGCTGTGAGTGAACAGCCTCGGAAGCACTGAAGCAGAAGGGCTGCTCCCCTCCCGCATGCAATTCCCAACTACATTCTCACTTGGACACTTCTTCCATCTTCATCTTGCTGATGACACTATAGTCAGCAAAACATAACTCCAAAAATATTGTTCATTTTAGGAGCCTTTACACACTCTCTCTCTGACAATGGGCAGCCCATGACAGCTTCATGCCACAGTAACCAGTTGGACATTTCTGCACTTCACATCCTTGTTGCTTTTGTTCTGCAGCTCAGCTAAAACTGTTTCTAAATAAATTTTGCTTGATATTTGCAACAAATTCACAAGGAGATCATTTCTTTGTTCCCAAGCCTGTCTTCAGGATCTCAAAAGGGGCTCTTGGGTCTCAAAAGGCTGCAGTTTCAATGTTTTCTGGGTTTTAACTTATTTATGTGTCGCTCTTTATAAAAAAATGTTCTGAACATAGCATATTACTTGCTGGAAAAGATGTATGCTAACCCACAGGTAATTCCCTCAATCTAGGCATTTTATACCCAAAAGCAGGCCTTATGACTTGCCACTACCACACAAGATGACAAACATCCTTCAGCACTCATCTGGCTCACTCACTTCGGAAAGTAAACAAAAAAAAGGTTATCCAAGTAGAAATATATATGCATTTTAACTTCAGAAAAGAGAGACTACACTGGTTGGTTCACTCACAACTGGAGTACTTCCAAATAGTCCAACCAATCTGCTTTGCAGAAACCTAACAGAAAATTATACAGCATTTTCCCTTCAGTGAAAAAATAAACCTGGCACTTTAGTCTCACCCACTTCCATCAGAAAAGAGTAATTGTTTAGATATAGGTCATTAAACTCTTTAAGCCAAAAATTCAGTGCTATCCCAGGAGCTTGTGCTGCAGAGCTGCTTCAATTACCAGTAGTGTAAAACAGAGCTAGATCTGGCAGGATGTGGGGAGACTCCCCAAGCTCTTCGAGAGATGTAATCTGGAAGGGCAGTAAAGCTGGCCATTGATTTAAAACCTGGTGATATAATTTACACTTCATATTTCAAACCTTCACTAATGCAATCAGATAAACAGAATATTTAATTAATCCCTTCCCTAACACAATTTCTTCGGAGCTGTCAGGAACAATCAGCAAATGACAAGTTCTACATCATTAGTCTTTCTCGTGATTGTTTTCAAAACAACTAAACTGAGATCACCAAAGGCCCTAAAATACTGCTGGTCTTATTGATTATTGCTGTGCAAAGACATTTTTCTTTCCTGTGTTCTCTTTTCAGCTTTGCACACAAAGATAATTAAAGCAGTAAAATTCTGATACTGCATGTCCCCACCTGGGCAGCCAAGCACCTTCAGCTCACACAAGTGTGAATTCATCAGCAGTCAGCTGCCACAGAGTCCAGCACTTCTTAGGGAAAAAAAAACCCAAACAGATTAAATTACTTCTACTGGAAACAGCTCACTACACCACCAAAGTGTTTTATCAGCATTAATTTGTCAGGTTCTCAAGTAGATTTTTTAATTTTTTTTTTTTTTCCAAACAAACCTTGTTTAAAATGGTAACTAATGAATTGGGTTTGAATATTCTGGGAGCTTGTGGTTTTCTGCCCGAAATGCAATTTTGGGCTAGGAACGGCCACGTTCCTACTCCTTTGACTGGTAGTTTAAAAAAAAAAAAAAGGTGATTAACTACCCAGAAATGTCATTGGGATGTTCCTTATGCACAACAAATAAAAGAATTACAGTGCAGTAATCCAGGCTTTCTGTGAGCAGAGGGAGAACAAGGAGTCTCAAGATGAAAGAATGGTTTTTTGTAGGAAACATTTTGGTGCTTTGTTTTGGTTTTTGCCTCTGTTTCAGTAATGAGTCAGGGCTACATTCATCCAAATTATCTGCTGTTTTCCATTGCAAATTTATGCGGGAACTGCTCAATGTCGCTCCAGCCCACAGAGTGAAAAAGGAGAGGCCACCTTAGTGGTTTCCTCACGTGCAGGAGTGGCACCAGGCTCACCCACAGGTATTCCCCTCATGAGGGTCAACCGGGTGCTTGTTCTCCATAATTAGAGAGTTAATTAGGAGGAGCATCAGTGAGATGACCAGGAAGGGCTCTTGTTCATTATACAAAGCACTAATAGCTTTTGTGCACTGTGTGAACTGCACAAAATAATAATAATAATGCTTTAAGCATTTCCCCTCCACTTTGCAAACACAGACCCAAAACAGATGGGAAATCTCTCCTCCAGTTCAACTCACAGTGGATCGGGGAACCTCATACAGATCTGCTATGGGGGATGTTTCTATAGGATACATAGAATATACTATACTACATAGATACTGCCTTACCTCTGTATCTATACATTTTAACTAGCAGTTGAGCTAAAAATGTATTTCTGTTGGTAACACTAATTCTCTTTAGAATCTGTGTGCATAAGCTATTAGAAGTTTAGATAATTTACAAAAAATATTCTCCTGTGCATTTAACAAGCAAATAATGTGGCTGAACAGGGAATAAATGTGATTAAGTGTAAAATCGAAAAAAAAAAAAAAAGAACAGCTACTTAGCAGACCTGATTTGTAATTTTCCAACCTCCACAACTAAACAGATTTCACTACAATTTCAACTCTGCTTTATTTAAATTTCATACCGGCTTTAATAAGTTATGAGCGTAATTGTATGCACAAATGCTCTTCTGTATGGCATGCCATCACCAGAAAAAAATCCTGCTTCTTTCAGATTCCTGTAAACATCATTAAATTGCAGCTTCCTATAATGTTTTATAAAGTAATATGTAAATTTCACTAGTGATACTGAAAGTTTCCTATAACATATAAAACAGTGAAAGGATTTGCCTTTACCTTTTAAGGAGAGCAACTTGTTAATGTGTCGTAATACAGCATTAAAAATTAAGCAAATGTACATTTTGCAAGATTTGCTCATCTATAAAGTAAGTGCATATGCTATAAAATCTGCGTGTCTCAGAACAAATTTGTCATTATAAATATTATTTGCAGTACTTCAATTCATGCCAAAGAACACTTCCCACCTTTTCTTTAAACATGATCGGCAATCCCATAGAAAATACATGAAAACTGACAAATCCAAGAGAAACCCAGACCAAAGACTGTGCATGTATTGCAGATGAAATATGTACTAGACTTCTTACATACTTCCACATGCTTCTGCCACTAAACAACAGACCCAAGTCAGGACACAGTATATCCTGTATTACACAGAGTCACTGAATGGTTTGGGTTGGAAGGGGCCTTGAAGATCATCCAGTTCCAACCTCCAGACCAGGCTGCTCTGACCCCCGTCCAACCCGGCCTTGAACACCTCCAAGGATGGGGTAATACCCAATCCTAAGTGATCATTCCTGCCAGGTAAAGGATGACTATGATGATTCCCATTTTTTCATGAACATTCTGCAACAGGACAGGGGCAATAGCCTCTACCTTCTGAATCAGAAGCAGCAATGAAAAACACTGGCTCAGTGACAGATGTGAAAGGAATACATGCAAGACATAAATTACTTAATATTAGATAAATCTCTGCTCAAATGGCCAGGAACAACTGCGAGTGGATAAGACTCTATTTAGCAGATGAGGAAGGACAAAGCACATTCTCTGCCTCCTTTTTAGCTGTTTATTTTCCTCCTTGGCTCACTACCATCGCCATTTGAAAGGGCTGAAAAATACAGAACTAAGGCAATCCACATGCAATCTTTCAGGGAAACAAGGTTCAGTAATCACAACATGCTCAGCTCTCCTGGCAGCACAGACCCAGACACTCTTCCTGTCATTTTTACTGTGCAGGAATAACCACCTGGACACAGTTCATCCTTTCTATATATGTGTACACATATATGCTTAAAGGGGTTGCAACACTGTTCCTAAAAAAAACCCCCAACACTGGTAAAATAAACCGATGAAGAAATGTGAAACAATGCCTTGATGTAAAGAAGAAAATAAGATCATCCATTAAAAAGGCAGATCTACATATGAAGGCATAAAAAAAAATTAAGAAGGGAAAGTGGAAAACAAGCCAGTGAAGAAAGAAATTAGGATTCCCCTAGGTAACAGAACATCAATGGCATCAGGGGAAGTTGGACTGCTTTGTACCACACAACCAACATTGCTGATATCCTCCATGATCTCTGCATGTGGATTAGCTGAACAAAAAACCCCAAAACTTAGAAAGAAGCACCTCAGAAGAGAATTCCACCTTGAGTTAGAAACAACTCACAAAGCCCATTGAATAACATTAGGGACACAAAGTTACAAGATAGCAATTTTGGTATCCATTAATTTAAATTATTTTCAGTATTTTTCAGAACCTTAAATTAAGTTTGAGTGTTTTACTCCTGAAACAGGATCTCATAAGGCAGTAGAATGTAGCCTACCTTTCCTCAGCTATTGCCTTTTAAAATCTTTTTCTGAGGGAAGCTGTAAAATAGTTGACTCCAATTCACATGCAGGGGAGTCAAGAGCCACGTGCAGGCCGGATCACACTGCCACACTGCCAGGCAGTAACAATCATATGCTGCACACTTCAATTACTGGGCCTGCCCAGAAAAGTGCAACTAGGAGGAAAAAAAAAAGAAGAAAGAAGCAGTGGAGAGAAGAAAGGGGATGAAATTCATTTGTTTTCTGTCAATAAGCCTATAAAGCCAGCAGCCTTGTCAGCGCCTCTTTAAAAGTGCATTTGGAAGCAACAGAGCTGATATCACCTGGTTTTTTTTAATTTTCATTCCTTATGCAAGCAACTGAAGTAAGCCTTCTTTATAACCAAACAATACAAAAGGCATTGTTACAAATAAAATTTATTAACTCCATTTCATTTTCCTACAATAAAAAGCACAAAGAAACGAGAAACAAAACACTTGAGACATGAAAAAAAAATAACAATCAACAACTTGAAGCTCCTTACTTCAAGGTTAATGTGAATGAAATTTACTCAAGTTGAACATCATACCAATTACAAAAGCAAAAAAACCCAGTAAGCTCTGATTTCTAACAGTAGAAGTAGACACACAGTTTCCAGAATGCTCATTATAAACAGATTTAGGTTACTCCAGGGACTGATTACGGCTAGAGATGTTCTATCAATACCATTAAGCTCACTAAGATGCAGTTCTCTCCTCTCAATGCATTTTTACCTTCAAAAATGAGGACACAGTTGCAAATGTTTTAAAGGATCATATAAAAATGCCATGATTGCTCTTTCATGTTTAAACTTTAGGGTAAACCACTTTGGGTGTCAACTGTAACAGACACAGAATGAGTTCACCTAGATTAAAAACAAAAAAACCAAAAAAAACAGCAACACATAGAGCCAAGTCCTTTGCAAGTTGCTGGGTTAGTTGGTCCATTATTTTAAAGGTTGGGTCAGAAACCAAGAAAAATATCTCAGATTGAACAGTATCTTGAAATGGCATCTTCAACAAGACTGTGCTCTTTGAGAATGTTACACAGCCCAAAGCTGGTTTTTCAATGATTATTTCGCTCTACACTGATAAAGTAACTTTTATACCCAGATTGACTATTACAAGATTAGCCTGTGAAGAGGCACTTCAGATTAAAAAAACCCCCCTCACAACTATGATCTTATGCAACTTGAAATAAGTTCATCTTCATATGAAATGTTCTCATAGCTCCTTTGCAATGAAAAATTGTTAAGGAATTTTTTTCTTCCCAAGGGATAACCATAAATCAAGTCAAAAAACATGATCATTTTGCTGGTGACAAAAAGTATTTGCCTTTAGAAAAAACAAACCCATAACGCACAATTTTCATTCAGAAGTGACCTTCACAAGTCAGGGTATCATCCCAGCAGCCTTCCCAGACAGATGTTGTATTGAAAACCTGGGATAAACCTGTTTGTCAAGGACACTTGCATTTTTCCAAAAGTATCACATTTTAAAAGTAGAGAGGGTAACTTATATACTTGAGAATAAAGCTGTCTTGATAGAAGAATTCTAGGATGATACCTCTTCAAAAGAACCCACAGACCTCTATATGAAAGATTCAAAACTCCCCAGTTCAAGTTACTTTCTGTATTTACCAGCTTGTACTATTAGAATTGCCAAATTTCGACCTAATTCCTTGCATTTTAATAAAAAGATGCTACTACCAATTTAGGAGTAACAGGTAAAGTTATTGGCATTCATCATCTTAGAGAGATGACCTCTCCAGAGCGATTTTCTCTTTAATTTCCAGCAACAGCCACAAATTACATGTTTATTTGTTAACCAACCACAAACCATTATCCACCTACATGAAGTTCAGACACATCCTTGATGCAGCAACCACTAGGTAAGGATTTTTAATTCATACAAGTGTGAATCAGCTCTGATTCTGATGTTTTCATATCTCACAAGGCTGCCTGTGCAAACTGCACAGCTTCCAGTGATGGGCCAACCATCTAGAAACACCCAAAGGAAACCAGACTGTGGTGTGAAATCCCTGGAATTTCTAGACAGATGACACTTCAGCCCTTTAAGCTGGACCATTTAAGCAGTGGTGAGGGGCCACGAATACCTGATAGCTTGCACAGTGCTCTGCTGGAAGAGATGAGCTCTCTAATGTGATGTGTCAGGAGAGAGATCATCCCTGTTTGCTGGGTGCTGCTGGAAAAGGCACTACCATGAGTCTTGGAGAGCAAGATCATCCAGGTCCCAGGTGATCTGAGAGCCATGGCTGATACATCATCCTGCAAGTTACCTCCTACTCAAAAATACATAGACTTTTCTGCTCATATCTTTGTCACAAGAGGAAATGGAGTCAAAGGAAACTTCAAAGTTCACTCCTCACAAAACCTGAACCTCTATGAACACCAAAACCATCACCTATCCACAATCTGGAAACAAAGAGCCCAAGCATCTCACTGCATAATCATGATATGAGGACACTGCAAGATTCTTTTCCACAAGTCTGAAAAATACTTTCAATGTTTATGAGATTCTGACCTGAAAAAAGTACCACTGCAGTTTTAGTAGGGAGGTATACCCTTACTAGATTCAAGCAATTGTTTGTTTGTTTTATTTAAAGTACCACTTTCCTGTTATTCAACCAAACAACAATGCCATTTTCATCTTTACAGCATGCCTGTGACAAAAATATGTGGATGCAATAAGTCCAACTGTACCAAAGTAACGCTGCCCTGGGATCCCTTCCAAGCCAAAGCGTTTTGAGTGTGTAGGGGAAAAGCAGAAAGCAAAATTCATTAAAGAAAACTAAAATATTTTAAGCCTGGAGAATGGTGCAGTTAAGCCTTCAAGTTAAAATTGTGTCTAAGAGAAAATGGAAGCTATCTCAGATGAGTTGTTTCCCATTATCCTTGAGAAAAATAAAATGGGATCACCTTTTAGTTCCTGCTATTACTACTATCTTCTTGGGAATGTTTAGTTTCTTTAGTGAAATCAGATGTCTTCTCGGATCCCAAAATCACTTTAAAGACATACAGATGATCTAAATGCTTGCTTTTCTTTTCATCTTCCTGTCAGCTAAGAAATGTCAGCCCTGGGATGGCCAGACCATTATTAATAATATCAAGCACTTAATTCCCCTGCATTTTGAGAGTCTTTCCTGGCTAGCAGTTTTCCTTTCCTTTTTTTTTTTTTTTTTTCAGAGCCACAGGGTTTAGATAATCATTTGCTAAACGATTTGTTCACAAATCATGAATGAGTGGGCACTGGGGAGAAAGGAGCAATCCAACATCCACAACAGGTTTGGAAAGGGTTGTGACTTATCTTCAGGAAAAAAGGTAATTAAAAATCTTGTCTCGCTGACTCCCTGCCTTCCTTCAGACTGCCAGGTTTCCATTCCATAAGGTGGGGTAGCAGGCAAATGGCAGAACTTTATTTATATTTAAATTAAAGTTACATGAATTTTAAGTTGGGTACAGTAAACGTACTCATTTTCTTCAAATTATGCATTTCACTGATTAGCAGACGACCTTCTAGCACATCAGGAGGGGCCATTCCCACTAAGAATAAAAAAGCTGGTCCATTAACTACTCCTGTAAAACAACCAACACTGAGTTCCTAAAAACCATGGAAAATAAACAAAAAGGACTATGTACATTCTGAGCAGCACTCAGTGCCAAAGACGTTACAAACACATCAGCCAGTACGGTTTTTTACCCCCACACAACTTTCCCCACCGAAAGAGGAAAGATTCTTCTTCTGCAAAGAGATTATCATTAACTTGCATGAAAAACCACCGCAAAATGCTGATGCAGCCAAAGAAAATTATACAATAATTATTTTCCTATTAAGAAACAAATACATTCCTCTTGGCCTCCTACCAAAAACACTAATTAATGTAGATGTTACATTACATTACAAAAACTGGAGATGCAGCTCAGTCTTGCAGGGGTTTTAAGAGTTGCTCAGGCTGGATGAGCAGATGAATTTACTGCTTCTGGGTGTTTTCTGTTCTTCATCTCTGTATTTGCTGACTAATATGAAGCAACCCATTAGGCAACCAACAGCCAGTCCACACAACACTGAGTGAACACATACACGCAGTTCCCTTAATTCGACAAATCAGGGGCTACACCCCTGCCTTTTCCCACAGTGAAAATGTCACTTTTCCATTTTTAACTAGCCAGAATCACGCAGCTCTCAAGGCAACCCTTCTTTCAGAGCAATCAAACTGCAAAAGAGCAGCCAATGATGTGTACCTTAAAAAAAGGTACAGTTTTATCTGGCATTTCTGCATTTGTTTAAAATCCAAGTGCCTAAAACAGGCACATGCACGCACCCACTGAACTTCAAAACTGGAATCCTCTTAATTTCCATGGCCTTGAGGGAAGGGGCAAGGAAGGATATTGTTATGACTTCATCTCCAAACTGCATCCCATTTACCGTATGATAATTGCAGTCATATTGAACACTTGGATGCAGCTGACAAAGATTTTCCTCAAGCGTGTCAAATCCAATACATTTTGTGCAGAATTCAGCATTTTATTTTCATATATAAGTGAAATGTATACTAAAAAAAAAATTAGAATTTCTGTTTTCACAAATAGACTAATGGATTCCATTAGTCACACACAGATACTGTTTTAAACTGTAAGAGGGCAGATTTAGATCATATATTAGGAAGAATTTTTTTTAATGTGAGGGTCGAAAAGCACTGGCACAGGTTGCCCAGAGAAGCTGTGGATGCCCCATTCCTGGAAGTGTTCAAGGCCAGGCTGGATGGGGCCCTGAGCAGCCTGGTCTAGTGACCATCATCCCTGCCCATGGCAGGGGTTGGAACTAGGTGGTATTTAAGGTCCCTTCCAACCCAGACCATTCTGTGATTGCCTATTTTGTCAGTTTGGGGAGCTCCAACAAAGGCATGATAGTACTCTGAAAATATTCTCCATGCTTGTTAAATATTTCCATCCTTTGAAATTTGCAGAAGGAGAATGTAGAATGCAATTAGTCTGACAGCTTATGAGTTATATGTTACTGTATGGGAATTACAGCTACCATGGGCTGAATAAAAAAGGAGAAGAAAAACAGAAAAAAAAATTCTAGTCAAAAGCCCCAGTTTAGAAGACATTCACAGTCAGGTATTCATCTTAAGCAGCTGTGAGTAAACTGGGACCACAGCCCTTGTTTTCATCAGTTTAGGATAGACAAAAAGTCTAAGCGTTAAAGAGTTTTTATTTCTCCCCTCTAGCTTGGTATTTTTATTGAGACAACCACATGTAAAGCTGAAACCTAAATACACCATCACAGAATGAGCATGTACTTTCTAAGTTTACTCACAAACACAACTGTTTCATCTACTACTACTACATTGAAAGCAGAATTTCAAGCTCAAAAAAAAAAAAAGTAAAAATATTCTGACTAAAGTACTTAATTCTCTCTTCTGGCACATCCTACAAGAAGAGGACCAGGGAGCACAGTATCCACTCTACCATTACTTGTCTTCACAAATATCTGGAATTTTTAATATATTGCAGGGCATGGAAAATTAAACAATTCAAATGTGCCCTCATCTTAACCCAGTTGTAACTGTGGGAATGTTCCAAAGCTCTGTAAATTCAATGGAAGGAAGAAAAAAAAAAAAAAACAGTTGGAAATGATCACCAGCTTCCAATGGGCTTCATAGCAAGCCAAAGAATCAGTACTACAGGATATTATCAAGTCAAATCTTGTTTATAAATAAAATACTACTTACTTTTCCATAAACTTTGGAATATTTAACAGAAAACCAGATCAGATTCAGTTCCAGGAGAACATTTTTCCACAGATCCCCTGGGAATTCTCTCTCTACATTTGAAATAATTTAATTTATTGTAAGGAGCGGAATGCTGAACAGCAGAAGCATCCTATAGTACCTCTGGTGTTTTGAAATACATAATTCAAAATCAGGAATTGAGAAATTTAGATTTATACAGGAAATTTCCCACAAAATTGGAAAGTATTCCTAAGGTACAGCGTGTCTGCAAAGCTGTAACACTGCTCACATGGGACACAAACTTTTCAGAGAGAAATGAGCAGCCTAATGGAGAAGTGCATACTTGACCATACATACTTGAAAGCCACTGCATGAAGTAATTTGGAATAATTAAAGATACAATAGCCTCTGACAGCTGTGCTGTCAGGCAGTAGACTGAAAGAGAGAGAACACTGTCTGGATTTTGCCCCCAGGTGTCCCCTGTTGGCCCAGACATCTCAGCTTTATTTCACAGAATCACAGAATGGTTTGTATTGGGAGAAACCTTAAAGATTGTCTTGTTACAATCCCCCACCATGATAGGGACACCTTCCACTACACCAGGTGGCTCACAGCTCCATCCAACCTAGCCTTGGACACTTCCAGGGATGGGGCATCCACAGCTTCTCTGGGCAACCTGTGCCAGGGCCTCCTCACCCTCACAGTAAAGAACATCCTCCTGATATGTAATTTAAACATGCCCTCTTTTAGTTTAGATCCAGTCCCCCTGGCCCTGTCACATCATCCTGTAAAAAGTCCCTCTCCATCTTTCTTGTGGGCTCCTGTTAAGGAAAATTCCCAGTCTGACCATTCACAAGACTCCGGCCGTCAACACTCCCTTCAGGTACTGGAAGGCTGCAATAAGGTCTCACCTAAGTCATCTCTTTTCCAGGCTGAACAAACCCATCTCTTTCAGGACTTAAGTAGAAATAGGTTTGCAATATTCTTTTGGCTTTGTTTCACTGTAGCAAAGAGCCTCACGAAGCAGCAGATTTACAGCACCCTTTGGCTGGGTAACATGGGCCAGCGCTGAGGAGCCCCTGTGCACCAAGTGTCACCAGGCACAGACAACACCTACCTCATGTTGAACCACCTTAAACAAGCATTCCCTTAAAAATCAGTCGAGGAGCATTTTAAACGCTGCCTTTTCCCTCTGCCCATGGGAGGCTCGAAGAACTAATCCTGGCAAAAGCCTCGTGGCAGGACAGAGTTGGAGGGGTGGCACTGGCACAGCTCTGTCTGCCAAACAACGGCCACAGGAACCAGTCTGACATCTTTGTTAGCAAGAACTTTTCAAAACAGAAGCTAAGACTACTTCTCCTTTCCTTTAATGAACGTGAGCTTGCCTAATTCTTCACAGCTGTTATTGCAAGCAAAAGGCAATGTTTTCATGGGAGCCCCTCTCTCCATTGCAGCAACAACAAAAGCTGAAGTATTTTGGTTTATATCCTAACAGTTCATGACAGCTGTATTTTCTTAGCTCTCTCTCCTCTGTTTATCACTCATCTCTTCCCATACGCTGAAGAGGACCTCTGTGATCCCAACTGACTGCATCACTTGTGCCGACACTCCCTTTATCCTGAGGTACTCCCCACACATACTAAATGGAGATGATGAAAATGGAGAGGCAAAAAGAAAAAAGATCTGGAAAAAGCAAAGATCCAACAAGTCAATATGTCACCTTCGCTCCACCTTTCCAGGCAAGCCAAGTCATCGAGAACACATCAGAGCCTCCCCATCAGCCCACTGAGCTGTGATGGGCTCCTTTCTCTTAGAAGTGGCCAACTAAGTAACAACATAGGAAATAAGCTTAACATCTTTTTTTAACTTAAAAAAAAAAATATTTCTTCTGCATTTCAAATACCAGTAATACCTCAGACTTAAAGAATGCACTCTGCTTGCATAAGGATGGCCATAATTGATGTGAGCAATCATTTACTATCAGAAACTAACGTCTCCAATGAAGTATATTAAATTTAATATATTTTCATTAGTTATAATAGACAGAGACGTGGCTTTTAACTGACATTGACTGTATATTTATTGTTATTACCAGCACTGCACAAGATAATGGAAGATTTAAAAAACACCATGAAAGGTAGGTCTCGGGTTTTCTCTGTAGAAAGTTGCCCAAAAGCTCTGTAAATCACCTCTCTCAGTCTGACAAGCTCTCTGCATTTTTAACCAGACCTCCTATTAGCTGCTACAGAAGATACAAGGAACTTGAATATACTGTAAGGCTGAAGACTTATGTTTTAATGAAAAAATGTTATATTCAGCAGCTTACATAAGTAAACCTACTTCAAAGAATTCTCATGTATTGTGATTTCAGAGTCAAGTGAAAATAATAAAAAACCAAATTCATTTGTTACTTGAACCCAGTAAGCTCCAAAATCATAAATAAAAGTATACCCAGGCCCAAAGCACAAGTTCTTTGGCACTCCTAACACAGATCTGCTGGAAGAAGCCTCGTGCTGCTTCCTCACAGAGCAGGCAACACTTTTTTGCGTGCATCTATTCTCTTTAAAGAGCTGAAGAATTAGCAATTCACAGTTTCCAGCTACCATACAGAGGATTCATCTTCTCGTGTGATATGATATTACATAGTAATGCAATTATTGGAAATTAATTATATGAAATGGCTCCCATGAGAATTACTCCATGCATCACACAATTATGAATATTTTTTGTAGTGTCACTAAATAGGGAAGATACTCTGTGTATGCTGATGTATTTTAGATAATAATCCCCTGCCACAACCAATTTCTTCCCTAAAAATCTCTTTATAAAGGACAACTCTGTGCTTAGACTGTTTCAGCTCACTTCCATTACACCACATAATGATTGCCAAATAATAGAAATGATTACATGCAGAAAGAAAAATACAGAATCAAGGGCATAACAACACACTTAACTCCGCTGGAGTGGTTGTTGGGTTTTGGTTTTTCTTTTTTAAATCAACACTTGTTATATTTCATGATTTGATGAGAACTCAAAGTACAGTATGAAAAAGCAAATTAATCTGCATAACTGTATTGAGCTAGACTATATACAATTTCCTTCCACCACTGTATCAGAAAACAATAATCAGTAGCCTAACAAAATAAACAAGTGGCCATTTTTTTTTTAGTACATATTTTTACCTTCTGTTTTGCTCCCTAAAGTCAACCCATCCCACTTGCAGCAGCCAAACCAATTCAAGCTCAAGTTTCCTCAGCAAAATTAGCAGTGGAAAAAGCACACCTGAAGAACACATTCATGAAAAACGTCTTGCAATATATGGAAGGCTCCTTACCTTACTTCCTTGAAAAGCAGTTTTCCCTTAGCAGGGTAACTGGTAGCAGTAAGTACTAATATCCAGTTAGTTCAAGGACAGTATCACATCAATCCTTCCATAAACTTTTGAAGTTCCATCTTCACTCTCCCCCCAGCACCCCAAGCTAACAACCAGAACCTTATTTTTGGAGGCTTTTCCAGATTCAGACAAATAAGTCCAGCTCATCCTGCCATTAACATTTCTCTCCCATCTCCCTACCTGGCACGTGCCCATGCTGTATTGAGGAAAAGCTCCCTCCCCCAACAGTCAAAAAATTCTTTGCCATCCCAGAGAGATCTCTCTTGAGGATCATAGAAGATTCCAGAAGCTCACCCTCTCTCACACTGCCCCAGGGCTCGGGTACACTGCACCACCCCTCAAATAATTTCTCCTCAGCTGCAGATGGTCAGCTGCTGATCAGCACCTTCCCTCCATAATCACCTGGGAACCAGAAATCCTGTACCCTTCTCCCAAGTGCTGTCCCCACTAAATGGCAGCTACTTCTTTTGTTCTCCCATTCTATAAAAGGCCCGTTTCCAGCCTTTGTCTCTTTTAACTTTGTAGCAGGGTTTGCGGAGTCACCCCTGGATTTGATTTGTCACATGTCACTCATGACACTCCCAGGCTCCTGCACACACTGTCCAAAACTTCCAGGGCAACGGAAAGGGGTTATAAACCCAAAGTAACACAATAAAAGCTGGTTTATCCCTGATTTTTTTAGTATAGTATTGAAAAAAAATCTGTGACAAATGCAAAAAAAACCCCTTAGCATTCTCTAACTTCACAAGATCCTCTATGTCACTTTTTCAAGCATTGCACATACAGGGGGAGAACTTATTGCTGATTTTTTTAAATCTATTTTTAAAGAAACCCTGAAAATGAGCCCATTTTAAATGACCTTTAAAAGTGGGATTTCCACTGTGAAAGTCTTAAAATTCTTCACAACTGTTCTTCCCTTATAAGAATGGCAGAGACTGCACTAACTGAATGCTCACGCAACGGAGAAACAAACTTATTCACATATTAGTAGTTCAACCATCTCCTAAATTAGTCAAAGTGAAAAATGCCCAAGTTGCAAAAGGAAGGACTTTTATCATCATGAATGCAATGTAATAAACTATGGTGAGTCTCTAGTCTCAGAACAATGTCCCAGCTGGATGCATTTCTGGGGCGAAACAAAACCACCCCCCAAAATAACAATGCTGGGACCACAAATGAAGCAAAAAGAGACCCGGGTCACCACTCAGGAGGGTCCTGGGTTGGACCAGACTGCACCTGTGGACCCCAAAAGCTGCCCACGGAGAGAGCACAAAGCCACGGTGTCCAGTGCAGGTGCTGCATTCTGCAAGAGTGACATGTAAAACCAGCCCACAGTTCCATTCTGAAACGCAATTCTTTGCATCACCTCCTTCTTCTGGATCAGTCTGCTCCTATGAGTATGGAGGAGGCCCACAGTCAACTGAATATCCCTACTCAAAAAACATCTGAGCACAACACTAGGCAAGAGATGCTTACATGCTATTGCTGACTGGAAGCCATTGCTCAATTTAGCAAAGCAACTAAATACAAGATTATTCAGAAGAGAACTTATATTCGAACCATCTGAACTTCCCTTATGCTTATCCTTAAGCAGATCCTAAAGGAGTTGCTTGAAAGAAGTCATATGGATCTGATTTTTTTTTCAAATTATTTACGAGCAAGTGTGTATGGCTAGCTGTCAAAACAAAGGAAACAAATATGTCACATGGAAGCAAATCTCAACAGTCCCTGATTTGCAAAATCTCTGCAGTTTTTGCACTGGGAACATAACAAAATTCAAATCACGAGCCAGCATGATGAAGTTTCACAGGAATATTGAGATCATCTTTTGTCATTCACAAACTTGTCATCCACAGAAGATTTTATTTTTCAATCTACTGAGGATTTTGCTGCAGCCCGAGTAGTTTGCTCGCTGAGCGATACCACCAGGTGGCAATTGGAAGCACTAACGTTTGGATTGCCTTCAGGTGCACATTATCATTCCCCAAACGAGGCACACTGAAAATTCCCTGCACCAGAAACAAATCAGCTACTTACTGCTAGAACCAGTACCTCAGAAAAAAATCTGTATTTCTATTTTAGACAACATTTTCTATACAAGAACTTTTATTGCTATGGGCAACCATTTGTGACAGTTTCTTTGTAATGTAGCAAAATGGGTGCAAAACATTTTCAAAATCTTTCACATATGGAGAGTTTGAAAGATGAGGAACCTGGTATGAATCTAACAGTTAATAGATTTTGCTACTAAAATACCATTCAACTTGGAAGCCTCTTTTTTGAAGATGGGAGGAAGCAGGACACTGAGACCACTGTGGGAAAGTCTTTTTACCACCCAACCCCTGGGTGTCCCCTCTTTTTAAGAAGTCACTGTGCTGCCTAAGGAAGTCAGGCTGGGCATAGGCATGAAGTCCTGCCATAAAGGGAAGGAGCAGCACAATTCTCCAGATTCTGTAGGCTGTAGAGCGACTCAGTTGGATAGAAAAGCTGAAGAGTTTTAAAGAGTCTTTTTATTTATTATTTCTCTTATATTTATTTGTAGAAAACATTCTGGCATTTTCTTATCACAGATTTCAAGCCTGTGTTGTCTGTTACTAGGTAACTTTACAGTCCTAATGGCTTGAGTCAGCTGGAATCTTTAGTGATACAAAATGAAAATACAGCAACAACAGGATCCTTGTTTTACTGTAACACTTCATCTCAAAGGCACAGAAAATCTGTTCACATTAGAAATTCCACTACATCAAGCAACAGAACACATAGGATTTATGCTGCATGCCTCCTGAAATTAAAGACATCTCTACAGGGAGGTCAGTTTTAAAAGAACTCAAAAAGAGAAGTTAAAATTAACTTTCTTTGCCCCCCTCCAAGAGCCTTTGTGGAAATTCGGTCAGAGAAGTTACACAGAGGACCATCAGCTGGCATAAGCTGACTTGAGTTCAAGACCTGGTCATATTAATTGGGAGAAAGTATTTAAAGTTAAAAAGCCAAAGTCACTTAAATTTTAAAAGTGCCAATAACTGTTAGATGTCAAATGGAGTCAAATAGAACAGAGAGGACTCGGCCACCACTCTGTAATGGAGGCCTCTTCAAAAGCTTCTTTTAAATTCATTTTCATTCAGCACTTTATACTGCAAGAACTGACTGGAACCAGGGACTGCACTGGGAAAAAGGGCACTTTGCAACGCCCTCCTTCCATCTCTTCACTTCACATGAAGGACAACCCTCAAATACGCCAAGCATTGGCTCGTGTGCAAGGCACTGTGGGTCTTGGAACCAAAAATCAAGGCACAGCCAACCTTCCAGGGATTCCTTGTGAGCAGGGAGGGGCAGAGGAGTCCTGTGGCCCACTCTGTTTCCAGGATGACCACTGCAGATCTTTGCATATCTCTTTTAAAGTATTAAAAGCACTTTTCATAACATGTGAACACCTTTGTTATGCTGTTTAAGCCCATGCCAGGCTCTTGAAAACCACCTGTTCTCACTTTGATTTTACAAAGGGCTTTCCTACTCCCAGCTCTGTGGCTGTCAGTACCCTGCCTGATGTCAGGGAGGTTCCTGCATCCTCTTAACACTCCCAACACCCCACCACCAATGCTGCTCATCGTGAAAAGGGCAACTGAGAATAGTTTGTGGAGCAAGAACAGGCACTTTCTGACTCCATTATTTACACTCTGCTCCAAGCAAATCATGGCAAAAAAAGCAAAATTTTCAAAGGCATCACGTTTGCAGGGAGGAACCTTAGGGAAATAATCACCTAAAAATCCTGTGTCAGGAACAGTCTCTCCCTTAGTCTGTGATTTTCCATCCAGAAGACAAGAACACTGAGAGTTACTTAAGTATTTTTAATGATGCTTTAACAATTAATGTATGTAGTGTTATTTAAGTGTTACTAGAGGTAAGAACAGGCCATGAAAGACAAAAGGATATGGCTGATTCATTTGAAAAGAAATAATTATGACCATGTGGTTTAAAGCTGGCAGAGGATAATCACTGGAGAAGGCTAAGCAAATAAGCCACGAAAATACTTGGACAACAAGCAAAAGACAACAGTGTGCAAGAGAGTCCAGAGGCAAGCAAAGGAATAGCATCAAGAGAGAAACAGTTACTTTTCAAAGCAGTGAAAATTTGGTGAGTAGGAAAGACAGGGCAAAGTAAAAATTGAATTAAGTGAGAGAAAATGCAATTAAGCAAGCCATGCTGCAAACAGAATTAAGTTAAAATTTGGAATTTTTTTTTTAGAACCAGAGCAGACTACTGCTGAATATTACTTGAACTTTTGCACCTTTGGGTTGGTTGGCATGCTTTAAGGAAGCAATGACACACTTTAACCCCTGGATTCTGGCTTACATCAGATCCGTACACAGTTCACCCACATAAGCAACGTTTCTTTAGCAGACTTCAGCTGATACCACACTTCAGTTTATAGAGAAGCCAACTGCATTAGGATATTCCACCTATCTGCCACAAGACATGTAGGTCACAGAAACACAGTGTCAGATAAAAGGAGCTAAGCCTGATCTTTCTTTTGTCTCACAGATTACAAGCTATTGCAGAGTCTAAAAGAAGATGTGTAAATCCTGATTATTCAGGACTGCCAGGAGTATCAGTTTCTTGCACAAAGGAACACCTGGCACAGAATAAACCTGAACAATCTGATGTGGATATTGTTTTTAGAAGACTTCCTGAGGAATGTCATCCCTTTCCAGCCAGTACCTTCCCCAGCCGTCCTTCCAGAATAATGGCAAGCTTAGAATTGTGCTTAAATTATTATTTAATTAAGATGATAGGATAAAATAACTGCCTACAGGAAGCTACTCTCCAGCTTGCACATGGATTTAAACCGGATTCTATCTCACAGACAGAGTCCCCTCAGTGGTGATGGGGACATGCCCCATATTGGTTCCCCCGCCATGTAGAGGCGCCCCTACCACTAACACAAAGGTTCAAGTTGGTGCAAAATGTGGCTGCTCAGAAACATTCGGAAGGATTTCTGCAGCTAGAAGGGATTAACTTGTTTCACAGTCCCCCACGGATATTGTCTTACGCTCCTGGTGGATTCCAGCCCACATTTATTCGAGCTGAAAACCTCGATCCCGATTTTCAGGGCTATCCAACAGAAGTCCTGCCTGTATCAATCCAGGGCTGCGCTCCTTGGGGACTGAGCAGTTCACAGAGCCCTTGGGTGGCTGCACATCCCAATCTTGTTTGAAAGGATTCACCACATGTATTTTTTTGAATCTGAAGTCCTTCACAGCTCTCTCAGCCAAAAGAACACTTTCACAATATGTGACACACACAAAATTATTACTCTCCCAGCTTGGATTTCCTTACCTAGGGAAAAGACCAGACTGAAATGCTACTAACAACTGAGAAAATGCAATTTCCTTAAGTAATACTTACCTACCGTTTTGCAAGAATAAAATAAAATTACAACATTCCAAGTTCTATTAAAATACTCAACCTATTTACACATTTAGTTTACAGAAAAAGCTTGTAACTTGTGTTGCTCTATTTCAATTGTCTGGATACAGATATCTCAGAGACCTTGACACAAAAAGTGCATCTCCAACAAAATATGATTTACCAAACAACAAGAGCTGCTGAATTCAAAGGGAACATCAATCACGTGACTGGCTTAAATACACTGTGCAATTTCCCTCCTTAATTTTGGTTTGCATACCATTTGACACATTTCCAGCAAAAGGCAACAAAATTAATTCTCCATTTGTGACCTGTACAAGCTCTGTGATTTACTCAGAGGAAATAAAAGTTTTCACGAAGTGTTTGATAATGGACCACCTCCATCAATCACTGGGGCAATTCCCCTCCCCTGACTTTCTGAGAAGTGTCTGGATGATCCTGCTGCCCCTCCATCCAAAAGGCAACGTGAGTTTTGTTTAACCTCCCCAGCCATAAAGCACACCTCTTCTGTTAATCTGTCATCTACTAATCAAGGCTCCATCCAGAAGGGCCCTGGATATCCATTAGCAGCTGGAATGCTGCATTCAAATCCTGGTTCCTAGCAGAAAAACGACAGGTTTTGGAACTGTTTCTGGCCTAGGATAATTCTTCTTCCGCTGGTGCAGGTGTTTGTGTGAGTAATTTTTAAATACAGCATAAATCCCAGAAGTGCTAATGTAGAACCATCCCATCCACTGCTCTGACAGGAGAAGCTTCCAAAACACAATATCTATTAAAGCCAAAACTTTTCAAGGAGTTTAAAGGGTATTTATAACAACGTCTCTTGCACAACAACTGAAAATATGGTACCTTCTAGTTACCAATACAATGGAAATACAGAGAAAATCAGTTTCTTTTGTAATGGTTATAGGGAAAATATTGGAGGAAGCACATTGCTCTTCCTATGTAAAATGGCAGATAAAACTTATCATGATGAATTACAGTTCAGCATGTAAACAAGGAGATTTACCCGCATTTTTTAGAAGAAAGCGGTGCTTCTTAGGGTGGATCAGCAACTAAAATGTATTCTCAAAATCTCTACGTATTCCAGAAATTTCTGAAAGAGGGCACAAACTAACATATTTTATATAACCTTTATTACCTGCACCTTATTCATAAAGGACTAATTTTGTTCTATCCTGAAATGCAACATGCAAGTTTTGCTCAACTTTGATTTTTTTCATCATCTGTCAAATGAAATCAGAACTTCTCTGCTCTCAGTATTTTGAAGGGGGAACAGTGAAATTTTACATAGAACTCAACCTGAAATATGCTCTGTTTTCCACACATTTTAAACCTATTTTATGACAGTATGATTTTTTTTTTTCCAAACCTGTCTCCCTACCCTAACAGTTCATGCTACTTCACAATGGAGGCAGGCGGCTGGGAACAGTTATTTTACTGCCTTACATAAATGACCATGAAACAATGGCATACAACATAATGACATGGATGCCGTAAATGTACTTTTAACTTCCAAAACATTAAAAAAAAATCCACCCAACCGCTCCCCATCACCCCCAAACACCTGCAATTTCATGATGCTCCAAAGGGCCACGGCAGACCTCGATGATCAGGACGGTATCTACATCCGATATCGTACTGATGGAAGCCTGTTCAACCTACGGCAACTGAAGGCCCACACCAAGACCTTAAACCATCCTGTCCGGGAGCTGCTTTATGCTGATGACGCCGCCCTCGTTGCCCACTCAGAAGCAGCCCTGCAGCGTTTAACATCCCGCTTTGCAGACGCTGCTGAGCTCTTTGGGCTGGAAGTCAGTCTAAAGAAGACAGAAATTCTCCATCAACCTGCACCTCAGGAAGTCCCCCATCATCCCCACATCACCATTGGCCAAACAGAACTCAAATCAGTGCAGCAGTTTAATTACCTAGGCAGCCTCATCTCCTCGGATGGTAAGATTGACAGGGAGATAGACAACAGGGTAGCAAAGGCATACAGTGCTTTTGGAAAGCTCCATAAAAGAGTCTGGCGAAATAAACACCTGAAGAAAAGCACAAAGATCAGTGTTTACAGAGCCATAGTGCTGTCTACTCTCTTATACGGATCTGAATCATGGGTCATCTACCGCCACCACCTGCGTCTCCTAGAACGCTTCCATCAACGCTGCCTCCGTACAATCCTTAACATCCACTGGTCAGATTATGTGACCAATACTTCTGTTCTGGAACAAGCAGCAGTCACAAGCATTGAGGCCATGTTACTGAGAACACAGCTGCGTTGGGCAGGGCACGTCTCCAGGATGAAGGACCACCGCCTCCCTAAGATCCTGCTTTATGGTGAACTTGCCACCGGCTGCCGCAAGAGAGGAGCCCCGAAGAAAAGATACAAGGACTCCCTGAAACAACATCTCAGCCTTGGCCATATTGACCACCATAACTGGTCTACTCTGGCCTCCAATCGGGAGGCCTGGAGACACACCATCTACAACGCTGCTGATGCTTTTGAGAAAGCACGCAGGATCACCCTTGAGGAGAAAAGACAACGCAGAAAGAATCGTGCCTTGCAGAATATACCATCTAAGGAGTCTTTCTGCTGTGCCTTTTGCAACCGGACTTGCCTATCTCGTATTGGCCTTTTTAGCCACCAACGCGCTTGCAACAAACGTGGGTAGAGCCCTTCCCAAATCTTCGTTCGCGAAGCCTGGCCATGATACTGAACAGGCTAAAGTACAGAATATATAATAAAGTGCATAATAAACTACATTTCAGAAATTTTACTGATATGAAGATTTATGACTGTCACTTTACCCCAGAATTCTCCAACATCAAAGAGTGGTGTTAAAGCTCAAGTGACATCCAAGGCAACAGCTGGAGGGATAAAATATGGTTCCTCTAACACCTCCCCTCTTGAAGCAAAGAAGGTCAAGGGATGCTGCTTTCATACCAACATGGTCTGGGTGAGCACAAATCCATCAGCAAAGCCACCTTCAGGCAGGGGGTTTCTGAATACAAAATGTATTTTAGGGGTGATACAGGGAGGAAAAAAAATAAAATCTGAGCTTCCCTTCATGGGCACTGTGAAAATGAAACACTGCGAAAAGCTGCTGTCAGAGATTCCTGCTCATTGGGATTCCACACATCAAAACTTGGAGCTTTCTGGAACTCTGGAAACTTACTCCCCAATTCATAGACAAGCACACAATATCTCAGATGAAAGACTGCTGACTGCTGTGCAGCTAAACCCACTAATTTACTTAGCATATTCTCTTTTTTTGAAATCTCCTTGCAGCTGTTCCTTGCAAATGATCCAAGGCAACGCTCCCGTGCTTGAGACAAGCATAGCAAATTCGAACTAAGGAAACACTTTCAGGGAGAGGTGAAAAAAAAGCATCTGAACTCGAGAGAAGAAGATGAACACCCCCTGGTTCTGAAGCATTCAAAATGTGTGCACTGATTCTGTGGTTTCTACAAAAGATAAAAGCTGGGGCACGAAACTTTGAATTAGAGGGATTAAAGGGTAAAGAAATTACGCTTTTCTATTAGAAACAAGGGCAAATGTCAGCCAGTGGATTTATACACGTTATTTTGTT
Source organism: Oxyruncus cristatus (assembly GCA_013399855.1). NCBI lineage: Eukaryota > Metazoa > Chordata > Aves > Passeriformes > Cotingidae > Oxyruncus > Oxyruncus cristatus. The sequence continues at coordinate 64,533 of VXAY01005796.1, read as the reverse complement.
CTTGTTGCATTTGCATTACGCTGTTAGATGGAGTTCAATTTTCCTTTGGGAAGTAATATTAAATATAGATGGTGCACTTAATAAGTGGGTGAACAATTACTGAATCTGGTCTAGAGAAAGTGGATTAACAGCATTTTGGTAAAGAGCCCAAATTAAAGGTATATGAGAGAGGAGGGAATGGGGATACAAGGAGGTCATGTGGAAGCAGCACACTCTATTTTTTTTGGCCTGGAGATCTTCAAGCCCACCTGGGACCAGGAAACTCATGGGAAATGGGACTGGGAGATGGTCAAGCCACTGGGGCAGGACTTGGTGAACTACAGCTAGTATTTCAAGACTTCACTTACTTGCAGTGGATTGAAGGGTCCTGTCTTCTGGCACTCCCCAACCTCTGCACCTTCTGTTTGGATTAATAAAGTTTTGGTAACAGAGTTTTGTTTAATTTTGCCTTTGTGAGCTAATTCAGAGACTCAAGAGGCAAGGTAATTAATAACAAGGATTTTAAGGCTTGAATTCTCCTTGAATTTTGCTCATTTCATACTGTATAATTTACCGTGCTTCCTCAAAAACAGCTTGTGCCTTCTAGCTTTCAACTAATCCTATTTGCCTGAACGACACATGAAATGAAACACGGCGTGTTGGATACTGAAGTGTGAAAATCTGGGTGTGCTTCAGATAGAGATTGATACTGATCATCCTATTTAAAAACAATTCCTAGAAAACTTAGGAAGAAAGAGCTGTTATTGTTAATGGCACCTCACAGAACACGGACATGCCACACCACATGTGTACCCAGGCTGCAGAGCCTTGGTGCAGGGCTCATGGTGAAGACTCACTGACATGAAGGCAGTGATGAAATCAACCCTGCAGCTCTTCGTACAATCTTTCTTTCCACTCTTTTCCTAAGTCTCCCACTGTTATTCCAACCTGCCAAGCTGTCAGGGAAATAGTGACAGCTGCAGTTCTTATTACTACTCATGGTATGTAACCAGGTGCTCTCCAGCTTCCTTTGGTATGAGTTAGTACCACTTAGCCTCTTTCTTCTGGCAAGTGTTACTGGGCGAGATAATTCCCAGCTTCCCTAGTCCTTCACAGCTCCTCACATAAAAAATTAACAACCTGATTGCTTAAATCTGCTTGTTTCTCACAGTTCTTTCCTTCTGGGCACCCTGGATTGGATGATTTGTACACAGGTTTGTAAAGAAGGGCTGTGAACCTCTATTTGAGGACACACCAAGAGAGATAAGAATCTAGAAAAAAATAAACAAGCATCCTTCCATCCCAAAGCTTCACCTTCTTCATTCCTGAATGACTTTGGATGTCCTTTGGCACACTGTTTTCTGTCCAGGAAACAGTGTCCCTCTGCCCTCCAGCCGGGTTGCTCCATCTCTCCAAATAATTCTGAACTATTTTGACTCTACCACTAACCCTGCTTTCTTTGCTCTGCTCCAGTTTAAAAAATTCCCTTTCTTCTCAGGAATCCCAGCTCTGCAGGGGAAGAGGACAGGGGAATCTCAGGTTTTAAGCAGAGCCACCTTTTTTTTTTGTTTTAAGTAGAATGACTACCAGCAACTGAGAAGACATGCCTCTGAGCAGTAAACAGCTCCGAGGTCACAGCTCAGACCTGTGCTGTGAACGTGCAGAGAGACAAACTCAGCTTCAAAGCAGTCACTCATCACAAATTAATTATACACGAGGCAAGGAGCAGTGTCCTGAAGGTACCTGATCAGTGCCATTGGAGAGGTGTGAGGGAGATGGAAGGCCCAGGTGTTAGCACCTGTCCTCATGTTCACTTACCCACAAGCCCTACTTTCTCTGAGTAAAGTAATCCTATAAAAACAAAATTCCAAACTTTTAAACATCGTTCTCTTAAAAAAAAAACACACACCCCCCCCAAAAACCCTTCTGTGCAGAACCAAATGTGTCCTCAGAGATGCCAATGGAAAAGATTAGGATAATTGATTCTCTCAGAGTTTCATGCTACTCTGCTATTGGTCCTGTACCTAAACAGGATATTGTTCAAATATACACAAAGCTAACACTGCAGGGCAGCTCCCCACTCAGCAGATGCCCCTAGTTTTGTGTCATGTTTTTCAAGATCCAACATTTAAAAATAATTCTCATAAATCTCACAGAGATATCAGGCCCTCACACAGCGAGCCAACCGCCTATTGCAAACATGACTCAACTCACAATGTGGAGCAAGCCCCCTGCTCTCTTATAAAATTCACAAACAGGAAGGAAAAGGAAGTACACTCAGAGCTGCCACCGTGGTAACACACAGCCTGTTTGCTCTGTACCTGTTGGGTAGGCTGTGGAACTCATTGGAAATGCTTTCACATTCTTCTCTTGCATATTGCAGGCACACATCTAAGACCATCTTGTTATTGGTAATAATTTATTGACAGCAGATACTTCTCTGCAGGTGCCAAACCTCTCTCCCCATCACTTGGCCTGAGGGTAGAACCTCAAAGAGAGACCTGTCACTCTCTGTGACCTATAAAAGCAGCTGCAAAAGCTGCCAAAAAGAGGTATTTCTGGTGATTCATAAATGTCTGAAGCTTTGTTATGCTTTCCTGTGCTAAGTGCTCTTTTGCTTAGCAGATCCCCTTTACCCCCCCCCCCCCCCCCCCCGCCTCTACTCTTCAATTCAGTTTCAGTGTTTATTCACTTCTCCCTTTTTGGTGTCACATTTCCTTTCAAGTATCTTGCGTCTTTATAATCAATTTTTCTTCTCCCTTTTCTCTTCTCTCTCTACTCAAACTGGACCTAGTCTGATGTTTGCTGACATCAACTCTTCTTGGATTTTCACATAAATTTTTTACCAATATCACTCAGCCCTGGCTACTACAGGAGAATATAAACCCCTTGCCACGTGTTCTATGCTCCAATAAAAGCTGGTCTTTAGGCATTACCAAAATAAACAGTATTAGCAACAATTAGATCGGCTTGGTTCAAATCCTTCTATGTATGGTTACACCACAGATTTGCTTAAATCACATATGCAAAAGAGCATGTAGAATTCCATCACTTTTACTCATTTAAAACCTCACACTTTTTGAAATGCCGTTGAGGAAAAATGCCATTGAGGAAAAAAAAAATCCCCCGAACACATTTCTGAGGTTAAATATTGCTGTTAAAAGTAAACCAGGCTTAAAATAAAAAGTTGGCATTTTAAAGGCCTGCAAATAGGATTAGATCTACCCAGTCTGTATAAACATTAATAAGTAGAGCTCCATTCAGAGCTAATATATCCATGAGTCACGTGAGGAGCAGCGTGAACTCTCTTTAATTTGCAACCAGAAGGGTCTGGAGGTTGAAAGAGGTAAAACAACTCAGCAGAAAGGTTCACTAGGACATGGATTAGGATCTTACACTTTCAAACCTCTGTTTCTGTTGGCTGCAGCTCTGTCTGATCACTGCTGAGCTTGAGCACCGCCCACTTTACATCTTCAGCACAACAAAGGCATAAAAAATGGATTTTTTTTTTTATTCAAGCTGGTTCTCAACCTGGCACATCCCAAGCAGCAGGACTCTGGGCTAGGATATTTCTCCCTCCCCATTCACTCTCAACCGCCACCAGTGCTGAAAAACGACATGACAGTAGTGAATTAAATGACACTCTCGTGGAACTGTTCCTATTTTTCAGTACTACAGACTATTTCTACTCAGTAGTCCTGGATTATGTCTTCTACAATTCCCTGATGATATTCTCTGGAATGTTATCCTGCTGTAAGCCTTTCCTCCTCTGTGGGAGCCACTGGCACCATAGGTCACTGGATGCTGAGAAGGAAGCCATTCCTGGTGGAGTGCTTCGTGCTGCAGGACACTGAGGAGTGAATGCATTTCACTCAGCACAGCCAAGCAGAGATAAAAATCAAGAACAAGAAAAGCTTCCTTTGGACCTTGGGTTGGTTTGTCTGGGACTTTGCCCTTATTTGTACTAACCAATGAGGAAACCTGCAGCAGAGATCAAAATCCCAGCTCCTGGCTTCAGCAGAGCAAAAGTCTGGGAGTTAAAAAATCTAGTGGAAGTTTGGGAAAGTGTAAATGAAGCCTGCAATATATAATGTGAAAACTGACAAAGAGATGGTAGCAACACACCATCCAACCCATTGCCAAAGTAAATGAAAAAGTCACCCGGGCAGATAGCATCTGGATATGTGTAACCTCAGTTTAGGCAAAATCCTAACGTAAACAAGTCCACTGATAGCAGAAGGGTTGTTAAACATTCCACTAGCTTTGGATAATTGAAACCATCTTCCTTTCCTAAAAAAAAAAACCAAAAAAAACCCCTTTCAATTATCAAACTCTGAGGAAGAAACTGACAGCTAATGGAAGGATTCTATTAAAATTTCAGTTTTTCCCTTTGCAGACAAACATCTCCACAAACAGCTTTTTGTTTGTACAGAAACTACAACAGCTCTCAAATGGCTCAATACTTGTAAATACTAGTAATATACAATATAGCGATTATAAATAAATAACAGAAACACAGTGTATTTTGATCTGGTTTATTAGACTGAGGCAGGGCTACATGTTCTGCTAACTACAGTGGTATTATTATTTCCTGTGGTATCGATATTAAAATAAGACTTGAAAGAAAACGTATTTGCAGCTGTGTAGCACGGAGTTTCTTTATCATATGCATACCCTCTGCAAGAATCCTTAAAAAAATGGTATCAGTCACCCTGGAAATGGTAACAATGCAGCAAGGGAATTCTGTCTCAAACAGATTTCATTTAAAGGCTGTGGAGGATCAGTGGAAATGTGTCATGTTACACCAATCTAATTCTGTGTTGCAATAGTCATTCAGTCAACCCCTGTGTCAACTTACTGCATTAGTACATTATCACTGATAATGAAGTTTTGACAGTAATCTGAAACATCTGCAACGAGTACCATCAAAGCCATTGAACACAGAATAGCATTAACAAAATAATTATTTTTTTTTCCCCAGGGCTAACAACTTAATATAGTTCTGGGGTGAATGTCATATTGGAAATAATCGTAATCATATATGAATCACCTTGCTTGAATGCATATGAAATGGAATAATCTACACATTCCAGCCGAATCCAAGCAATTTTTACGCAGCAAAACTGAAGCTGATACACCAGGTCAAAATCAAATGCCAGAGAGCACTAACAAGGTTAGGAAGCACCAAGGGGTTATAAGGAGAAAAGAATTCCCCTAAGTTCCATTGCAAACTATAACAATTAAAAAGGAAAATATAATCCATGTGCGCCCCAGCAAATCCTAATGGTAACTAATTAAATAATAAATTCTAAAAATCCTAAAATTCTGTTCTCCTGCAGATAACAAAGCTAAAAAGTTCATTTTTAAAAATAGGTCAAGTCTCTCATCTCCATGCAACAGTGACAGAAGTATTAAACTGGTTGAGTTAAAAATAAAGGGATTATCATAACCCCTATTTGCACACAGTTACGCAGAAAAAAATCACCTAAAATGTAATTCCATGGAGCCATATTGTGCTGAATAGAATACACAAGTAAACCTGACAAACAACACAGACAACCTGAAAATAGGCTATGAAGTTAAAAAAATTAAAAAAAAAAAAAAGAAAGAATTCAAAGAGAAAACTGCATATTTAAAAAGTTAAAATGTGCAGAACTGAAAAGCTTCCTCACCAACAACTGCCTGGTTTACATGAAAAAAATACATGAGATGTTAATTGATAACTTCATTTTGAGATATATCACATCCTGGCTGAGAGATCAACTGACTTCCTCGACTCGTGTGTATTGCAGAAGGTAAAACAAATGGGAGCTAGCTTCGGATTAGGGCTGGAGATGAATTTCAAAATATGGAACCCTGAATCGATTTGCACAGCAGAAATCACATTCCTGTCCCATTTAATAACGAAGGAATATGGAAGAGATTATCTGACTTTTCCTTAGCACACCATGCCCAAAGAAATGGACAACATTTTCATAAGTGTGAAGATGTAGGGATTTACCTTTGAAGACAGTCACCAAGACAGCCTCAAAGTTAACCATTTCGAAGGTGTTATTCTATTGCTTTGCGTTTGGTATAAAACACAGCCAGGACACGTTCTGAATTACTGTACTGGTTAGACATGGGGTGTGTTAACAGTGTGGCATCACACATGAATGACACAGTTCCACCAATCTAAGTCTTTGTGCGTAGATCCCATTTTTTTCTCTTATTCTCTAATACTGAGATGCTTAAATCTTATCATCCTGACTACAAGCAGATTCCCAGCAAGAGGACTCTGTCTATGTTCCAACCCTTCATATTCTTGCCACATTTTGGCAAGGTGTGGCTCATCATCTGCCCCTTATGGTGGCTGTACTAGGGAATGTTTTGTTGATTTTAAACGACTTGTCTCCTACTAAAGTTATTTGATTGTTCGCACTGATACTGACCATTAAAAAAAGGAGCTACCTATTTCTGCTGGAACATTAAGTTTCCAAGTAGAAAACGTGAAACAGAAAACAGCAGCTCAGAAGCATCTCAGTAGTAGACCTATTGATCTCCTTGAATCAGGTTTTGAGAAAGAGAGCATGTGCAGAGTCCATGCTTTTATCAGATATTACAATTCAGATCTTTAAATTGCAGTAATGTGTGTACTCATGCTTAGTTTCATGTTAATACAATGACATGCTGGGGCTGTTAACCTGCTGCATCCTGCCCTAGTTCAGCCAATTCATTTAAGTGGCACTCACAAAACAATACCACAGTGTGCCCCTCGAGGTCTCCAACTTTGGAGAGTGCTCGGTGCCTCTTTTGAATCTATATTGTGAAAAAAAAACAAACAAACTTCATAACTTCACCCAAAATGGTTCCAGCTTAGAGAGCAAACACTCCAGAAGTGGAATTTTAGATCTCATCAGTGGACACTCCTCCTCCCCCTCCCTGAATTCTTCCAAGAAGGAAAAGACCAACAAAATGAAACAAATGTCATATTTGAAATATACCAGTCGGGAGGACATTCGTGTACCAGAGAGCTCATTAACATCGCTATGATTCTCTTCAATGGTTGCACTCCCCCATTTCAGAAATAACATTTCTGGAAAGTATTTATACTGTGTCGAACTTGGATTCCCTAAGCCATGCACTGAAGGTAATCACCAATACATCTGTTTCTGTCACATTTAAATTCACAGCCTAATTCAATTGCAAATAATTAGCTATTTATCACCATGAAGTTCACATTATAAAATCAGAGAGGGTCAATGTGATCCTAACAATTTAACACAAGATACAGGCCTTAAAAGAAGGAAAGGGGAGAAAACCAAAACAAATCCTAGTAATGAATCCCTCAGTAAATCAAACGCAATCAGTTCTGCTTGCCCATCATACCCCTGGACAACGCATACCCCTTTGGTTTTTTTCCACAAGATTTACAGAATATGTTGCCATACATATCAGTTAAGTCCATCTTTCACTTTTATAGCCTGAAGAGGAGAATTATTTAGTCAAAATAATATGAGTACACAGTTCTTGTAATACTGTTGTGACCTCAGTTTCAAACACCTACATCGGAGCATTACTATAACTCAAGAACTTTTTTTCACTTGCAAGGACATCTTAATTATCCCACCCATGACATGAATGTTTTTGGAAGATAAAGTCTGTAATTAACTTGTTGCCAAACAATATGTTTACTGTCCCTGAAGGTCAGTTCTTGCATAAAGACATAAGGACACTTAAGTTTGGGAGATGTGTGGTGCAACTGCCGTCAAACATTAACCAAGTGGTCATCCATTATCTATAGCAGAGAAGGAAAATATTCCAAGCACCATAAAATAACTGAGTTGAAATAAACCTCTACTGAGGCTTGCAACAAATAAGTGCAACTAGAGACACAGTGCTTGACCCATTGTAACAGGATTTGCTAGAAATTCCACTTAATCTCAGTAGTCAGTCGGTAGTGGGGGGATTTGCTCAAGACAGTCAAAGCAATATTGCTCCTGCACTGCAGAAATCTGTCTGTGCTGACTGCCCTTGTCTGGAGAAATAAGGTTTTGAAACTGTTTTTAAAGATTTTACCAAAACAGCTGCAAGGGCTCCTTGCTTTGTTCAGTTCTGAATTTACATTAAAATCTGCATGCACCAGTTTGAGTAAGAAATCCTTGATGTGCAAAGGGCAGGGTGAGGACATGCACAAGGATAGGTACAAGGGGTTTCATCAACTCTGCAATGCCATGAAGGGCAGCTTAGCACTCCTGGTACAATTCCTGTACCAAAGGAGTCCCCAGCTCCAGGGAGATGAGAAGATAACCATTTTTGATTAAAGATCTCCTATAATACATCAATTAGTTGCGTGTATGAGCTGGGAGAGGTACAAAAGAGAACAAACAAAAGAATAAATTGAAGGAAAATTATAAAAATAATATATGTAAAGCACTTCTATGCTGTTGTGCCCAGTGTTGCTCAGTCTTTGACTCTCATCCCTTACCATTATTCTGTATTTCAACAGGAAAACTAACAGACACTTGGCCTTCCTTTGCTTTACACTCTGCTTACTGTCAGAGACGGAAGGAATGGAAGGCAAAGAAAAGCAGCTACGAAAATCAAGGAGGAATAAAATCTTTGCCCAAGAAGACACACTCTTCTCATCCTACGCTCACACCACGTACTCTTTCCTGCAGAGAAATAGGTAACAACTGAGAACGTGTGTTTTCCTCAAAGTATTGGACAATATGGGAACAACTTGTGAAGAAATGGCATATGGAAGAACCTAAACATGGCAAACAGGCAGGAGTGAAAAAAGTAAACAGGGAGAAGAAATTTGGATGAGAAAGTAGAAAATACGAAAATGTTGACTATTCAGGCAAAGGAGGGAAAGATTACACCACAGAAAGGAAAATATTAAGAATTTAGAAGGGGAAAGAAATGAGAAACCTGGAATGCCAAAGTCACTGAACGTAAGAACTGGTGGAGAAAGGGGAGTCGAGAGCCACTCCCATCCAGGTATGGCCATTAGCACTGCAGTGAACTAGTAAACAAGAAGTTCTTTCAGCATACCACAGGTCATTAAAGAAGATACTTTGTCCTTTGGTGCAAAAATAGCTGATTCAAGTCTGTTATTTGAAAAACTCTTGTATGTCAGCACTTGGATACTGGAATAGATTGCTTGCATTGAAACATGGAATATTTGCTGGTTTTCCGTTGAGAGTAGATTAGATTTCAAACTCCCCCACTTGGTTACCAAAAGCATTTCCATCAGCTGGAAACACTTTTCAATCCATCTTGCCAACTTTTGACCTATGCTAGTTTCTTTTGGAAAGTGAAACCCGCCAGGATCAGGCATGGATAAGCAATTCTCCACTGAGAGTATGTCAAACAGACATAGAGCCTCCCCTGAGCCACACTGCAGCAAATGTGCATTTCTTGAGAATGGACATTTACTCAGAGCTGTTCATATAGAAGCCAATCACAAGAATCTGTGTCACTGCAGTTTCTCTTGTAGATGAGCATAGGAATCACACATGCTATTCATTTTCTGCCATAATATCAGAGGGTGCTGTTTATGTGCTGCCTATAGACCAGCTAATTTAAAGAATGCAGCATATTAAAGCAATTGAAAAAGTCATTTGTTTCTGCAGCACAAAATGAAGGCTCTGATTGCCAGACAAAATAATTGACATACTGTTACGCTGCACACACTTGCCTGAATGCAATGGTATAATAAGCCATTATATGGTAAGAGAAGGCTTCAGCTCATCCCAGCCCAGGAACGTTCTGTCTTCTTCCCTCACTGCTGTCAGTGATCCCCCTGAAGTGCCAGCCAGCTGCAAGTTGATTTTTGACTGAGCTCTCCCCTTTGTGCGTGAAATGGAAGACAAGGATCCATCCCTATGGCTCATGGCACCTGATATAATTGCAGTATTATCCCTACAATTCTGCAGACGGAAGCATACCCAATTCCTCCCTCACGTTTTTCCCACCATTCCCCTTCACCAGCCATCCACTTTTTTTTTTTTTCTTCTCCAAAACTAGATCATCACAAGTCCAGCTCTGGTGTCTCTAATTTCCCAGATGATCTGCTGACTTACTTGTTGCTTGCAGGAAGGAAAGCTTCCTGCAGGCTGGTTGCACCCAGCAGAGAATACAGATGCCTTGTTGCAGCGGGAGGAGGAAAATCAGAGCCAAAGTCATTATCCCCTTCACCACCACAACTCTCCATCCTCTGCGTAAAATCTCTGACAGCATTCCCTTCTTATCTTCTTCTACAGTGTCAAGCAAAATGAAAAGGTTAAACTTGAAGGCTTGTACGTGGTCTTTGGGTTAGACATCCATTTTTTAAAAAAAAAAAAGCCCTACACAGCAAAATATTTTTAAAATCAGAGGAACAAGAAGTTTCAAGGACTAACTTTGCTACTTTAGCTGAATTACATGTACTCTAATACTGCTCCCCGGAGAAATACTTAACATCATGCTTCCCAAACTGACTATTGGAAGCCAACCTCAGAACCAAAATCCCATTCCAGTATCCAAAACCACATCACAGATGTAAATTGCCATGCCTTCGGAATTTACAGGCATGGAGCCCCCAACACGCTCCTTCGCATTGCTCTTCATTCAGAAATACAGGGATGCTAAAGATGGAAGAGGTAATTATTCTCAGCTTCAACCTGGTCAGGGTTTTCCTTTTTAGTTCCTATATTTAGCATCTCCCTGTTCAATCCTCTTTCCCTCTTCCACACACCCACATTTCCTCTCCATGCTCTAATGGAGGCTGTTTGGACAATCAGACACTTAGAAGTGCAGACAGTGCTGTGAGGCCCTCTTAAAAGCTTGGTGTGAATCAGGCTTCTGGGGATCAGAGGCTACCACTCCACTCACAGCAAGACCCTGAGCCAGGTAAAGTTTCACTTTTTTAAAAAAAGGAATGTTACTAAATATTCAGCCTCCAGTGCTGTGTGCCAGCAGATGTCCACTGGATGATGGATTGCCCTGCAGACTCCCCCACATGCAGCCACCCATGGCTCAGCAGTGGTTTGTTACCCCAGGCTGGAGCCTGCTAAATGGAGCAACTTTTAGAGTAGCTTGTAAGTCTTTGCACAGCATCAGCTTTTAGGCTTTCAGTCTTTTATAGTAATTCAGAGCTACAGGGTCGAAATATACGGGCCTTGTTTTTGCATTAACACTACAAATGATCAAAACAACTCGTTATCTAAGATTCATCTGTTTGTCTAGAAAATAAATGTCAGTACTGTCAGGAAAGGGAAAAGTTTATGATTAAGCTCCAGCTGTATCATTTCTCATAATATCCGCTGGAAGATGGCAATCAGAAGCATTTTTAAAAGATTCAGCACTTGACTTTCTATCCACCTTACTGAAATAGCATTGCAGAGCACTCATACAAAAGAACACCTATGTAGAAACACGTACCTTTACAGGCAATATTGTTATGTGAAGCCATTTTGCAATTAGCTGAATTTAAGGTAGAAAAATAATTCAAGAGAAAATGACACAGCATGACTAGACTAAGCACAGAAAGCAATTTTGCTTCAACACATGTAGACATCAAGCCAATGATCTGCTACAGCCCTGTGGAGCGCTTGTGTGCACTTCTCTGTAGTGTTAAAGGACCGTTTCAAACACAGACAGCTTTCAACATTTCTTCTGCGTGAAGTTTTGATGTCCCCTTGGAGATAAACAAGGAAAACACCCAGTTTTCCAGCATGTGCAACTAAGCAGCTCATATCATGACCCTACTGATAAAACCTCCCAAAGGTCCTTCCCATCAGCGAGGATCACTGAGGGAACACTGGGCTGAGAGTCACTGTGGGATCCTTGATCTGCACCACGTTCATCTTCCTTAGTTCAGGGCCCAGCACAGATACAGCAGTAAACCAGGCAGGGCCCAGAGAAGAGACCACATTCCTGCCTCACGAGAGAAGCTCTCAAATGAGGAAAGAGCTGTTACACTATCGCAATCTAAGCTAATAATAACAATAATAAAATACTATACGTTTGGGCATGTTGAACATGGAATTAAGTTATTTATTTAAAGTATCATGTAACAGCGCTAGAAACAATAGGCACAGGCACTTCATTTTTTTTTTTCACGTACAAATGAGTTTTGCACAGAGATACCAAGTGTCTTGCCATGTCATGACTGCAGAGCGACAGCAGATACTTATCTGCTCAGCCTTGATTAATTTACTCCCAAATGAATACCGCGTTTAGAAGGAAATAAAGTGTAATTTTATCCTGGAAGACCACTTCACACAAATGGGACAAACTGTTACCTCATCTGATTTGTATCTATTCCCTAATCACACAGAGACTTACCATAAAGGAATTTAAAATTACTCTAAAAATAGGCAGCTGATATTGCACATAAATATTACATCTTCCTCTCTGGATAAAATCCTTCTGAAGGAAACAGCGAAGTTGCTTTAGGCTTGTTTTTCTTACATCTCACACAGACATGCCTCAAACAGTCATATCACTGTTCCATCAAATTTTACATCACCTATGTGGAAATATCGACAAGTTCAACAATGTTCCGCTGCTCGTGTTCTGCTATGCTAGTGTTCTAATTATGTTTCTTCACACAGCAGAACGGAGTTTGACATTAGTATTGAATCTCATAAATCGTCACTTTAAGAAAATGCATTCCCTGGAGGAGAGGTAATACAGGCCATATGAAAGTCCCTGTTTTACCTTAAAGCCTTCTCAAACAATTCTAATTGTTTTCAGAAAGTCAATGGCAGGATTGTGCCTTCTGAGGCACAGAAGAAGTAAAGTTATATGTTAGAGCTCATTTTTGATTGTTTTCTCATTGTGGTGGTGGTTTTTTTTAAAACATAATATCGGGGTCAAAAATAAAAAATGAAATGAAACGTGATTTCAACATTAATTCAATAGTACTGACTCTGGAACAAAAGCATGTTAATGCTGCACCGTAGATGTAAAATTAACATTGTGCTAGAGGTGTACAATCCCTAACATTTTCTTATCCTTGTCTATTTTTCTTCATCTCTTCAAAACATTCTACTAAGGAAATGGCCAGTGCTATAATACAAAGACCAGCATAGAGGATATAAACATCAAAAAATACTTTCACAATGATATCCAGTGATTCAACATGTCAGAAGCTTACACAGACTTTACAGATAGCAAAGCTTGAGGTGTTGCAATAAACTCCACTAAACTAATTCCTTAGAGTATTAATTGTTGCTTTTGTAATGGTGAAATCAAGACCCTGCAGGTTTCCCTCTCCAAAGGGAACCCATCAATCTGGTCTAACTGTCAATTGACTAATGAGAGTTAAATTTTTAAGTTGGGGCAGCAGAAACTTTGCACTGGCATGACACAGTTTCCAAAATAACATGGACTTATGCTTTGAATCCGATAGGGATGCACATGGACATGGATTGATATCACACACTGTGACAACAGCAGACACACGTGGTCATCTGCAAAGGCTCCGAGATTTCTCAAACGGTGTCCTCTTAAGAGAGCTGCAAAGAGAAGGAAGTGAAGAGTGCAATTCTTTAAAGAAATCTCTCCAGCTCTTTCTGTTGCTCTTGCCAATTCTTTCAGTTTGTGTATGAAGGATATGCCACTGAGCCCCTCTCCAAGGATGCCCCAACTCAGCTGAAGAGTGGCAAAATCAGTGGATGCTCAGTTTTGTAAACACATTCCCATCCATTATCTCAACACTCTGCATTCTCTCTTCCATGTTTTCAGCCTGTTTATAATGGGAAGACGTGGCTATTGCCAACCTCTTTACTTTTTCCCCATTGCATCATGAAAAGGATTTCTTGGTGCCCATGGTCTCACCTAGACCACCTGGGTTTAGGGTCCAGAACCACTCAGGAGGAGGAGGTGGACAGGAAAGAAGGCAGATAGGTGCTACTACTTTTTTGGCTAGAAAAAAAGAAAGCCTGAGATCCTATTGCTCGAGCCCCATGAGTGACTACATGATACAGTGGTCCATGAATCCTCCCTTGCTCTGCCCCAGGAGATACTCTCCAAAAGCACCAGCATGTATATGCTGACCTAGGGGTAATGAAGCCACTTCTTTAATGTGACCCATGTCACAGGTTTAAGTAGCCCGTGAGGTCCCTGAGCTGCCCTCCCATCACCTGGGTGCCTATAACTCACACTAAATTAATTTTCTCAGAAAGAGAAAAGAGAGAATCAATATTTATCCCAGGATCAAAATGCTTTCCGCTTAAGGAACTCAGCAGTCTAGAAAAATGAGGAACAATCATTTCGTTCCCATGACAAACAAAAGCTTCCTTGCCAGTAGACACTGTATATTGACAATAACCTGCAAGCGCAGTAGCATGCATAGTAATGAGATGGCAGTGCATTTCTATCTTGTAGATACTCCTTTTTGTTGGTTGTTGTTCTAAACAGAAATATTAAGGAATTAAAATATAGTATTTTTCATTATTAAAATAGTTACAATCAACAAACACTTAATGCCACTCCCCCAACATCAGCTTTACTCTATGTGCCCTAATTGAAATACTGAGGCCATAAATAATGACTTAAAAATCATCAGCCAACTCCAAAAGCACAGAACATGAAGTATGGGATTTTTCGGGGAACTATTATTTTATTTTCCTGCAATTAAGTTGGTAGGGCACCAAGCTACCACCAAAAATGTCACACCGAATTAGCTTCCCTTTTATTAACCATGGCAGGTCAAATAATTAAAAAAGTGAAAGTGTCTTGGTAACGACACTTAACTCAAGGACACTAATTTACAATGACACAGGTTCCTCCTTTCTGTATTACCTCACATACTTATTAAAAAATCCCTGACAGGTCAAACTCTTATGTCATCTAGAAATGATTTTGATCGCTCTCCATCCAAATTGTATTCATTTTGCTCTTAATACAACTCCCAGTTTTCACCCTGTCACATCGACTTGGCCTTTAGTGGCTTGATTCGGGTTCAAAAGATGCCATAAACCACACCTATCATCACCTGCTGCATTACACGGACCTTGGCGGTGACTCCGTCACAGGCCAAAGAAAACCAGCTCCTGTTGGCCACCCATTGACTGTGCCACGTATGAGCAGCTCTGGACCTCCATTTTACGGAATGCACTAAGCTGGTATTTAATCAATCAAAACTGTTCAAGGGAACACCAGCTTACCACAGTTTTTGGCCTAGCTGTATATTTGAAATGCTCGTGTCTAAACAAGGTTTCCTCAAAGATACCGACTGCATCTGTTTTCTTTCTGATGGTCTTCAATCAAACACCATACGTACCCTCTCACTATCTTGCAGTACACGCCTTCTCTCTTGGGCTCTGCAGTTATTTCTCATTGCTGTTTTATCTCATTTTTCAGAAAAACAGCACCCACAGTGGTCAATGAAAATAAAGAGCACCAGTGATGCAAGAACGTGCTGTTCAACAAGGATGAAAGCGAGTGGAGGCTCACTGTACCCAGGAGGTACAAAGTACTGCCCACTCCTGAGGGTGATAATCTGATTATTATACTGGACATTGCAAAATGGATATTAATATGGATTGAGAAGACACTGAAAACAAGATTAAAATGCAATCAAGAAGTGCTATTTTATTTTATTTTTACCGGTGTTTTATGGAGGCTCAGGAAGCCCCCAAGCTGAAAATTGGTGGGGATTAAGAGAACACTGTCAAGAGCCATAATCTATGCTTGGTCTGTTCCTGCTCTTCCCTTCGCACTCTTTTATGGTCATTAGACGACTTGTTGCTTTCTTTTCCCCTTTTTCTTTTCACACCATCCTAGAAAATACAGCAATTGCCGGCTTTATGCATGGAAGGGATGGCATAAGCTCCCAGTACATTTCCCAGTCCTCGAACTCATTTAATATAAAATCCTCCAGTTGAGGACATAACAGATATTAAACTGATAAAAACATATGCTGTACTTGATCTTTGCCAAAAGGTCAAGAGGCAAACACGAATCAGCAGAGTCGGTGGTTTCTGGGTCTGACTCAGTGCACATGCTGAGACTGAATCATCCCAAGATTTTAACGCCGTGGTAGCGACAATTATGGAGCTTTAGCACTTCGGATTTATTTCAAGAAGATGCAGACAGACTGCAGACCCCAAATAACTCACTCCAGGACCTCAGTGAGCTCATGATTTTGCGCACACACAGGAACTGTTCCTGGACAGGAATTTGGGAGAGCTAACGATGCCGTGTCCAGCCTCCCAAAATATCCCAGTCTTGATCTGAGTATTTCCTCTACAATAAACTAAACAAAAAGAGAAAACACCCAAAACTTCCCTCTAACCTTCAAGCTTCTGCTGCCCCTACATCCCCTGCTCCAAACAATTAAGGAATCTTCTGCCTTCTGAATCCTAATGGGGTTATTTTAGAAACACATCTCCCCTACAGAAAGTATTTCACAAAGATCTAGAAAGTTAAGACACTTTTTAATAAATAAAAAATTAAAACCAGAGCTAAGTACTGCAGTGAATGTTCTTAATCCTTGCTGGACTCATTAGAGCATCTTGCACACTAATTCAAAGCCTGCATCTCAATCTTGCTAAAGCATGATTTTTAATTACTGTGTATCAAACTCCACTGTAAATTAACACAGAAGAAGTCCACACACAAAGAGCACTAAATCAATACTGCTGAAGTTTCAAAAAATCATCCCTGTGTATGGAAACTAAAAGCCCCTTTTGAAGTTAACAAATAATAACAAGAGATATTTGAGTAACTCGGAACAAGACAACAATTTCTTAAAAATTATTTTCATTTTCAAGACTACTTGGTAAACAGGTTCGGAAACCCTTTTATTCCCAATTATATTTTCAATCACTCATTATAATCACTAATTATCTGTAAGAATACAACAGTAGGTCAAAAGTAAATGCATTGTCACGGCAGAAATACCCAGCTAATATACTGATGTTGGTGCTCCAAGCTGCACAAGGGAGCCAGCCAACTATAAGGTAATTGTTTGGCTTTCAAAAGTCTTCAGTGAATCAGTATCAGCAAATCTTCTGGATTTTAATGAGTTAAAATATTTTAATACCATGGCTTTGTTCTTTAGGTTTAATCACCTCTCCCTAAGGCTCTGAACAACATTTAAGCATGTGCTTAATTTGCTATTGAAGTCAACAGACCTATCAGTGAGTGCTGAAGTTACACATGTGCCTAATGAGATTTACTGAATCAGAACGCGGAAAACCCAATGTGAGCAGAATCAAAGCCCAGAGGCTTTAGCCAAGTCCACTCCCAGTTTCCCTAAAGATACAGGGCCCCCAAAATGCAAAGAAAACTTTTTTATTATTGTGACGTCTGCTGCACGTCCATAATTCAGAAATACTTATGTAGCAAAACACATAGTAGACTTTATAAGTCTTTGAAGTTAAGAAAACCCTTTAGATTTACCCTAGAATCCTAACTTTTGTGGAATTTTGTTTGCTGTCAGTAGTTCAGTAATACCCTTTGACACAACACAACTGTTGATTTGCCTCATGTTTCCTCCAAAAAGAAAAGGTAGTATAATTAAAATGCTTTGACTTGGGGCAGGAGGGAATGGAGTGGTAGAGCTAACATATATATTTTAGCTCAAAGTTCCTCTGCGAAAAAGAAGGAATGTAATCCATTATTAGATCTCACTTCCTCAATCACTCAGGCAAACTCTGTAATCCTCTCAAACCAGGATATGAACATCTGCATTGTACCAGTTGATACTTTCTTGCAGATTAAATTCAATTAAATTACCTGCATGCCTTTAAACCCTCTTTTTTATTACCAAAGACAACCACTTTCTCCTAGTGAGGGGGACTGTAGTTCAACAAAGAACAACTCAATGAGCTTTGAATGCAGGATATGAAATATAAAACTGTTCTTTACTATTTTGTGTGACATTTAAATGGCTTAAGTGAACATTTAATTGAATTGCAACTAATAAATATTTTCTTGACAGTAAATATTATAAAAAAGGATTTGACTCCAAGAGGAAAAATCTTCAGATTCCACACTCACTGTAAATGTTCAAGTCTGATTTAACAATATTTTAATTCTTTCTCTTTTGGCTTACATGGAGGATCTGGTTTTGGCATCAAATGTCAGAGAGACTTGGGGTTTTTTCCCTGCCCAGAAAAACAAACATTGTATTGCAGAAATATTTAGCAATCTCTCTTAACAACATGCAGTCACCAATCCTTTCTCTAATACACAGTAAAAGTCAGCAAATCTGTTAAAGATTTTTTTTTTTTTTAAATTGAAGTGGTGAAGAGAATTGCTCTCTCAATATGGCAGTCAGTAGCATGGAAGGAGTTAATCTTCCCCACTCCTTTTTTAAGAGTAAAAAAGGCTAGGAACAGCTGCCACTCAGGTGATGAATACAAGCTGCCAGCCTTTTAAACAGCAGGTACAGCATTTGAGCTCTGAATTAATTAGCATTCAGAAAGCCTAAACACCGCTTGATAACTCCACAAGATGATTTTTGTCCCTTCCTGCAAATTAATACTGCTATTAAGATGAGCAAGGGCACAATGCAGATCGTAATTGTACCCATTAAACAAAGTTTCACAAGTAACAAATTGGAGACTCCTGCCAAGAATGCATCAAGTCAAATACAGCTTTGCTGCAAACAATGTACAGGAATCCATCTTCACTTCTCCATGGCGCTCACGGAGCCACACACAACATGGATTCGTGCGTAAATGCATGAAATGTTTTCTGCATATAACCACAGGATTCTCAAAAGTTCATGTTTCTAAATGTTTAAATAGTGGCTTTTTCTCAAAAAACACTCGGGCCACTTGCAGACAAGAGCTGCCTTTAACATGCACATATATGCTGAAATGACAAGTTAACAAGGCCTTGGAGATTAAACTTATAATGTCTTAAAAAACAAGGCCTCCCTCCACCAAATGCTGCTGCAGCACCTCATCAAAGTCTACATAATTCGTGTGGAAAATCTCCCTCCTATATATGTCATTTCCTTTAAATGAGGAGCATATTTTATAAAGCACAAAAATGATTGATATCAGAATTTAATGATGTTTAATAAGTAGCCATCTGTCAACAGTCAAGGAGTAAAAAGGAAGCACATTATTATTCCCCAAAAGACGAGAAATATTGATGCTAATTAAAAGGCACATTATCATTATCTCAAAGCAATGTCTAAACACTAATCAAACTTCAGGTCCAGGGAAGGGGAAGGGGGGGGCACTAAGGCTATGAGTGCTCACCTAATGGGTCACTGGATTTGACAGTCTCCAAGCCGGTATTATGATAGTGTAGAGATCAGAACTTGGCAAGTAGCTGGTAACTCCTGACTGGGTGGGCAAACAATCAAACCCCAATCTGACATGGGAAATGTTATTTATTTTCATCTCAACTCTTTAGAAGAGATTTTTGGTACATTTTTTCACAAAGAACTGTGGAAGGAGAGAACTATGCTAAACATGGCACTTCACTATTTTTTCTGAATTTCCGTCTACCGTATTTCAAAACAAAATAGAGCTTGGCATCATGGTGCCCAAACACGATTAACTGCACCATCCTAAACTGCAACATGCTTGGTACTTTTAGCTGAGAAATGGATCAATATCACAGGTACATGTGGAATTTATGTGGCCAGATACAACTGAAACCTACATACAAGGGAACAAACCCCATGAACAGGATGCCTGTGAAGCACATTTGACTCTTTGGCCCTTTAGGAAATCACTCTGGGATTCGAGGCTGCTTTGACTCCTCATGCTGAGGAGGAAGGTGCATAAAGGTAGGTGGTTCAGGGTGCTGCTGATGATTGCTAAGCTCAGCCTTCAACATTAATATCAGTTTATTACCTTTTAAAATGTGGTATTTATTGCCATTTTCATCATTCATTCAATTCAACCTCAAAATCCGTGTTTGAACTGAGGCAGCCAACAGCCCCGTAACATGCTTTTTGCCTAAGTATGTAAAAAGCTGACAAGACTCTTGGCATTTATTGCTCACAGAGAGGCACAGTTATAGGCCATTGGCAAATGTTTTCCTGCCCCTGGGATACAAGGGATGTGTGAGCAAGATATGACTGATTCCCACCTCCCACATCGTGGAAACTAAACACACAGTCCAGGTTTAGCAATATTGACTCTATGAGCCAGGCCCAGCAGTTCATGCACTTTACAAGGTCAGTTTTGTGGTGTCAGAGGAAAGACGAGGATGAGTCATGCAGAATATTACAGCATCGAAGATAAGGAAAGCACAGACAAAGTAAAAGCCATACTGGGAGCAGGTGGAGAAAATAGGGATGAGAGAATCACACCAGATGGATGGAAAAATGGCAAAGTGAAAGTATCCAAGCCGTGGCTTTAGAAAACCACAGCTACTCCAGTAATCAAGGCCCAGGGGCATGAGCACCGTAGCTAATTAGGACCAGTCATTTTTTCCATCATATTTTTACCAGTTAACTTTTTCACCTGTAATTGCCACTATCAAATTACCGTCTCCACAGTGCCAAGCCACCTCTAGTCTTCCTCCTCAGGTCAAGGAACCCATTCATCACCACCAAGTGAAGCATAGTCTATTTTTACCTGTCATTCTCAAGCCATCGCTTCACACAGGTGTGACCTCTGATCCTGATTTTCCTTCCAACACTCCCCTCGCTGTACCCTCACAGTCCTCCATTATCTCTTCAGAGAGAAATATTAAAAAAACTTAAAGAGAGATGTCCCTGGTTTTGATTGCCCTATTCCAATCTAACTCCTTGATCTTCAGCATAAACACTTCAATCATTCTGGCATTTTCATTGACTCAAATTAAACGCAGAGCCAGTAATTATTTCAAATCCCCTTGCCCTTTCATACACAGGTCTTCTGCCTCACACAATGACAAGGTACTATCTCCCAGATTCTTAAATGGTTTAGATACTTCAGATATGCTTTGGATGCGAATTTGACACGAGGGGACTCTTAAGTAAAGCTTGTGAGGTTTAGCCAGTACTAATTGTTAGCAATTACAGTGCTTTTCTCTTGTTGAGCCCCAATGCTCAAACATGATGTGAGCCACATAACCATACAATAGTTCCACTGATTAACAGGTTCCTCGGGGTGATCATGAGCAGGAGGTACAAGATCCCCTCCATTTTACAGCCTGCTTTACATAAATTCAGCAAAGCACACGTGAAAATGGAAAGGCACAGGGCTGTGTGGGTAAATTGGAGAGAGGAAGTTTAGGCAGACACACAAAAATGAAAAAAACACCATCAGTATCCAGCTTTACTTATGTTATTTACTTCCATATTCAGTATATTTGTTTTTAACTGGCACCAAACTCTTTTATTCTTTGTGCCTTACAGATTTGCCTTCTGACTGTGCAACTGTTGTGCACTGTGGAACTGTCAGGGCAGAAGTGGAATGTATGAAAAGCTAGATAATTTTAAGTTAGGGCATATGGTGCTGCAGAGAATGTAGGGGTTAGGAGGAAGAAGGGGGTTTTGTGTTGATTTTTTCAAGAGTCCGGATGTGACTATAAAGCTTTTTCCGGTGGGCAAAGAAAAATATCCCTTGTTTCTCTGTTTCTCCACAATTTGAAAAGTTGCTTGCATTCTTTTCCCTTTTTTTCTTTTTTGGTGTGTGGGGTGGGGAGAGAAGAAGAGAGGAAGGCACAGTTAACATTAATTCTTATTTACATGACAAATAATGGACCTTCCTTCTGATTCTCTTCTTCTGCCCCAAGAAAACACATTCTCTCCAACAGCATGCATAACGTTGAGGTTTTCACAAAAAGAAGCCCCAAAAGGAGCAGGCTGCTGTGTAAACATGTCAGGCTTCATAGCTCACATGCACTGAAACGACCAGCGCAGTTCACTCTTCTCAAAGGTATTGCTTCAAGCTGATTGCTGACTCAAGACAAGAACACAACCCTGGTCACAGTGAGTTTCTGAGCATTTTCCCTGCAGCTGCAGGGTATAGAGGGTTTTCTGTTTGTTTTGCTTTTTCCCCCCCCCTTTTTTTCAGATGAAACCTCAGATTCTGGAGTACAGTTTGGCAGCACCAGGCTGCAACTGCTGCCAGTTTCCTTGGGTACAGAATCACTAATAACACAAAGCCCTGACTATCTTCTCGCCCAATAAATAATCAAAATTTTGCACCACGATCGCCCTCAAAAAAACATGACTTGTTGTTTTTGTCTCCCCGTTGCAGCTAATCCTTCCTGTCAACAGGGTTTCATCCATAACAAGTCTGCCTGTGACATGCTTGGTCCCAGTGCATCCCTTAACAAATCCCATGCACACGGCACGGTTCACAGAGAGCATGGGTTGCAAAAAGGACCACGGAGACAGAGCCTTTCTCCTCCTGTGGGATCAGAAAGGCTGTGGTTCCCGTGGAAGAAGCTCATAAAACGGGAGAGACAGCAGGCTGTCAGGGAAGTCCCGGCTCATGGATCACATTTCTGGTGCATAAGCAGAACTGAGCATTCCCAGTATTTTTATTCCTGAACGACTCTGCTGTCGGGTTGGATAGTGGCCGCGTGTTTACTGCTGTCACACTGGAAAGCTGACCCAGGCGAGGTTTGCTTCGTACTCAGCAGTTTTAAACAGCATTTTTCTAGGCTTTAAGGGCTGGCATTGTAGGACTCGCTCTCTAGGACTTGCCCTTCCTTTTCTCCTCTCTTCTGTCCCTGCTTCGATTTTACACTTCTTCACTTTGCCCAAAATATCAAAAGAAAATGCACGAGGTGGTAACAACTGTACATAATGTTTCCACCAGTGAATTATCAGAGGTTCTCCATGGTTTCAGAAGGAATAATGGGAATAAACTCAGTAGGAGCTACTTGTTTACCCCACTTACTTGTTGCCTGCCTCTCTACCCACAGCAACCGGTGTTTAATGTGCAGCTGTGGAGGGGAGGAAGGTGACAGACACCAGCTTTGCTCTCCTGCTTCCTGTGGGAGAGGACTTCACCTCTCCTGCAAAAGGCTGTTACACAGCATTTCTTCCACTTTCTAAGGGAAGCAGCTCCGTTTTCTTCCCACTGACAAGGAAATGAAAAGTGCGCTCAGATTCACTGGAGGGACACTTGACACCTTGGGGGTCATTCCTTCACGTTATCCGGGATTTTACACCCGTTCCCACAGGGCTTTTCTGGGCTTCTTGGAAATCTGCTGTCAAGCCAAGAGTTTTAGTTCACTCAGTGACCAAAAGTGCTGCAAAAGCTGCTCTTGATGGGTGTCACACTGCTAATAACTGAGAGAGATTACAATGGCCATGAAATCAAAAATTACAGGGGCTCCAGTTCGGCATTCTGAGATGTCTGAGGAACAGAGTGTGCCTCTGTCTCCGCCCCACATTCTCGATTAGAGAGAGTGAAAACATTTAAATGAGGGCACTTTGACAAAGATATATCCTCTTATTCAAAATATATTCTGTTCTTGGAGCAATTCATTGGTGCAGCAGAAGGACCCAACCCACAGAGTGACATGTCAGCTCACGCACTGCACCTTTTCGAGCCCTTTCAGGTTTAGCATCTCATATCCCCTCAACAAATACTGATTATAACAACTACTTATCCATAGGAACTTTGCAAATAATTCTATTATTTGCATTATGTTTGATGCAGTGTGGTTAATGTTACAACCTGAGGTTGAGACACCCTCCAGATAACTTATAAAATTTCACCTTGGGCGCTCTGCTGAAGCGCTGGTACTGCAAAATCTCCACGGGACATCTGCACTTAAGTAAATACTGTTGTGGGCACTTCAGACAAATTCACACACGCCAGTCTATTAATACTGTTTCCTACATATGAAAATCCCAACAGAAGCAGAGGCATTCATTAATAATGTGCATTAATGGGCAGAAATTTCTTCACATGGACTCTATAAATCTTCAAATACTTGCAAGATAAAGACTTTGCTTTTGCGTAATAAGAAATGACAAAACTTGGGGTTTGATGAAACAGTTGGACATAATTTTCATTATATCAAGGCTTGTACCCAGCACAGATGGGAATAAGTATGAATTTATCTATGTTCCCTTGCGTATGTTCACAGCGATGTAAATTTGGATTTATCGTATTATTGTAACTAAATTTGAGAACCATTCATCTGGGGGAAAACGTGCAAGGAACACCCACATTCCTGGATGGATGTTAATGGTTTGGGTAAAAGCAATTAGGCCACAGCCACTCTACACACCCTGTAATTAGGTGAGACACAACTCTTCCTCTCATCCCAGCAGAAAAGCCAATATATGCTGTTATTTCAGGGGGATACTTTTACCTCTGAACAATAACCCTGCCTCCCCTAATAACTGCTTTATGTGCTTATAGACAGTAACTGCAGCTGAATCGTGACACCTGTTCAACTTTTTTTTTTTTTTTTACTGAATATGAAAGCTAAAAGACCTACTGAAAGCCACCTTACAAGTGAATCAGATCTGCTGGAGGGAGAAGGACAAACAGAAAAACTGCATAAATTCCTTGTAATTGTCAAAAACTTCAGCTTTTCAAGGCTTCTGGCAATCTAAGCAAGTCCACTGCGACCACATGGTACGTAAACAAATCAACATTTTGTTTAACCGTCAATCAACAAGCTCTTTCCATTGAGACTCAGGTCAGCTGCACTGGCAGCTGTTAAAGTGGGGACACTCCTGGCTTGCAGGGATGCTCAGGAGCGGGTGGAAGCACCATTCTACTTCTAAAACATCATTCTGGAAGCTCACACTTTACACTTTTCAATATTTATGCCAAAAAAAGTTACAGTGAAATTTCTGTGGACAAATTGTTTCCTCCATCCTCTTCTCATTCAAAATGTTGGAGTTTAAAACCCAAGACTTTTTGCTCTAAGCTGCAAGCAGTGCAATTTTCATCCATCACTGCGTACCACTCATCATCACTGCAGTAAAATAGTTTAGACGCAGTCTTACAGGGTAGTGACATCCTGCAAACTCTTGAAGATAAGAGGGAAAACACTGGCATAAAACATCAGTCATCAGATCAGAGGAATTCTGCTGGATTACCTTCTTAAATTCTTGGAATTTGCAGAAGGGTAGGACCTCGCTGCTGGGTCAGGCAGGTAACACCGTATGATTCCAACAGATTCCAAGGGCCATGGAGTGAATCTCCAAAATCCTTTGTTGAAGGTGGCACGTACAAATACAGGCTGAGAAATGCTATGAGGGCATACTTGGGAGGGACGTGGGGAAAGGTGGTGGGGTGAAACCAGGAAGAAAAGAAAGCTGCTCACAAAACAAGGGAAATAATTGTCTTGGTCTTTTCTGTAACTGCTTGTCAAAATTTTAAGTAGCTTTCTTTAATGAGGTTTCTTTCAATCTGAACAAACAACACAACTTTGCAGTTCATAACAAATCAAGACTGTTTTTAGCAAAGAACACACACACGAAGACACTCTTATTCTTCCTCTTAGCCACATAAATGTACATGATTGAGTTGCAGGTGATAAACAGTGAAGAATAACAAAATCTGGTCTGCTTTACTGAGAGTGAACAAGTTATGCACATAATCCCCTTCCTAGATACTCTGTAGCACACTGTACAAGAATTTTAAAATGTGTCACACATGATAGTTCTCCTAATACCTTTAATTAAACCAGTACCAGAAGCTATAATGAAAAGGGATTACTTCTTTTTTTATAATACACTAAAACCTCGAGCTCTTGTTATTTTACATTCAGGTAAAAAGGAAATGAACAATGAAGGCACATTTTGGGATTTAAGATAATCATAAGATTCTAAGTTGAAGGGCAGGAAAGAGGCTTCATTTTTAAATTTGCTTTTAACAGATACAAGGCCTCATGTTCCTTTATTATGACAACACTAATTTAAAATTTCACCCTTTGCAACTCCCAACATTTGTTCACAAGCTGCCTCTTCCCTCTGCCCCATATAAATGACAAACACATATTCTCACTGAATGAAAGGAAACTAGTTAATAATTGGCCTTATTGTGATTTCTGGCTGTCTTGTAACATTCTTCTGGATTTTGCTCAGAATGCAAAATGGTTAAGATAATCAAGTTTTCCTGGTGCTCAGCACCACAGCATGTGACTATTTAAAAACAAAGCAATTTACTGTTTGCAAACTCTCCCACTCCCATCTGACAAAAGCATTTTATCATTTCCTGAGATGGGGGGGAGGGCACAGCAAGATGAAGGTCAATTGACTCCAAGATTCCTGCATACCCATGTGAAGAGCCAGCAGGTCCACCCACTAAAGGTATTCAGCACTTGTTAGCATTTTATGGGGTTCAGAGCATCCCTCCCCTGATTTCAGTGGTAGCTGTAGGAACTGTGGTTGCCCAGGCCCCTGCGTCTTCCCTCTGGGAATGGGGATGTCAGGAGGAGAGGACGGTGGTCATGCAACGAGACAAGTATCGGGCTCATTTCTTCTTCCACACGACTCCCACCTCATGATTTCAGCAACTAAATGAGACACGGAGCTCCTTCACAGCACAGTCCTGATTCCTAGAGCCCTCTCACCTTATGCAACCAATCCTCTGGGCTCTAGGATCACATTATTAAGAACTAATGATGATGATCAACTGCTGATGATCATAGCAAAAGAGAAGACTTTAAGTGTGCAAGTGATTATAACTCCTTGAGCTTCTTTTAATGTGTAGCCTCCGTATGTAATTTCTGGGATTTGGAAGCTGCAAAAAGTATTGCATTTGATTTGTTTGGATCAATATTTTTTTAATGTAAAGGGGTTGTTTATAGTCTTGTGTCAAACAGAAAGCAAAGCTGATATCCCACTATGGAACAGCACATTGGTGCCGACAGGCATAGCATCAATTACAAGATCCACTTATCAAAAATCTCGTACCTAAACTACTAAAGCAAAAGACAGAGGTAGCAGATTATCTTTTGTGATAACAGGACGATAGCACACGTATCTGCTCCTGTGTTTCATAAAGCATTTGCTAACAGCAGAGAAAAATCATGAGTTCAATTGCAGACTCTCGATAAAGGTGCACTTATTACAGATCCGTCCCACCCACCTCCATTCCTCCTACAGAACACAGCATGAGACAATGGGGGTTTCCAGTGCCCCACTGTAACTTTGGGCAACTTAGGCAGATGTTTTACAAGGAAAAAAAAAAACAAGCCATAACCTCTTAATTTCAAACTCTTGCTCAAAGCATGAGCTCTGCTTCTTAATAAAAAAAATAAAAAAAGAACCCTATGCCCTATGGGACAACAAAGTCCCTGTTCTGAAGGCATTTAATGAATGTTGGCCTTAAAATCATACCTAGATAATACTGCGGTGCAGCCCCAAAGAGAGCTTGAGTGTGACTGTGCCACAGGAAGAACTATGTGCCACTTAGAGAAAACCTGATGTACAATTTAGCAGATTGGAATAAATTTGGCTTGTAACTACAGTTATGATGTAACACAATATAAATTCATTGCCACTGCCAATATATTGTGCCCAATCCCTCTGCCAGGTCACATCGACCGGGAAGAAGAAGAGGTATGCATGTGTGTGCACATCTGAGTGCATTACACGTGCTACTCTTGAGAAAGAACACCTCGGCAGGATTGATGGCCATGGACAGTATTTCTAATGGCCTTTTTAATTGGCACTATGATGATTAATTGGGGCCTTCACAGAACTCCAGGAGTGCTCATTACCAAGCAGCGTGGTGTCCTGGCGCACTGTGTGGGTGACCATTATTACTAAACAGTCATCAGATCATGAGACACTGATAAGATAAATTTTATACAAGCCTACAAACCACAGAAATTGAAGCCCACTACTGAGGCAGCGGGAAAATTCTGCTTCCTCTTCAATATATTATTTCAGCAGTGCCCATATGCTCCAAGAGAGCAGAAATGTGCATTGAGAAAGGTATTGAAAACAGGCTAAGTACGTAATAAGGATTAAATATGCCACGCAGTATTTCTTTCCCTTGTAGAAGTTTACATTTGCTCACGGCTACACACAGGATATTTTTTGCAACTAGCCCCTCACACAGGAGTCGGCCTCGTGGTTACTGCACACCTGAGACTGCTGGGAGAGAAGCAGGTGTGTGCAGGAATGGCCACCAAATACCTCAACTACATTGTATCTCTGCTACTTCCCTCAGGGAAATGCTCATGGACTGCTAAGTGTCCAGGGCCGTTGAGGCTGTGACCCAGTGCCAGCTGCCCTGACAGCCACAAAGCCAGAAGGTGTGGCAGCAACGTGGAAAGGACCTCAAGGGTTTCTGCTTCCTCCCTTTAGGTTTAGACAGCTCTCACCTGGCCACAGAAAGGATGGCAAGTTGAATATGAGTCAGCAGTGCCCTGGCAGCCAGGAGGGCCAACCACATCCAGGGCAGGATCAGGGCAGGATCAGTACTGCCAGCCAGCTGAGGGAAGGGATTGTCCTGGTGAGGTGAGGCCTCACCTTGAATATCATGTGCAGTTTTGGGCACCACAATATAAGGAAGATATTAAGCCATTAGAGAGTGTCCAAAGGAGGGCAATGAAAATGGTGAAGGGCCTTGAGGGGCCATATGAGGAGCGGCTGAGGGCACTTAGTCCGTTCAGCCTGGAGAAGAGGAGACTGAGGGGAGGCCTAATCCCAGTCTACAGCTTCCTCCTGAGGGGAAAAAGGGCAGGCACTGATCTCTTCTCCATAGTGACCAGTGACAGGACCAGAGGGAATGGCCTGAGGCTGTGTCAGGAGAGGTTTTTTCTCCCAAAGGATAGTTGGACACTGGTATAGGCTCCCCAGGGAAGCAGTCACAGCACCAAGCCTGACAGAGTTCCAGAAGCATTTGGATGATACTCCCTGGCACATGGTGTCACTTTTGGGGTGTCCTGCCCAGAACCAGGAGCTGGACTGGATGATCATGATGGGTGTCTTCCTACTTGGAATCTGTGATTCCCGCATCTGTGCCTCTGCCCTTTCCAGCACAGAGTGCAGCAGCCACCTCTGCCCCCACACAGCCCTCCCCAGCTCCTGCCAGGTTACTGACAGTATATTCACTCGTCCAGCCCATGTATAAGCCCACAAACGTCTACAATACACAACAAAAAAACATTTAGCCATTTAAAAATATTCTGTAAATAATCTTGGATAACACTAACACCATCTTAAATTCTGTGAATGATTCAGGATTTCATCGCGCGCTGACAAAGGGCTCATTCTCATTAGAATTCTGTAAAATCTTCTTACACAAATCTCCTGTCAGCTTCAATTCATTAAAAATAATAAAGGTATGCTCAAAATTGGGGACCAAAGCAAATGTTGTTTAGACTTAACAGATTCAATTTACTGTGCTGTTAATCGGATAGCACTGATACACTTCTCACTCTGTCCTGACAACGGGATCTAATAGGATGTTTGGCTCCATTTCCATCACACCACAGGCCTGTGAAACACCGGTCACAACACAGCACAGATTCAGCCCCTCTGCAGGTCACAAGGAAGGACCTGGGGAGTTTCCCAGGCAAGAGGTTCTCCCAAAGTATTGTTCTGAGCGTCCATTCTGTGTTCATACCTCTGCAATATCCTCTCCAAACCCAGAGCCTGCAATAACGATCGTCTGTCAGCCGGGGCAGGAGAAAAGCTTGTATCATCTTTTGCCCAATTAGCTGCCTTTTCATTCCCTTCCTTTCTCTTTCCCACTCCAAAATAAATGGACGTTTTGCTGCAGCTGAAAAAGCTCTCTTCCTAACTGGATGAAGCCAGGGAATAGATATAATTGGTAAGGATATAAGGTAAAGATAAGCCCCATGAAGAGATGGGAGTAGCTGCCAAGAGCACATNTATATATATATATATAAATTTACTCTCCTGATGAGTTCAGGACTTTTTCCCAAGCCAGGTCCATACAGCCCAAGCCAGACAGGCACCAGTTAGGGGCCAGGCACTGTGGCACATCCCAAATAGGTGTGTGGCACATAGGTGTGTATAGGCAAGTCTAGGATTTACTCTTAGTTGCAGTGTTAGAAAACACACCTACTCTCTGATAAATCCATCTTCCCAAGTGCAGCTCCAGCTGATTTGAACCAAAAGGATATACTGCAGTAATGTGTTTTTTCCATCTCAGTTTGTGAGCTGAGTAAAAGCAATATCAAGAAAATAAAAACCAAGCTGACCAAACAGTTGTGAGGAAACTGGGCTTTTTCAGCCGTGACAGTAATGCTGGAGTAAACTGGCTTTGAAAGATTTCCAGGTTCTGTGGTTCTGATTGAGGATTTTATGAACCAGTTTTAAATGCATTTGGATCATTAGAATTAGTTTAAGTTGAACTTCCCTGGGAAAGCAGCTAGTGTAAATCAATCTTATTTTAAATATACACCAACAGCTTAAAATTGCATTGTATGCCACTGCTAACATGCATTAGCTTCCAACTCCAAAGTAGATTTAAGTTTTGCTGCAGAGCTGAAGATATCATTTGGAAACACATGTTAAAGTGTCAGGAAAAGAAACTATCTCACTGAATAAATGAACTTCTTTGCAGCATTTAAAGAAAAATTAGACAAGTTAAATAATTAAATAAATGAATAGATGCCCTATTCAACATTTTTAGACGGTGCAAATAGCCACCTCTATGAATCACAAATCATAAGAAATTGCCATGGTTCAGGAAATGGATATTAATCTCCTTGAAACATGTGCCCTTGCACTCATGATGCACGGCAAGCTTGCCCAGTAGAATGG
>VXAY01005796.1:0-33932 GCA_013399855.1 Oxyruncus cristatus | reverse complement strand
AAAAAAAAAAAAAATCAGAAGAACTGACACAAATGACACATTTGTAAGAACAACTGACCTAGTGAATCACAAATTCTAGCCTTTTTCCCAAGAGCACTGCTTCTACAGATAAAAAGAAAAAAAAACTTTGCCATTCTAAAGAAATAAGGGCAATAACACGCTAGCTGTGGTTAAAACAAATCTTTACTTCCAGTTTGATTTAATAAGGTGTTTGCAAAAATACCGCGACACAAATGAACTCAGTATGTTCTCTTCCTTGGCCTCCAGTAGACAGAAAATTATATTTTCAAAAAATCCATTGACATGACTCAAATAGTCTTTTCTCTAGAATTTTTTATGGTTTCAGACACATCTGACACATCATTTTTGCTACCCTCTTGTTAACTCCCTCCAATCATTAGCGGCATCTCGGTGTACAGGAGGAAAGCGCCAAATTAAAGAGTTGATTTCAGTTTTTAAGCCCCAGGGCAGAAAAGGTTGAGCACATCACAGAGAAAATGCATTTTACTTCCAACTAGGATTGCCTGTGCTCTCATTACACTACCTCAGCACCCCTTCAGCTGCCGTGTGAAGCAGAGGTCTATTAAGCTCTGAAGGGAGTTCATTCTTCTGTCCTATGAGCCAAAGAAAGACATTTCTGGAGTGATGAGAACTGCTTGAGCTGGATCGAGAAGATACTTGAAAATGCCTTGTGGGGTTCCAGCCCTACAAGCCTAAGCATAATAGCCCTGAATTGGGGGTGTGGCACATCAGATATTTATAACTGCTGGTGGACAAAGCCTTTATTGCCTTCAGAAACATTGAGATGAAAGGGAAAAATGCTGGCAGGGGGGAAAGGGTGGATGCACACAATGGGGTTTTTATATATTACCCAGACATGCTTCTGCTGCTGTGGGACTTTTCTCGTTCTCTGAGCTAAGAGGATAATTTTGTGGTGTGTCAGCAGAGCAAGGGAAGGACGTAGCTGCAGCGAGCGGGCCCGTTGGTTCATGCACACCTTGACAAATGGCTGATTGTAGCTGTTCGGAAATCCTGAACAGTCATATGTCGGCTACAGACATCACAAGTGAGGTCTGAAGAAAAAGGAGGAAGGAAAGGCACAGCATGGAGGTGGGGGGAGAGGGAGGGTTCATTACTTGCATAAGTAGAGTGACAACAAGAGGAGGTGCAAGGAAAGCACCAATGTGTGGCTGGTGCCAGTCACAAGAGGTGTCAAGAGGCATAGAAAGCAGAAATACAACAGGAAAAATAAAGTGAACATGTCTCTTTTTCCACTAAAGATACACTAAAACTACAGAACCCAAAACTACTGAACCCAACCAGAGCAAACCCCATGTACCAAACCAACCAATCTCCTTCCCACCCCCATCTCTCTTTCCCTTTTCCAGCCACTCTAGAAGGAACGGAAAGGAAACATCAGTTCAGTTACATGAAGGCAGGGGGCAGAGGAAGAAGCTTTGAACACGGTGAGACAACAGTAACATCTCCTTATTCTGTAAGGGCTGAAGGTGCATTGCGTAATTTCTTTGGGGATTGAAACATTACAAGAGGGGGCAGTGCAAGAAGGCTTCCCAAAATATTTCAAATTAGTTTCAGAAAATCCACTCAATACACCCCACTTTTCAAAACACTGGCTTTTCATGCAGCATTTTCCAGTCTAACTCCTCTGACAAAATAAATTCAATTTAAGAGGGAGAAAAGGTATAATCTGCTGTAACTGGAAAAGGCAAATCAATACTTCATAAGTACGGTATGTGCTAAGATAATTAATTTTCCACAATATGCTCAAATCTCAGCAGCGAAAACAGTGTAAAACCAAATTAATGACTAAATATTCTGCATACTAAGAGCAACAAAACACTCTTTCATTCTTGTTAAATAGATTAAATGAGAAATGGTTTCTATGGCTGTCAAACTGCAGCTGGTCTGAACACCTTGAATTCTGAGCTCTATGGATAGTACCGTAATTGTCTTTTCTTAAGGGTTTGTTAGAAGCTTCATATTGTATCAAAAACCTTTTTGAAGAGAAAGGCAACCTTTAAAGGTCTCATCCATTTTGGGCTGTGCCTCATTACCATTATTCCCAAAGCTCATGTAGATTTTATTCCTCTCATTCTTTGCAAGGTCATATTTTTCCTGTCATTTTACTTGTTACATCCCGAGCTTCAAGATCAGCAAACACAGCCTTAAATGCACTTCACCCTCACTCTGAAGAAAAAAAAAGAAAAAAAGGGAAAAATCCTTTAGAAAAGGCGATTTTGACATCGGCTGCCTGCAGTTTGACTCCCTACCGCTTTGCAGTGAGATCAAGAATAATACTTCACTTTATAATGCTCACCTCGAGATTGCGTCAGTAATGAAACACTCCAAGCAGGGATCAGTTAGAACAGCAAATGGCTTTAACATTTCCAGGGAGCAAAGAAATTGAAACATACCACACTCCACAGTTTCAGAACAAAGAGGCGACTAAAAGACACAGAAATACAAAAAAAAAACAACAACAAAAAGAAGAGGAGGGGAAAAAAAAAATCCTTCACGGTGGAATGTCTTGAAAAGAGGGAATGCGTATGGCTTGAGGAGCTGCTGTGCTGCATAAGGCACTATGGCTTTGTTAACCAGAGCTTAAAATCTACACTAAGTGCAAGATAAATTCTCACTGGAATATTTTCTCTTCAGTATTTCAGCCTATTTCCACATTTTCATAAAAGCAAAGGCATGACCAAAAAGCCTTCCTGAAGGAAAGAGTTACACTGCAATGATTAAGTTGTAAATTTATTCCTAAATTTCTAACGCTGTACACACACAGACATGCATAGGGAGTTCAAAAATACAGAGAGCAAATGCACAAGTAGAAGCAATAAAATAAAACCCAGACATAAAATCTGCCCCCCTCTGAGTGGGATTTCATAGGATTTCAACTGTAGGAAAGGAGGCAATAAAAGCAGATCCGTGGGTGTTCACACCGTACACAAGGATTTATGCAGGCGGATCTCACTGCATGATACGCAAGTTACTTCACTGGAAATTTCACATCTTCTGACATGTGACCCTTACAGACCAAGAATCTGATCTAGTTTTGGTAATTTCTGGCAAGGTAGTTTTATATAGTGATGCAGGGACAGAGTCCAATACCAGCCTTGAGCCACTGGAGAGCAGAGGAGAAATTGCACCTCTTCTGAGGCCACGTTCTCCCTGAGGGACACAGGACCTCTCCCCTTGTTTGAATCAAAGCACAAACAGCAATTTGATCATCAGGTTTTAAAAATCCATAAGTGCAACTTTATGCAGGAGGGTGACAACTTGAAAATAGTTCTTCCTATCTTGAGATCTCCTGAACATGCCTTCAGCACTTAGCCTGAAGTCAGATAGGGAGATAACTGGTTAGAAAGCCTGACGCTACAACTCTTGGAAAAAGAGCCAATTACAGACAAATACTTGTGTGCAAAACATTTAATCTGAGTCAGTGAGACAAGGAAAATGCAAAAATCTCACGTCTACCGTTACAGCCCCTACATTCACTTTTCAGAGGATGAGTGTGCACCTAAAAGAAGAGGGCTCAGGGCTGTGCTTTCCCATGCAGGGAATTGTTACTGAGGTAAAATGGGGCTGCAGGGATGATAATCTGGCTGTGGGAAACAGTCACTCACTGGGATGACGCCTAAGCAGAGCATAAAGGCTGCTGGTGACGCCAGCTAATGAAGTCACTCCAGCTCAGGGGCTTTGCCACTGTCATTCTTGCACTCAGTCCTTGCTGAATATGCATCAGTTTAGACTTTAAAGCTTCCATGTTTATTTTAAGCCTACTTAAGGAGAAAACTATAGTATTAAGGTGTGGGGTTTTATGTAACAGTAGCCCAGAGAAATAAAACCAACAACCCATTTTCTGAGAAACTGCAGGTTTGAAGTGATTCAGAGGAATCACTGGAAACTGAGGGGAAAAAAAAAAAAGCCCCAAACCCTGATTCTTGATTTTGGTATTTGCAAACTTAAACTCACTCAAGCACCACTATACACCTTCAGCCCCCTAATGATTTAATATAGATGTATTTTCTGTCCTTTGTATACATGCCTGTTCTGTTGTTATAGTACATATTTTGCCACATGTTAATTTTCAGACAAGACTGAATGTATACTAGAAGGAGGGAAAGTTTTCCATTAAAGAACATAATATTGCAAAATCTAATAAAAATACCACCACAAAGTCCACAAGGATTTTAGTTCAAGGCTTTCTTATTATACTATTAAATGATTTAATGTCCACTCTGTGTATGAAGCAACGTTATTTACTGCATACCTTGTTCCAGAGGAGCACTTGAATATTTGCAGAGAAGTACAAATACATCATAAATTTTCCTGTAACTAACATTAAAAATGAAAACAACTGCTTTGTATTAAAGAATCACCCAGTGCCAAACAATGAATTTGGAAGACAGCAAAAATCACTTAAACTGGATCTTTACTGGTACGCTTTAGTTGCATTTTGTCCCAGGGTTAATGTCAACCATCTCAGATTATTTACAAGTGATGAAAAGCTACATTATTTTCCACTGATTCTGTGTTCCTGTTCCCATTGTTGTACATAGCTACCAAAGGTTTCTGTGTCTGTTGGAGATACTACGTCAGGCTCCCAGCCCGCTGTCTTGGGGCAGGTGAAAACAAAATCAGGTTCAAGGAATTTAAATTTCTTCAAAGGCATCTTGGGAGTTTATTTCCAGACCAAAAGTGACCTTCAACATAATAAAAATCTATCAGTGCATACACTGAATCACACCAGGGCACTGCTGAATCACACCAGCTTCACTTCAAAGTTAAAACTCAGCTTCCTACAACCCAAACATGGGATAATTTAAGGAGAAGGAGGAAGTAGAGAAAGCTCAGAATGGTACAAAAGAACAATTACAACCAACAAAAGTAACGAAAGTGTCTTAACAGGCAGAACTGTGTATGACAGCCCCAAAATCTAAGGCATCACGTGCCACCTTGCAAGGGTGGGGAGAACCTTCCCACAGAAGAGCCTCCTTGTGAAATGATTTGCACTGGTGTGTGACACCAGGAAAGAGGACAGGATAAAGAGCAGCCCTGGAGAGCAGAGGTGGGATGCAG
The DNA here is from genome assembly GCA_013399855.1 of Oxyruncus cristatus. NCBI lineage: Eukaryota > Metazoa > Chordata > Aves > Passeriformes > Cotingidae > Oxyruncus > Oxyruncus cristatus. Next base: position 28,829 of record VXAY01005796.1, on the reverse strand, counting down.
TTTCCAGGGACTTCAGTGGAAGACATCAGACTTTCCAAAACTTCAGGGTGTTGGTGGAGCATTCTCATCACATCAGAAAATCTTCTGGGAAGGCTCAGAAAGGACAAGCCTGCTGTGCGAGGAGGTGGATTTTGGGGCTGAGCAGGAGCCCCGCTGAAGGAGTTTGAGTTCACTGCCTCAACCCGGAGGTGTAAAGGGTTTGGGAAGAAGGGTAACGCAGGCAGTGGGAGCCTGAACTGAGACTTCCAAGAACACAAATGAAAACCAGGGACTGCAGCAAACGGTTCTCAATGAAGCAGACTAGGAAAAGCCACAGCTCTCACTCAACCTCAGTGGGCAGAGCCCAATAAATTGTGTTGATGATATACGGGGAGCTGGCAATGTTGTGTTATTGTTGGGAAATGTAGAACTGTAACTTCCTAAAAGGGCTTTGCCTGGTCTCAGGGCTTATCCTGCTTAGCCAAAGAGATTATTTCACCACTCAAAACAGTCCTCATTCACAGAATTAACTCCTGATTTTTAAGAGGGTCAGGTACTTGACTACAGAAGGTTATCTCTGAGGTGGGAAATTACAAGCTGGGATCACTTAACCAGGCTGCTGAAACTCCTCCCAGCAGAGGTATCAGCACATAAAACCACAGACAAACACTTGCTGAAGAATAATCTTCACTTACAAATGGAAGTATTTACCAATAAGGGCTAGAGATCCTAGGCAATGAAGGTTTTTGGACAGTTGGAGCTTTTTCTCAGTTTACCACCTTTTACTCTGATTTTCAAAATGAGAAATTAAAAACCAAGTTTCTGAAGAACTCCCAGAATGCACTGAGTTGCTGGAAGGAATCTTTTTAAGAATATTTAAAAAAAAGAGGCATGGAACTTGAACTGAGGATTTGATTGGGCTGCAATTATCCTCTTGAAACTCAATTCTGCCAGCATCCCACCTCAAAGACAAGCAAAACACAACATGATTCTGTGATTGAAACCTGTCTGCCATCAATCCACATAACTGCCTGATACTTCACGTGGACCTGCTCATCTTGTCAAGCAAAGAAAAATCTCATAATCAGTTTTAGCACCCCAGAGCCCTTCCAATCCTCAAAGTAATATTCCAAACAGCTCAAGTAGAGCACAGCAACACACAACACTCGGCAGCCAACCCGCTGTAACGCTATGAAAGAGCAGAACTTTGGATGATAGAGGCCATAAATTTATAAAAATCCTTTTAAGGCCATCCATACTGCAATATGAAACTCAAAGGAGTACTTCTCCCACCTGTTTGTTATGGGTTTGGGGTTTTTTTTCTGGGAAGAAACAAAAGGACAGGCAGTAACCTAGCATTGTAAATCTGTATGTTAAAAAAAAAAAAAAGTATCATGTACTTCTTTAGTCTATGCAATATGCTACAGGATGGGCTATAAAAAACTGCAAGCAGCTCTCAAATCCTGCTTTACCTGTGTGTGCACAAGTACAGAAGCACAAGGGTGTCCTTCGAGTGGAGACACCTGGTTTCCTGCCAACCAATCCCTAAAACAGCATCAAAAGAAGGAAACTATAACCTATAGTTATGCTGTGCACACCATATATGCCCATTGTTTGGTGGAATATCTCCTGGGTAATAAATCCTACCTGACTGCAATCTGATATACTTATTATTAAATATAAGTATTTCTAATACTTTGTGATAATTAATAATTATTCAAATAATTGGAATTGGCTGCCCAGGGAAGTGGTGGATTCTCCATCCCTGGAGGGTTTCAAGATGAGGCTGGACGTGGCATTTAGTGCCATAGTCTGGTAACCATAGTGGTGTTGGATCAAGGGTTGGACTTGATGATCTCAGAGGCCCTTTCCAACCCATCTGATTCTATGATTCTATGAAATAATTTTTTTACCATCTGCAAATTAAACTGGCATCAAAGACATGCAAAGAACAACTTTTCCATGGGTTTGGGAGAACCTCCATCTAGGAAAACTGCAAAATACCTGCTTTTGGGTGCATCTGATGCCTCTTAAATAAGCCTGTACTGCACTTTTTTAATTGATGGTCAACAGCATTACTGTGGCAGAAGTCCTCAAGGCACCTGTTGGTGGAAGTGGAGGGGGCAGAGAAAAAGGCTGAGTTCAAATTGCTGAAGGACTGTTAATCTTGGGTATGAACACATCCATACCAAAAGTAGGGTGCTGGGAAAGGGCATTGCTTGCTCCTGCTGATGTTCCTGAATCCGTAAATCACGGAGATTAGAGCAGGAGATGCAGCACAAAAGAGCTGAAGCTCTAAGGGATGGAAAAAACACTGTTTTAAACACATTATCTTCCACATCTGGAATCCAGCAGTGGGAGCCTGAGGTAGGGATTAGGAATTCATAATTCTAGATCAATATTTCAGCGTAAAAACAAGCTATATCATCTGGCTAAAGAATGCCTCGTTTAGGGAAAGCTTAAACATCTGTCACTAACATAAATTTCTGCACATATCTTGTAAAGCTCCTTTAAACTTTCATCTAAAAGCAAGTTTAGCACCAAATACTTTTGATATTTTTCTAGAAAACAAGCCATCAGCTCTCAGGCAGAGGGAGGTAAAGGCTTGGGGGTTGGGTTTTTGTGAAGGATTTTTTTCTACTCAAAATAAGGCCATAAAGTGGTGCCAAACAGTGGCCTAAATGATCAACACTCTGGCCTTCATGTCTCACTCGGGTTTCTCTGCAGCTCAACCCTTCCAGCTCTTTGTATGATGCAGGGAAAAATGGATTTGCCTGGCTCAGTCTCTCTCAGCAGTCGTTTCTGTGAGCTTTGCACACGAAAGGGCTGCTGGAGGGAGCTCCTGAAGTGGTGGTCAATGGCCTTCCTGAGGTCTTTGTCATGTGTGGAGCCAAGTCTGGAGCTGCACATCCCAGTGTAAATATGTAAGTGCAGAATGGGGTGAAAACAGCCTGATGGGAGATTCACTGCTCAACACTTCACAGCTACAAAACTCGGGCAATCATGGCAGCAAATCCAAAAGAGACAGCAGGAAAAGGGCAAATTAGGGACCCAAAAAAAAAAAAAAAAAAAAATCAAGAAAAGTGAAAGAAAGGAGAAAAAACATTGCAAAATTCCATTTCTTGAGGACATGCAGTTAATAAGATGTAAACACATTGCCAAATATTTAGTTGCCCATTTGCAGGCATCCTAGTCTCCTAGAAATCTGCATTTCATTCTTATTACGATACAGTAAACCTGGCTCAGAGACTTACACAAAGCCTGGAAAAGGAGGTGAAGGAGACACAGTGGGGAAATAAAAGCTGAACATTCCTGTGGTCCTCATAGGGAGCCACAGCATTTTCCTACTGAGCAACACTAAAGGTTATCTTTATCCAAATAATTCAGCATGTGCTCAGTTCTTAGTACAGGTGCCATTACAATGCCATTTGGTAAATAATTACACTTCACCTTCATTAGCAGAGCCAAACTCTAGATTAAACCCCGAATTAAGGCTCTTGCCAGAGAATGAGTTTGAATCACATGCTCTAAACCAATTCCCACCACTAACTTTTCTCTTGGTAAAATCAAAGACAAGGACTCAGTTCAAATACCTGGAGGGCAGTGTTTCAACTGACTTTCATAGTTCAAATTAAAAGTATGCTCCTTGCCTTTACAACATGATGCTAAATTTAAGTTTACCACAACAAAACAAGAACGACAACAGTATTACACAGCCATGGTACGTCTCCAAAGGATTACTGTTTACACGTTAAACTAATTGTCTGAACTTTCAAAATGAAAAGCCTTCTGCAGTAGTTCACAGCTGAGCTACTAAATGAGCCTTGCATACCCAGTCCTGCAGGTTATATCACTGAGCGACAGCATCACTGTGTTTTTAAATGTGGATGCAAAAAGCTCCCTAGTCCAATTTATACTGAGCCTTCAACCAGTAAGGCAAACCTGTCCTGACTGGAGACAAGCCCTCAGTAGGCTACATTGCATTATAACAAATTCCCAGCAGTTCCTAATGAAACACTTGCCATCCAGCAAAGTAAGGCGATTAAGTAAGCAGCACTGCAGCATGACACCATGCGGTAAAATGCCACGGGGAAGGGCTTAATTGCAGGAGCCTGCACTGAACACCAAGCTCCAAGTGGGCTGATCGGAATCCAAGTGATGGGAGAAGAAATGGAGCATTTTTAAGTATTCTTGGACTGTACATCTAATTACTTGTGGATGGAAGCTAATGAAGTCCAAAGTACACACAGCAACGCTGACGGTGTGCCTATGTACATGTGCTTGTAATTTTGTTAACCCCCACAAAATTCACGCCCTGGGGTTGCATACAGTGTGCACGCATTAGGTCAGGAGCTTGTATTTTCACAGCTGCTCCTTGTCAGGTCTCCTGTTTGCATATGCAAATGTTGAAAGGCTGATGTGATGAAAACCTGCACCCAAATAAATACTTGGGAGGGCTCTGCTCATCAGGCACCACGTTGGGATGCCGGAAGCTCACATCACCTTTGGGTGCTCACTTCAATTGAAGTAAAGCTCTTTGCTTCCTGGCAGAAAACAGACAAGCTGCTGCTTTCCCTCCTGATCTCCACCCACAGCAGGTCCATGTAGGCACACTGAAGCTTCATGTCAAATTTTCCCAATAGGGACATACTTTGAAAGGTGTCAACAGGACCTCAGATTCCACGAGCTGCAGTCACATCGTACATTGAAAGTTTTGAACATTTTTCTTGTCAGAGAAGAACAACTTTCTCAAGTCATTTGATGACTTGAAAACTTGAGAGTTCATTGATCTCACCAACAAACTTTCTCTTAGCTCAGCAAAACATCAGAGCATCTGCTATTTTATGAAACTTTGCAGAGCACAGTTCCCGAGTGACAGCTCAGCTACTGTAGGTGCTGCAGACCAGCAACCAGGCTCCAAGATTGTTTTCCCTGAAATGTAGAGCCAGACTTCCAGAGAGACTCGGCCCTTGATGCATGCAAATACTAGACAGCAGTAAAGGAAGCTGCTCTTTGTGGAATGAAACAACACAGCTTGAGAGGGATGTTTTAAAAATAAACACCAGACTGAAGGCCTGAGGAGGCACCGTGGTTTTGGAGGCTGGGTTATACTCTTAAGTTGGGATAAGTTGGAAAACCTGCCTCACCTGCCTGCCCTGCTGACAATCCACCCCAGCCAGGGTGAGCCGGGGGGGTTTTAAGCATTGGCTGTTAAACATCTGAACCAGATCTGTGGGAGAGTCCCCATGGGATGTGTGGAATGACCATTTCCAGACCACCCACGCAGGGCCTGGTGAGATAAATCTGTGCTGTCTGGGCTCCTCCTGCTCTCCCAAGTGCCAAGGACACTGGAGTTACTGCGGGGGAGCAGGGCCCAGGTTGCCTGAGCTCTGTTTATTTTCCAGCATTTCCTTGGGAGAACAAAACATGCCATAAGCTGAACAATTAGCCTTCCAAGGCAAGTGGTACAGGCTGGGCAGATATTACAGTGTAGCTTCTGATCTGCCCATGAAGGGGGTTGCAGCTGCAAGTCACTCCGCTGGAGTGAAAATAGATTAACTGAATACATAAACTGCCTGATCCCTCTGTAGAACTGAGCAGGGGATTTGTGGGATCTGTAATCCCTGTATTCAGGTCTTTCCCTATGCTCAGCAGAGATGTCTGAATCTGTTTCAGGCATGTCACAGCTATTTTCAGCTGACACCTCCAATAGTGGAGGTTTTAGAAAATGCCTTTGCAACAATATTCAGTCACTCCTGACATCAACGATCACAGGAGTTTTAGGTATGTGCTTATGGACATCCCATTCCCCTAGGAAGGGAATATTTAAAACACAATATGTATGTGAAGATTGTACTGCTGTGACATTACTGTTTTCTGAAAGTGTCCCTTTTTCCTTTCAATTTGCAGGTGTTTGTCTATAAATTATAAGTGTCAATATTACAGAAAAAAAAAGTACATATTTTAGGACCGTCACTGCTTCCATGTTGACTATATGGATCTCTCCACACAGAATGTAATGTCAATGACACACATGGTGTTTGTGTGTGCAGGCAGATAAATGCAAGTACGGAGGCGCACATCTAAGTAAGTCACCAAAATAACACTTTTGTGCTAGAAATTCGATTGGAATTTTGCAAATATTTCACTAAATCTAACCAATCAGCCTACAAATGCATGTAAAAGAACAAAAAGCCAACATCAAAACACTCTTCAGAAGGTAAAGGTGCTTGAGGAAACTATGGCTGGTGGCTGAAGCTCTGGAAACCAAAGCAGATCTCCAGTTCATCCTGCAAGGAGGGCAGCAAAGGCTGTGAGAGGTTCTTTTAGCCATAGGTATTGTCACTGAAGCAGAGAATCATATAGAAATAGACAGCATTCTTGAAGAGAACTACCTCTCACAAGGGTTACCTAACTCTTGCTGCTATCAGGGTGAGTTCTGTTCATCGTAAATAACCTGAAAACATCCAAACCATCATAAACACATCTGTACTTTTATCAAAAATCTCTCTTAATAGTCCAAAATGCTCTCCTGGACCTTCGAGAGAAAACAAAACTGTCCATACAATAAAAATAAATTACAAAAAACCCCTATTTTTTGGAAGCAGAATTTTATGAAGTACAATATTAACTCTTAGAAAATTACAATCTAGCCTGTTACTGTTAGTATTCACGAACATCCAATTCATTAATACATAGGAAATGTAGTTCATATTGGTAAAGTTTCAATGCAAAAGTCATCATTTGGGTCAGATTTTACGATTTCCTTTTAATTTCAAAAACTGCAAACCTGTAAGACCAAAACCCGCCTTTGTAAGGAACAAGCTCTAGATTCTTCTCTACACTGCTACTTCTCAGCAATATTATGCTCCAATTCGAAAAGCAGTAGATGAAAATGTGCAACAAGAATCTGCAAATAGACTGAAATTTGCTCTGAAGAAATAAGGAATAATTACATTATCATAAGGAAGTGACAGTTTTGAAAGCATGTTTGTCAAGTTATTTTGAATAGTGTCATTTCCAGCTCACCATCAAGAGAGGGAGCGTATACTTATGTGCCAATGAGGGGATGCGAAATATTAACCTATTTCATAGGAGACCTTAGGCCTCCTGCCTCTTTGCTAAAAATCTGTGCATCAGAGAACCTGCTGTTAGTCCACAATCGAACATCAATATTGTTTTGGCTGGTAATTATGAATCTGCTCAGGAAATTAAACAGAGTTGAGTTAAAATCAGTTGCCACTTCTCCTACTGAAGCACAAACCTGACACTTCTGAAAGACAGAGATACCTAAATTATTGGCATGTGATTTGACTGAGGTATAAAATCAGTCATTCCCTTTGGGTTTTCCATGAGTATATAAAAGTATAAGACTCCTTTAAGCTCATTGCTTCACCATCAAACTTTCAGTTTTAGTCATTTTGCTACACAGAACAACAGTTTTCTGATTTAAAATAGAATTGTGGACAAGTATATCTCAGGAATTCAGAATTCTGTCTTGCCAGAGGAGCATGTGTTCTTTGTTTAAAGGGCTATCAAATGAATAAATAAAAAAATAAATGGAAACCCATATTCACGGAATATTCCTTTCCCTGCTTGTTCCTGTACATTCGAACGGGGCACTTTCCTATGGAAAAGGATCCATTTGCTTTTTCCCACCTAGCGCCTCAGCCTGCCTCTCCCAAGCCCTTTCCTATAGTTTTGCCACTGAGTATTTCCCCCCCTGTGCATTCCCTCCCTTCTGCCAGGACTGCAGCAGCAGTTATTTGATCAGTCACAGTCACGAGAGTTATTTGATCTGCTATGGATGTCAAAGTAAATACATTCCTTTCACTTTGTTCTGGAAAATGTATGTGTCACAAACAACAGCAAGATGGTGGATTCCACATGTTCTGTAGCCTCCTGCAAGGCATAACCAAATCCCTAACTAAAATCCCTACCTGGCATGCTCCATCCCTAGTTTGATGCACAGGTTCCCACCTGAAGCACCCCAGTATGAAAATTCCTTACCAATTGTTTGCAGACATTTCACATGAATGAGAAAAGTCTCCTGAAATGTCTTCATTGCAAACTACTTTGTCACTTAATTGGATGCATTTCCTCATTCTCTGTACTTTCTCAGAAAACTAAAACCAAAAAAAACCAACCAAACAAACAAAACCACCATGAAAATCAAATTAAAAACCCATCCTACTGAGCAATTTCCCCATCTGGAAGCCCAACCCAGCTTCTCCCATATCTGTAACTTTGGCAAGGAAGTCTCACATAGTCCAAAGTGAAAAAGTCAGTACAACTCCAGAGATAATCAAGTCTGGTACAAAATACTAATGAGGTGTTCAAAATCTTTTGGGGCCTACCTAAACCAGAAATCATTTCAGATTATGAATAATATGTGGGGGTTTTTTCCCTGCTAACTGGGAGGATTCAGACAGTCAAGCACAGGAAAAGCTCTTTTTCGTAAAGCCTAAGTAAAATTGTAAATAAAACACTGTGTGAAAGCACTGCTGCCATAACACAGCAAAACTACAGGGAGGAACCATGGGCATAGATGTGAAAATTTACACATTTCTTTGGCTAAAATGGATCCTGTTCTTTTCTAAGAGTGATACAGAAGCCACAAGTCCATCCTGGAGGACATGCATGTCAAACCAAAATTAAAAAAAAAAAAAATCCACCCTCTCTGAAACTGGTGCACATTTCATCTTGAAAAACTCATGGTCTGTTCTGAACCAAAACCAGAATTTGGGCATTCAGAAGTTTTTTAGCCCACTTTCATATTGTTCTTTTGAACAACATACAGGAACAGTGTGTGTATCTACATTCAGGTATTAGATGTGGCAAAGCATTAAAAAAAAAAGTATTTCCCCAGTTTTCAATAAGCCTGCAGTAACTACAGCAAATAAAATCTTATTACTTGTGAGATGTAAGGTCAACAGCTCTGGTCTCAAACAGTTGCTCTCTTCATTTTCAGGCAAGTTTAATGAAAGTGAACGTGTCAGTTCCTAAAATATAAATGGCCACCAAGAGACCACGTCCACAGGAAAATATGTAGAGTTTCACACGGGGCAGATTTTGCTTTTCAAACAGAGCTCTGCTCAGTTGGCCTCTGCCACATACCAATTTTGTTGGGTGTGCTTTAAACCTAACCAGCTTAGGTCCACCCTCAGTCTGCTTCAACACCTCTGAGTTCTCTGATTATTTATCATCCATACAATTAAAGATGCAAATTTCCCACCAACATGTCTTTTGATGCTTTTGTGCACACAGGCCTTTTATGTTCAAAAAGTCAAATTACTGAGACACCCTCCATCCCTGCTGGGAGCACTTATTGCAGTGGTTTTCCTTGCTCCTTTCTCCAACCTAATGTCTGAGGCCTACTACTCATTCCTTTTGCATACATTTGCTAAACAGTTTTGCAAAATCTCCTGATTCTATGGGTTTTAAAAAAAATTAATGCTAATTTATACAATTATTACCACACAGTAGTCAATTTCTCCACAACAAGGTGCTTCCTCGTAAGCGGAACAGTTTATTCACCAGACCTCAAGATCACTGAAGGTCCCAGCTTTCAATAATCCACCCTCAGCAGGCAGCAAAACCATTCAGGATGAGGTTTCCTACACCCATGGGACCTGCTGATAACTCTACCAAGACCTGAGTCTGCAGCAGTCACGTCCAAAACATGAAGAAGTGGGAGGTGTTTGCAACAGACCCATCTCTGGATGAGACCAAGTCTGGATTAATTCCTGTAATGCACATATAGGCTCTGCTTTGATCCTGCCTCCCTACAATAAACAATTGCCCAGGCGATTTCCTCCCATCTACCTGCCCCTCCATCCTTTTGCATGGAAATTGTCTCCTAATGCATTTGGAAGCCATTAGTCAGCCCCAAACAGACCTGGGAGAGTGGGGAAAATGGTAGGCAATTCATTTCCCTTCAGTTTGGGAAATCAGAGGCCCCTTCATTCACACCCACACAGGAGTGAGGTGACCCTGCCTCTGCAGATCCCACAGGTGCCAGACAGCTGTTCCAGCTGCTCCGGCCTTTGAACTAAGCATGGAACACCAAAGGGCTTCAGGAATCAACAACAGGAATTTCAAGAAAAATTAGGGCTTTTTCTTTTTTTCCCTGCTATCCACAGGGCTCTCTCTCTTTTCCAATAGCTGTCACGATTAAGGATGCTTTCTGAAGTTGGAGGTTCTGGATCGTATTTACCACAAGCAACCACTTCATCTGCCCGTGCCCACCACTCACCACAGCCATTCTGAGGGGGGCTGAGAACCCTCCTGTGTGTGACACACCAATTTGCAGTTATTTCATTAGCTTATTTTATGTCTTTCCCTATAAATTATACATAAACCAAAGCAGGTTGTCAGAAGAAAAACCACCTTGTTTCTCACCACACATCCTACCTGCAGTATCTGGACCAGGGGTCTTTTTGCCAAATGGTTTAACAGAATGAGGAAAAGTGAATAATTAAAATTGCAAAAGCACATTTCATAAAAATTCTTCCAAAGATGGTCTGTTAGTGCTCTGTTGCCTTTATTCTAAATCGGAGGGCGGGAGGGGGGATCAATTCTGATTTGGCATCTATGACTTGGGGCTGGATTCCAAGTTTTATGGTTAAATAACTGCTCCACTGCACATGTGTGCATCTGTGAAAAAGGACATTTGTATATCTGAAGAGATACTAACGGCAGATTAACTTTCACACTGTAAGCCAAAAGACAGATTAAATATTTGAAAACATGTTGAGTAATGAATGAAATTTTTAAAAGTACATTTTAACAGTATTGCAATGCATACTTTGCAACATTAAAACACGAATTTTGGCTGTTAAAAATACAAAATCCAAGTCTTTGCACGTTGTACACATTTGTCAGTGGAAACTTCAGCTTTTGCCAGTGGGCACAGAATCAGTTTAGTTTTGCAGTTGAGAACACAAAGTTCTTTAACAGGCTTCTACATTTGAGTGATATGGATGCAGTCCTTACAATGAACAGCAAATCTCTGTAATGTCATAATCAAATATATTGAAATATATTGTCAGCTACTGCCTGCAGACAGAAGATGCTGAAGAACCATTCACAATTTCCCCTTTTTATTACATTAAGTTGAGGTGCAAGTTTGTTTAAAATAAATAAATGGAAGAAAAAACCCTTTAAAACATTGGAGTAATTTGTAAAAAACCAAAACTAACCAATCCCCAAAACACAACAACTCACCCGCAGTGTTCACGCCACAGCAGATCGACATATCGCATACCACAGGCTTCCCAACAACTTCACTGCCATTAGCCTGGTTTGTATAATTACGGTTATTTTAGTAAACACTTCACATTCCAACCACTTAATACATTATTCACTGCAAATGGCTCCTTTCTGCTCCCGCTAAGTCAGTATCAATACTCAGCAACTGTTTAGAATTGAGATGATACCTGAAGAATATTTTTTTTATTATTTTCTACACATGAATTACTCAATCTGTCCTTCTCTCTAGAATATTTTTATATGGAAAAGAGTATGTGCCAGCCTGGGAACTTTTCCTGAATTTATCTGCACAACAATTCTCAGAATGTAGGTGACCACAGCAAGAGAGACTTGTAGTCCCAGATCCCAATGATTCCCAAATTAGAACTGCACTTCAAGTATGGTGAAATGCCTAATAACTCAGGGTTAGAAAATGACAGAAGCTTCACCCTTCTATAAGACTTAAGATACTTTTTTTCCCCCTTGATCTGAATCTCTCCAAAATTATCGTACCTGTGTGTTCCAGGGAAACTAAAGCATCGCTCCTTTGTGCAGCCCAGAGGGCATTTGGATCAATATCCCAGCACATTAGACTGCTCTCCAGAGCCAGCTTTTGTCCTTAAACACGTTTCCTTGTAAAATTCTATTTTTTTTTCCTTCACCCTGTTTTATTTTCTCCAGACACTCTTGGTCAGTGCTTGCCTCCGCTCTGCCTTGCGTTTGATTTTTATTACATATTTTCTGCCCTGGTTGCACATGCCTCAGGATTGGGAAGTTTTCGAGAGAAGAATCTCTTTCCATGGTTTTGTGAATGCAAATGTAGGATTATTTTAATTATCCTATTTTCTGTCCGCCACCTCCAGCTGTTCAAGTGTCTATCTTTGCTTTATTATTTTCTCCTTCTCCACTTAAAAATCCAGTTTCTGTCTGGCTGGCATATCTGTAGCATTTCCAGCTCTGTGGAAGTGAAAGCACGGGATGGAGAGAGGGGGAGGGTTTGAGCACTCCCAAATGTCTACCTTGCACCAGCTGAGAGCAAATATAAACTCTTGACTTACAAAACCCCTGCCTCCCCACACATAGATCAAACTGTGTGGGAAAACACTGAACCTTGGTTTAGAAAGGCTAATTTTCAGTAGAACCAGACATTTTGGAAGTTTTGCACATGCTAAGCAAAAGCTTTAAGAGGAACATAGAGACATGTGTGATGGGAACGTTCTGGGGGAAGAGAAGAGGGACCCAATCTGGAAAACATCACATCTTTCCCAAGCTCTGCTGGAGGCGTCCAACTCAACAGGGGACCACATGATTTCCTCCAAATCAGACCACAACACTTACCACTTATACATATATTCAAAAAAAGAGTTATTCACCTTCTTTAATGGCAGCTCCAGATTATTAACTTTTTAAAATATCCAATACCAAACACTGGGACATACTTACCTATTTCAATACCCTCTTTCTGCAAGCCAGTGGAGATTAAAATCAAGTATCCCAGACTGGCAATGTAGTTTTGGCATTGAGGACACAGAGTTTTTCTTGTGGGGATTTATTTTGGGTGTTTGTTTTTGGTGTTGTTTTTTTTTTCCTCTGCTTGGATAGGTTATAAGTAAAGAAACATGGGAGCCATCTGTTCCTGGATGCTTGATGATAATCTCCCAAATGGAAGCCTCTACAGGCCTAACTCTAGGAAGATAAATTCATTTTATTCTAATTGAAAACTTAATTTCCTAAGAAATTGATGAAATGGATCCCACTTCCTACCATGCCCTTCCAGATACAGTTTCATACTCTCCAGTAGCAAACTGATCTTCCAGTGCTGACACTAGCCCAGACGTAGGTCCTTCGGAAAATTTAATCTAAATGAATCATGGTGGGAACTAATTGGAGGAGTTCATTTTGCTTACCAAAGTCTTTTCTTAGCATGAGTTTGCTATCTACCTGTCCAAAATATTCCAGCATTCCTGTACTTTCAGGATCAAACTCACAGCCGCACTTTCATGCTTTCTTTCCCCTCTGGTGACTGCTTTCATTTAATAGATCCCTGTCCAGCCCTGGTAAGGGCACTGTCAAGGTAAATCAGGCATTTCAGACCCTTTTTGGGGGCATGATCAGAATATGACAACATCTGTCTTCTCCTTTCTACCCGTCACAGGTTGCCTGGAAAAAGACAATTCCTTGGGCCTTGGGCCAAACTCCCTTGCAGTATCAGACACAGGGGGTATAATATTAGGAATATATGGGAACTGTTTGACTTTCTTTAGCCTTAATACTTGGAAGCAAAGCAATGCTCCCAGGAGAACAGCTAACATAAATCAAATTAGTCCTGCTTTTGAACATTTAACTTTCTGAAATTTCACCTTCATCAAACAATGCGAGCACAGTTTCGAATGTGTTTTAACTTAAGAATGAAAGAACAAGAGAAGGAAAAGTAATTGGAAACTTAAAGTGATGGAAAAAAAGGAGGACTATTTCTGCTCCATTACTGACAAAGGGCACTGGGCTTTACTAGTTACCACACAAACAGTCTCTGGTTTTCTTTATTCAGTGAAGATTTATTTAAAATAAACCACATAACCAAATCATTTCTGAAGGTGAATGTTAAACTGGCTAAGTTATTGTACTCTCCAGCCTAAATTAAACTTGCCATATTTACATCTTTTCCTTTTTTGTTTCCCCTCCATACAAATAAAAAGTCACTCAGAGTCAAGTTCTGAACACCTACTACGAATGCAAACTTGGAATTTGTTGAATTCTTCTCAGTGTATCAGACTCCACCTTGATTATCTCTTGTTTTTCCACTGGCTCTAAGGGTAGGCAGAAAATCTCCCTTGTTTTGACTCTCAGCAGCACTGTCATGCCTTTATAGCACATTCCTGACTGAATTAATTTTTAATTGTTAAAATAAATTACTGCAACTACCTAAGAAAAAGTGAAGTTGATTTTTCACTTTATTACAGCTCCCCATTCTACCTGCACTTCCCTGATTACATTGTATTGAGCCTGGCTTGTGATATGGAAAAAGATCCCATTAGGAACTGATCTAATCCAATCATGCAAAGAGCCCACAGGCTCAACAGAAAGGCTGGCCCTGTATCATCCATCTATCAAGAGTCCTGTTTAACTACTGTCAAGTGATTCAAGGCACCAACAGAGCCACAGACTCTCGAGTGGTTCAGATATAAAGCATTTCACGATCAATAATAACTGCAATTATTCTCCTCTCTAAGAAAAAAAATACAGTTACCCTGTGTGGTGTTTTAGCCCTGTGTTGGAAAGCTGGCCAGACACCTGCCAACACAGGGAGCTGTCAGGTCTGGAGTAAAAGGACAGGAGGGAGCAGAAGCTCCATCACTGCTCCTCCTTGCTCTGCCAGCAGAGTGTGTGTCGTGGCTGGGCAGCCCTTCCTTCCCAACCTCGTGGTCTGAGCCAGCTTTTCCTCCCACAGCTCTTCCAGCTGTTTTGCCTTAACATTACAGACAGCACAGCCCCGTTCCCACTGAACAAATGAATTCAACTATCAGCTCGGTAAGGGATCAGAATTTTGGCAGTGCTCCTCTGTAAGGGGATTGTTGACAGAGCTGCACAAAGGCTGAGTTTGCTGCCTACAACCCGAGAAAACTTTGGGAAGGAAGCTGCTCGAGGCAGGGGCAGAGCATGAACAAACCCCACGGGGTGGTTGGGGAGGTCTCCACTGTGGCCTCTCACCTCCTCTCCTTTTGCCTTGCCAGGAAGGGCCCTGTGGGAAGTACATGTCCTTCACAACAGAGTGGAGACCGCTCGGTGCTCCAGCCCAGGTAGGCCTGGAAGCCACTTGACTGAGCCCTTCCTTGGGCCCTGCTGAGCAAGGCCATGCTCACACAGCCCTAGCCTCTGGATTTGGAGCCAGGTTATGGATGCCTGTCTTGGAGAATAAGCAGAGTGAGCAGCTCAGCTTGCAAAAGAGAGAGAAAAAAGCCAGGCAGGATGAGAGCATAGCAAGTTCAGTATCCTGCAGACAGTGCTTCCCGTAGTGTCTGAGGCCAGGCAGCATTTTTAAGCAATGCAGAAATAGTTTCTTTATGCCTACAGGAACAATCTGGTTTGTGATCAGAAAGATATTGTAATAGTACGAATTAGAACACCAGTTCCCTTACATTAGTACCAGAGCCCTGTGGAGAAGGGGCTGTGTGGGTGTTCACATCTTGTCCTTCCTCCAGAAGACACTCAGAGTAATTCCCTCCCAGCACCGCTCGCTGCCAGAGTCATGACCCAACACCATTCAAACTAAACAGGCTGGAGATGCCTGTAGTTGTAGAGGAGAGCTGAGTTAGGGACCAGATGTACACCATGGACACACACAGGTCCATAAAATAGCTCTGCTGTAAAGCACCTGGGGGGCTGGGCAGGCGGAACAGCGGGTGTGAGTCAGCAGGCACCTTTGAGGCACCGGGGACAAACCATGTCCTGCACTACAGTGGGACAAGGGATGTGACTTCTACTCTATTCAGCACTTGTTATGTCATCCCAAAATGCTGTGTCCAGTTTTTAGTCCCCCAAAATTTCAAGAGATACACTGAAAAATTGGACTGGGTCCAGCAAAGGGCCACCTACAGGATGATTAGAGAATTGGAGAACTTCCCATATGAAGAAAAGCTGAAGGTACTGGGCTGGAGAAGATAAAGTTGTAATTTTCACCACCCAAAAAAAAAAAAAAAAAAGGTATAGAGAAAGCAGAGATACTCTTCTCATCAGGATGCATTTGGACTAAACATGAGGTAACAGGCACAAGTTACTTCAGGGGAAAGTGCAGCTGCATGTAGGAAAACAAAAATCTTCAGTAAGAAAAACTGAACTTTGGAAAAGATTGCTCGAGGAAGTGGTAAGATCTCCCTGCTGAACAAAATCAAGGCTCAGCTTGGTCACGTGCTGGATAATCAAATCTAAGTCCTGCAACAGAATGTCAGATCAGGTGATCTCCAGAAGTGCCTTCCAACCCAGACTTTTGATGTGGTTCTAACCCAAAACCTAAAGCAACAGGGAAAAAAAACCACACTAATGTTTTTCTTGAAATCAAGGTGTTTCAACTGCTTTCCTTCACTCAATGAATTTAGCAACAATAATACATCTCTCTCTTAATCAAATAAAAAAAGACAGCAAAAGCCATCAGTGTAACTTGCCACACAACTTAAACTACTGCATTTTAAAACTATGTAGCTTCTTGGAACTACATTTGTTTTTAGAAGGATCAAGATCCAACTCAACATCAACAGCAAAGGGCTTAAGAAATCATCAATCGCGCAAATAATGGTTTTATCCTAGATGCCAAATTTAAGTGACTGTTACTGAAAAAGGAGAATTCCACATGACTTCCCTGCAGTGCTGTGAGGGAAATCAGAGGATGGAGCTGGCAGGCCTGGCTTGACTGCTGAGCTGTAATCCACAACCAGCTAAAGTGACAGAAGGCCTAAAGAGTGGCTTTTAACAGGCTTTAGATGAATTACCTCAAAAGCAACACACACAAAAGAAGAAGATTGTGAAGATGATTTACTAACAAAGATGAGACTCCAGGACCATTTTAATAAGAGGAAGTGTCATACACTATTTCTACATTCAAATTTGGAGGGGGGAGGAAACCCTTGTGTAGAATCTTAGAAGCAGCAAGATGTTGAGATCACAACCACCCAGCTCTGTGCCAGAAACCATGAGCAAGACAGCATGGGACACAAAAATCAGAACAGATGAAAGCATCCCTCATGTAGAGCTTCTCCAGGAGCTTCAGTCTGTCCTCTGGGCAACCTGATCTAGCTGAAGATGCGACCTCATTGCAGGGGGCCGAGCTACATGACCTTTAGAGGTCCCTTCCAACCCAAAGGGTTCTGTGAATCTGTAATTCTATTCCACAGCTTTGAAGTTTACAGCTTCAGCTGTGCAAGCCAAATGCTTATCATAAGCTGCACGTATATAATTTAAATACTGTCCCTGAAAACTCAGTTTATTGTTTCCTTGTGCAGTCAGGAAAATACATCTGACCAGCAAAGTGATGCTCAGCTGGAATCAAAACTGGGCAGAGACTTCTGCTCACCCTGATGCTCTGAACTGAAAGCCCAAACAACATCACTCCTGTTTCTCCTCTAAAATCAAAGCAGCACAACAAGCATTTCATTCTCTGAAGTCTCTCTAATCAGAAAAAAAAAGGGCAACAGATAACTCCTCACAGGTGTCTAGCAGGGGAGGACATATGAGATCATTTCTTTGGTCTCCCAATGGGAAACAACAGAGGAAAAGCAGACTAAAAACCACACACTGGGCAAAAGAGGGATTTGGGAGATAAGGAAGAGAATAAATTATTTTTTAAGAAAACCAAAGAAAGGACAAGAGGGAACAAGAGGAATCTTTGGCAATTAAAAAGATGACAAAAAATAATTAGCAAAAAAGCCTAAAAATGACACACAGGAAGGAAAAGCTGCTGGTTTGCTCCAGGGGCTGTGTTGCCAAGCCTCCCTCACAGGAGCCCAGGAAGGGAGGGAGGGGGAGCACAGCACATCACCGTGAGCCACAGCAGGGACCGGGAATACTCCGGCTGTGGGAGCAAGTGCACAGCAGCTCTGCATTACCCCGGGCTTGATCTCCAAAAAACAGCTCCAAAGTAAATATATTCTCCTGTGGAGTTTCAGCAGCGTCCCCAGAGCTCATTCATTCTCTAACCTTTTCCCAGCTGCTGGCCTGCCGTGGTAGGAGTTCACTTTAAGCCAGACTGGATTCCAAAGGGGAGGTCCCAGAGGTGACAAGCAGCTCATTAATTCACTGTAATGCTTCAGTGCTGGAGGAACTGCTTTAAACGCACAATCTGAAACTATTTAGAGCCACCAAATAATTATATCACGAGAAGCCACCACACACTTCACATTTGCTAATGCTAAAATCTAGCTATGTAATCTGCTGATAGAATTAATGAAGAAAAAAGAAGGAGACTGGCAATTTATTAAGAAATGCTAATCAACCTGTTTTTGAAGTGTCCCTCATTTGCATTACAAACATTATTATGAAAATTCAGCATTATGCTTCTCTGTGCTGCATTGTACTGCTCTACTGAACATCAAAAATATTCACTTCCTCAGAGCAGGGAAAAAAAAGGAATGAAAAATCATGATCAAAGATAACTTCAATTACTTGTTAATTTCACCTTAATTCCACTCCTGGGATAATAAGCCTTCCTCATAAGTTCCCTTCCCTGTAACAAATTCTGATATATGCTTAGAGGCCCCCAAATATATTCCCACAAGAAGTACATGAATAAATATGCATGGGTGTGATTTACATAGCCTTCACCACAGCCATGGTAGGCCAGCTCATAAAAAACTCACCACTGTTTGCTGTGTGAAAAACTCATTAAACTCCCCTTTAAATACAGGAAGGAAACATTTTTTTAATTTATAAGATGTATTTTCATTGGTCGTCTATCCAACAACACTGTGAGGGATTCTCACAGACGCTTTTATTCTCCAGTAAAAATAAAATAACGGTGCAGAAAAATCAGAAATATATAATTTTGATCATGCATCAGAATTCCCAACACTCAGTCCTGAATAAAATACTTTTCTGTTGCATAGATTTGATAACTTGATACGAAGAATAACTAAATTTTTAAGTTGGTTTATCTATCAAGAATTTTTCTACTATTTGTTGCTGAATATACATTCTTCCCCACAGAGCACTGAAATTTTAACTGCAGAGGCTCAGGGAAACACACCTTATCCACCAATCAACTCTACAAACAAGTAGAAAATGAAGCAATTATTAAACTTTAAAAAGCAGGCAGTAGATTGTAGATCTCTGTTACTTATCCAGGTCCATCAGCTGCATATGAAATAAATTTCTTGAAAATATTCTCTCTTTCAAGGAAATTGGTAAGTTCTGAAGAGAAAAACTGCTCTTGGAAAATTCTTGACCAGTTGTGCCTAAAAACAGAGACTTACATAGTAGGACTTCCAGAATGTTCAGTGAGGCCAGACAAACTCAAGCTGGAAGAAATATTTGAAAAGATACCTGACCATCAACACAACGTATTTCCTCTGACTCTGAAAAGTAATTGATCAGATTAAATGACAAAACAGCTAAAACCCAGCAAACTACACAACTGCCTTTAAAAACACAAATCTTTCGAAAGGAAAAGTGTTCTCACCTCAATTTCCAAATAGAAAAATATCTGCTAATCTTTCTTTTTTGTGTTTATGTGCTTCTTTAGAAAGGAGGACTTGAGGACCAAAGGTTGCCACAGTCTGTTCAGAAATGAAAGCCACCAAATGTTGGGTATCAAAATAGGAATAAAAAGCCCCCTTTTACATACACATTAGATAATGAGAATAAGCTCTCTCAGGAAAGAGAGAGACTATTAGTCATATATTTTCCTTCTTTCTCTGGAAATAAGGTTAATCCCTGGGATAGAAAATAAACCTGTATTAGACTATTTTTATCTGTTTCAGAGAATGCGGATGGCAAAATGTGGGTGTTTCTGTAGGACACTAAGACCCACCCTGTAGTGACGGGTGTCATAATTTGTAAGGCATATACACACACAGTAAATAAAACAGCATCTCACACTGGCCCTTCCCATTAGCAGGAATGAATTTTAAGCCTGTAAAATGTATTTTGAAGATATGGACAGTGATTTGAGGGTACATAAGGGTGCAGAAGTCCTCCCTCTTCTCCCCAAACTGTATTTCCCCACCATTTTAATTTCACTGATGGAACGGGTGACCTAACGACAAGCCAAAACATGTGGTCTTCTACTGCTACTGATGCTTTCTCTGCACACTGAGAGTCTTCAAAATCTTTTCCGTACCCGAAGACCAGGCCAAGGATCTTTCGGCCCCCATGAGTCGGGAAGGGGTCTCACCTGCAGCCTAATGAAGTGATCAATTCAGCAGCAGTTGCTTCTCACTCAAAAGGATTATGGATTTTCCTGACTCTCTAGCTCTGCCAAAGGGAGATACACAGGGAAAAGGCTGTGTTGTGAAAGAGACCGAGGTCTAACCATCACCAGGAGCACATCCCTGAAATGCATCCTTCTCTTCTGTATTTCTGGCTCTAGGTCAAAACGTGGCCATGTCCCCAGCGAGCAGGGCTGTGACAAATGATATGCTCATTATTCCTCTTTCTACCTGGGCTGCAATTTTAGCTGTCCTTCAAATTTGCTTTTTTTTTTAACTAATCTGCATGGTTTAAAGGTTCAAACACCTTAAGGGTTATATAAAACATCATTTACTCAACTGTAATTTTGTTTCAAACTACAAGCAGAGGTCTGTTGAATCAACATTGCTTGAAACACAGCAGGCTTGCACAACCAAGGTCTGTGATATGTTTTCTGGATTTATATTACTTTTTTGAGTTGTTTTCTCTGCTGCATGATCCTCCCAAGCACATACAAACCCCAGGTAAATCAGCATATGATTTGTCAAACAGATTGCATTCATTTCATTCAGCAGTTTTCATTCAGAGTATTTGGATATTGCAGACCTCAGGGAGCTGCTCGAGAAGCTACTTCATTCTGTTTCCACCTTTGCTTTTTTAAACACACACATTTGTATTGGTGAGGACTGTGATTTAGGGAAGACAGAAATACAGCAGACACTTGGAATGAAATGGGGGGGGGGGGGGAAATAAAAATCTCCTTTTCCTTCTTAGGCTACCAGATTTTAAGTGACAAGGCTGCTTCTCCCAGTGGGCACTTCATCTTTTATTTGGGTGCTCGACAATCTTCCCTGACAGTATGTCGTCTTCTAAGGTTCAACAGCTGCAGCAGCCCTTAATTAAGTCTCCTCTGATCATACTTTTTACTGCACAGCAAGCAAATAAATACCAGGAAAACAAAATCTATTAAAAGGCAGAGTTATTGGAAAAGGAATAAAGATGAGAAAACAGAGCATGGGTAGGCACAGAGAAAGCCACTACTTAGAAGCCTTTCAAATGAGCACCTGGAACCAGATTCATCAAATCAAAGGAACAAATTACATTTGTGGATGCAGTCTTTTGGGAGCTGCTTTTTTTTTTGGTTTGTTTGTTTGTTCGTTTTTCTCTTTCTTTTTTGCTAATTCACTACATTTGCTGTATCAATTCTCTTGGCTTCCCATTCAGATTGAGTTTCTCTTTTAATCAATACTTTAAACCAAGAACTTGATCCAAAACCAACAGGGACCAATGAAAAGTTTCTTTGACTTGCGTGGAGTGCAAGCACCAGAATTACATTAAGTAACTAGCCTTCACTGTAGATGCAGTGTATGTGAAACAAAGCATAAAATATTTGAAATTACAGCTTTTTAATAATGCTTCAATACCACTTTAATCACACAGACATTTGCTCTGGAACTCTGACTTCATACACCAGAACTCAGACAGAAGCTCTCATTTTTGTCTCATTTACCCAACAGTATAAACAGAAAAACATACATTATAGCAACTATATTAAAACTATTCTGCAGCACTTCAAAAGACAAGTCTCAATTCGAACCTCCATTTCTTATAGTCTGGATTTCAACCAGGATACCTGAGGGCTAATAATTAAACTCCACAGAAATTACAGAAAGGGAACACTGGGAAAAAAAAAGTCAGAGGAATATACCTCTGGAACAAATGGGTGCAGTACTCATCCTATTAAACAGTTCCTGAAGGGGAAAAGACTTTAAGCCAATCCTCAGCATAATGCTGCAGGTGCTACAGAACAAGTCCCCACCTCTTGGCAGACACAATTGCATTATGGGGGGCTTTGCTGCCTTTTAGATGATAAAAAACGAAACAAGACAAAGCTCAAGTTTACTGAAAATTGTGGCTCTAACTCTCCTTCCCAACCCTGCACTGCAGTAACCAGCCGTGATGGATGCTGGAGCTGAAACAAGCCAACTTCCCTGCCCTGTGTGCCCAGGAAAGACCTGTTACATTATCATTCAGGGATCCAGCACATGGCAAGTGCTGCCTCATTTGATTCTTTTTTTTTTTAAATTCTAAAAATAACTCTTCAAATTATAATCTCAGGGTGGTACCTGAGAGTTGTGTGAAGCTTCATGGAGCTGAGATAACTATTCACCCCATTTATCATCCCTTTGTTTCTTGCTTGACAGGGATGATAGCCTAATTTTTCCTCTGCATTAATAGAACATTCACGTCACATCAAATTCTAAAGTCATTAGTTAGTATATTCACTGAATCTACATTAATAAAGCAATAACTCGATCACTGGCTTTTAAAGTGCCAATTCAAAGTGGGGGGGATGGGGAGGGAGAACCAACCAGGTGCTGTTTAAACTGCATAATCATTATTTTAATTGATATCTTAGAGTTAACACGAGAGAAGAGGGACTAAGTGAGCACTGAACTCCCACATACACTTTAGTTCAAGCAAGTGTCTTTCACTCAGGATTTAAGGCACAAGAGTTACCGGCACAGGAACAAGAAGTTCTCCCACTACTGCCTGCGGATCTCTATCCCCCTGGATGTGCCACTGATTTCACTTCCAAATGCTGAACTATCTGACTGCCTCACTGTGGGCGAGTTGTAGAGGAACAGGAACTCCAGCCAGATACGGTTGAGTCATTAATGAACAACCTCTGAGCAGGCCACGATCCTGTACTCCATGGGTCTAAATCCCCAGGAGATTCAAACCCCTTTTCGGTAACGAATGTCAATCTAAATCGCAGGGCCTGTGAGGCAGAGATGGAGAGAAACAAGGTTAGGGAGAGGCTCCAGCGTGTGCCCCAGAAGCCGAAGGTTTGCAGGATGTGTCCATATCTTGAAAGAAGAGTTTAACTGACTTTTCTAGTAACCTCTCATAGAGTCTGTTGATTAAGCCTGCAACTCCTGACAGGCTCTGGACTTGAAGTAAACATTTCTCTAAGTTGTCTAGCAGTAGGGAGAGATGGAAAAAAAAAAAGAAAAATCAGACAACATATTTCACAGAAACAGCCTGGCTGTACATCCTGTTTACTGAGTGACCAGGGACAGGGATGTTCTCCCACTGCAATCCTGCTAGGTATCATTAGTGCATTTAAACTCATTAAAAGGCAGTGTAGATTAACCTCCTTAAAACTTACAGATATTTGGCATATTTTATTCTACCACTACAAAAGCAAATACAGGGAGAAGAGCCCGAGATTTGCTTAAAAGTACCTGTGAAAGGTGGTAGTTCACATCCCCAGGTAAATGAACAAAAAGCAGCCCAGATCTTATGGGTTTGTTATTTTAAAAATCTATTATGCCAAATAAATGTGTAAATAAAAGGAACAATAGTACTCAACTTTCAAGCATATTCCTTTTCACACAATTGTTTTCCCATCTGTCTTTTACATAGTCCCTGTGACAGGCCCTCACAGAGGAACATAAGACACATGTTCACTGATGATACAACTGCACTAACAGTTGTCTTGAAGCAGTTCAGGTGCACAGGCACCTCTGCTCTGTCTCAGAACTTCGGAGGTTTTACTTTGTTTGATAACACAGGTGTATTTGTAAGGAGGTAATTGAACAACTTACTGTTCCCTAACACAGCATATAGTACAATTTTCTAGAGGTGCTTCTTAAACCAATATAAAAAGGTTAAGTAAAAGAAAAAAACACAAGTAGAATATATGAAAGGGCATCACTCCTTTGAACCTTTGTACAAAGATTTAACTGAAAACTAACAAAGCAGAAACACATTACAAAGCCACAATTTTGTAAAGTTTGGACAATAACCCCACCATCAAAGAATTGCAGTGTAATAAAAGGTTCTAGAAGAGTCTCCAAGAGGAGATTTTCAGGATGACCCACACAGTGGCAGATCATGAGCCAGAGAGTGTCACCCTCCCCTGTGGGCAAAATAACTGCAGTAGAAAATGGGTAGTGGCCATGGAGGGGGAAAAGGGTGGAAAAAGAGACACCAAACACAAAGTTCAACATGGAGGCAAAAAAAACCCCCAAAGACAGAAGATACACAATTAGCCAGAGAAGAGCTCTCAAACATTTTACCTTTACAGTGCCTCTGAGGTAAGTAAATATTACCACTTTTTGCTTCATAATTGAGGCAAAAAGGGTAAATGATTTATCAAGATCACACAGGAAGCCTGAGCCAGAGCCAGGAAGCCAGATTTATTACCCAGGCTCCACACCACACTGACTCCTGAGAACGATGGAGACAAACTGCAGGGAGTTCAGAGAGAAAAAAGACTAAGACTCAGGGCTGGCAAGACTAAGCAACAAAATGGGATTTGAAAAAAAAAAAAACCACAAACAAACACACAAACAAAAAACCACAAAGGGGTTGGCAGAGGTTTTCCATGGTGAAATGAACAAACACATAACTGCACACCAAAGCTTGCACCTAATTAGAGACACAGCGACTCACACACACTAAGGAAGAGGAGCACAAGACCCAGCAGAGACAGAATTTGGTCACCACACTTTTCTCACACTGGTAACCAGGGATGGGAGTGTCAGGATTTAGTCACATTATGCAGTTCAGTGCCTGATGCCATAACAGACATCTATGACACAGTTTGGTGCAGCATAAGACCCATACAGAACAGCACCTTGAATGAATTCCATCTATTGCTTGGCTAAGGAATGATTAATAGTAATGGTGAATAACCCTTTCCATACTGTAAATGCTGTCCCTTCCATACTGAAAGGACAAAGATAAGGTATTTGGTTTTATCTGAGGGTATATATTATTGAGTGTAATGGGTTGAACAAAGAACCAGAAAAATTAGGCCTAATAAGAAGTAACAAATCCCCCATGGATAGAAGCATTCCTCATATCTACTGAGGAAAAGCATAAACATACTAGACAAAAATCCTGTCCTGATAATAGTCTAACCACCTATTCCAGCTTCAAAATGTGTATTTGCTGCGAAATGGATCAATGGACTATTCAGGGGGACTCAGTTTGACTTATTCAGAAGCTGAAAGTCAACAGCCCCACAGATTCCACCTTGAACGTGAGATTTTTCTGAGGCAGGTGAGCGTTATAGAGAAGTGAAAGCTCCTGCTGAAGCAGCGACCTTCACTTGAGCAGGCCTGTCAACACACCAAAGATCTGAACTTCAAATGGCTTTAAGGTCAGTTTTAGCTGTAACCTTTCAACTATTCCTTCAGCTTTAACACACCTGACTGAGATCACAGAATCAACATCTATCCGCCAGCAAAATTGATGAGAATGAGCCTAAGTTTAGCAAAATACCCTGAAGAATTCTGTTCCTGGGATACCACTTCTAAGGAGTTATTTTACCTACTTATGTTTAATTAAAACAACATTTAACACAATCAAAGCTGAAATGAGAAGGTATAATTAGTGCAGGCTCAGAGACAAGGCAGCACTTGCTGGTCAAGCAGGATGAGAGCGGGTCATGGACCTCCTCTGCTTTATGGTTCAGGTCCTCAGGACCTGTTTAAGTTAGTTGGTTTTGAAAGAGGGCTGTCATCTTCTGTCCTGGCTGAGAAGGTGCACAGATGTATTTTCTTCCAAGTACAAGCTGCTTTTGTAGCCACGGGCTCACAGTGAGATAAAATTTCCTTGTGTTTGATGGGTTTGTCAGCATAGGGAATATTCAAATTCCTTTCTCCACCATCATCACCAGCAGCACCACCACTGCTTTCAGCATCTACCCAGGCAGACCAGGATGTTGCTGCTTCAACTAAATCAATTAACCAGTGGCAGATGTCCAGGGCAAGTATCTTTTCCAGAGAGGTCTGGTTCCTTGAAATCAGTTGAAAGGTGAAGACAACGAAAGTTAAGGACTCTGGCTGGGTTCTAGTGCCTGCCACGGGGATGAGATGAAGCACAGACAGGAATCAGATCAGGAAGGGAGAACAAATGAAGGCAGCCCTACGAAAATTGTCAGACACAAACAGGGACCTGCAGTGCACTCTCCAACTTTTTGCCAGATACATCTCTAAACAAATTAGTTTAGGAAAGCTGACATCTAATTAAATCTACTCTTAAGTGTATGTCATTCTTCTTGCAAGTCCATGCAAAAAGGGTTATAGGAAACTTTTTGATGACATTAAACATTAATTGCCAGCTGGATTCTTCTGTCCTCGTTCCAGCCTACCAGTTCCTAAATCAAAATTTAGGGTACGCATAGAAAAATCCCCTACAGCACACGTGATCACACCAGGATCTTGTGTTTCAAGCAAATCTGAAAGCAAATCTGTAAAGATCTAGCATGTATTGAGGAAAACATTATTTAAATTAAGAGGGGAAAGATCAAGACCTGTTCTCCTGTTGAGTAATGTGTGGGTACTGAGGGATTTGAAACCATTCTGTGTTATGCTCCACACAGCCTGCTGACAGCCAAAACTCATGAGGAAACCTATCCTTGTGCTGTTTGATGACTGACAACCTCCATGTGGCAGTATTTTCATTGGCAGAAAAGGGACATGAAAAGGACAGAAAAGACAACTTTAAATTTCCATTGATCTGTCAGACTAAGTTAGAATCCTCATATTATCAAGTAGAAGTGCTGATTGAAAAAAAAAAAAAAAAAAGCTGAAACATGGAGTAAAAAGGGAGACTTCAAACTTCACAGGACCTAAATTCATTCACAGTGAAAAAATTTTAACAAATGATTCTTGACGTCACACAATCAAGACATGATAAATTGGGAAATTGTCACCTTAATCTGTCATTATACATCTCTGTACAGCTATCTTTTTATCTGTGAGCTCTGCTTAAATTTTTTAAATGTGCATTTTAAAGAGCTGGAAACACAAGGCTATGAACATGAATATCAGCTAGAACTCCTTCAGCTCAGCAGGGGGCTCATTTTTGCAGTGGTTCACATTGACAGTGTGTGAGTCCTCTTCCATGGAAACCATGTTCATATGAAGGTAACAAAATGACAAATATATCTGAGCAAAAGAAGCCTGTGGGGTGTTTGCAATTGCAAAAGTGGCTGCCTGGCACACACACCTTGGGGCAGCTGGAGATATGAGCCTTTGAGAGCTCTGTAATGTGTGTGCCTCTACTGCTGTTGCAAGTTTCTTCAATTTACAACCATTTACTAGTCAAAAAACACAATGAACACCCTTAATTGCATCAAGACTATCTTCTCAGTAGGCTGCCACCATCATGTACCTTGGCAGATTTATGTTTTGCTGTATTTATGGTCTCCAAACATCACTAAAAAGAAGATCATGACATTGCTCATCATTACACAGCCTGCCATGTTTGGGCTCTTTATGGTGTTGACTCTGGATGGAGTACACGTTTACCCAACCACAGGAAATGTTGCACCTAACCGAGTTTTTTCCCCAGTGTCGGGAATATTTAAGCAGTGAACAATAAAATAATAATTTCTTTTAAAAAAGCCTTTATAGAAAGCTTCAAACAAAAATGTAAGGTCAGTGACTTTGCTGATGTTCAACAAGTCATCACAGATCTACTCTGCTTCAGTGAGGCACAATTTGAACTTTGTCTATTTTCCAAAACATTACTTAAAGACACACAAAAAACCCCCATAGAATACCCACTGGATTCAAATACTTTTAAAAATATACCCCAAATTGTGTCTTTATAGACTACACAATAGAATGGTTGTCCTGAAAACACCACCTCAGGACCTGGGCAGCTCTGTGAGCAACAGCTGAGGGGCCTATCGGTAGCTGTGGCACAGAAATTCGCTTCCCACATTAACCATCTCTTTCCCTACCTTGCTATTTCCATATGATACCAAGAAAAAACATCTCCCTTCCTACAGTACTGTACTTCTTTAGGTTATTCTCATAAACTAAGAAGGTTCTTGCTCCCTTTTGTACAACAGAGGGTGTCAGACCCCACCTCGCCCGGCCGTACCAATGAGATCTGCTAAATGCTTCAACAGTGGAGTTTAATAAGATGTGGCAGCAGACAGTCTATCTTTGTTGCTGTTTTTTATGCTATCAGCACCAGGGAAATCAAAATGAAGCCAGCAAGGCCAGGTTCACAAATGTATTCTGGTATTTCTCTCTATAGGCTAACACAGGAGTATCTAGTTCCTTCAGCGAGTTGGCTTCCACGTTAATGAAAGCAGACCAGAAAAAAACGCAAGTAATTCCTACCTGGCTTTCTTTTGTTTAAATCACTTTTCCTCTTTTCACATTTCATATTCCTGAGAATTATCTTCTGGTTTTTATTGCTTCTTTTGTTTCCTTCTCCTTACAAATATCCCCAGTAGAAACGTGAAAACGTCGGCGCCTCTTGTAAAAAATGAAATCAATAGAAGGATTCCTCTGACTCATGAATTTGGTGAGAAGTAACTGGGTCCCAGTTGAATGTCACAAGACATGAAGTTAGCATATCTCAAACCAGGGAAATTCAGACAAGGAGTCTAAGTCAGCGTATCAAAAGTTCACCCTTCTCTCCGCAAAAAGCAAGAGCCATAAGTTTTCCTGGCTGCTTCCCGCTTTTTATATAACCTCCAATTCAAAATGTTATGGTCTTCGGGGAAATTTTACCTTCTCCTCCCCCGCCGTGTACTTCCTACTTATTACCTTAGTTACACAAGTCACATTTTAAACGGCTGTTATTGATGGAAATAATCACAGCTCCAGGTGACACACTTGTTATTTTTGCTGTTCTGATTGTAAAATTGATCATAGAATCAATCATAGAAT
>VXAY01005795.1:618327-637882 GCA_013399855.1 Oxyruncus cristatus | reverse complement strand
GTGGGGGTGGTTCGGTTGCGGGGATTTGGGGTTGGTTCGTGGTTGTTCGGCTTTTTTTTTATTATTTATTTTATATTTTTTATTCCTAAGGCATCGTAATTTACTGGCAGAAAAATAAATGACCCCGTGTACGGTTGTGGGTGCTGAATCCGTCAGTGCGATTCCTGAGAATATTAAAGTCTAAATTAAAGCGTGCTGGAAAAGCGTTAGCTCCTACTGTAATAGTAATAGCGGTAATAATAAAATGACAGAATTGGGAGCGATTTACATGTTATTGAAGAGGAGGAATTACTGAAGAGTAATAATAGAAAAGAAAACAAGTCGGAAGCCCGTTATATAATGCACTGTGTAGACAACGAGAACGACAGGCTATTTTTATTTTGTTTACCGTATGCTGTGTAATAGGGACTCCTCCGAGCAGCATCTCTCCCCCGTGAGCCCGAACTCCAGATAGAATTGGGGAAAAAATTTAAGCATTCCTGTTACGCCCAGACGAAGAAATCCGCGTTTGTAAAACCTTCCTCTTTACAAATGATTTCTATGTACAGATCGGCAGGGGTGTGCAGGTAGATGACCTTTGCTGGAGATCTTTTCCCTTTCATATGGTAAAGAAATTCATATTTTGTAACACAGCTTACACTTTAACCTTTAACGCTCATGGTTATGTATTTTATGCAGTAATGGTTACTTTACGTGTCGGATACGGTCAGGCATAGTGAGTTACTGTGCTGACACACCGAGAAGTCAAGGACTTTTAATTTCAGTTTCGAATGAAGCCTTCCTCTAAAGGAAAATCCCGGCTTCGTGTTAATCTATTTCTGTTCTGGGTGATGGAGAGGGTGCAATTTTATCATAAGGAGCAAGGGTTATGAATGGGGGAGAGGGAAATTGAGAATGGTCAGGGAAAATGTTACGCTGTAGTTATTTTTGTGATGTGAGATAATAGTAGTAATTGTACCTAATTTGTTCGTAAAACCAGCCCGGTATTTTAGAGACAGCAGTTCTTTTGAAAGGGTGCCTATAATCTCACTTTTTACGTAAGGCAGAGGTCGATAGGTTTTCCTCCGTGTTCGGCTGTCTGTCTGTCTGTCTCTCATCATGTAGCGACATGTCAGCGGTGCAGGCTTTCAGCGCGCTTACTCCAGCCCTGATCAGTCGTGTAATTAGATCAGGCTGCCATGGTAACAGACGGGATTCGCCGTATTCACCGTCCAGCCAGGTGTGTGTGTGTGGCTGGCAGGCGACCCAGAGGGCTACCGCCAGCCCTGCGTGTGCCGCGGGCACCGCCTCGGGCTTGCCGAAAATTGAAGGATGCCGGTAGTGGGTTCCTAATGGCTGAACTTCTTGGGAAGAGTGCTCTTTGCCTGCGGTAGCGTTAGGGAGACGGGACCGTACGCGGCACGCTTAGCAGGTTAGCAAAATTGTCAGCTCCGCTTGCGTGTATTACTAGCAAGTTAACGAAGGTGTGGTACTTCGTAAAAATGCTTTTGGCTTATAAAAGCTTACATGAAAGTTTCTTCGGAGTTTTCCTCTCCCCCCCCCCCCCCGCCCGCTGGGGNGGTACTTCGTAAAAATGCTTTTGGCTTATAAAAGCTTACATGAAAGTTTCTTCGGGGTTTTCCCCCCCCCCCCCCCCCCTCCGCCTGTCGGGGTTAACTGTTTACTGGCTGTCATGTTGTTTGGAACAGTTCCCATTCCAGCATTCACATTTTAGGCCACAGGTTTGTTATTCTTCACTCGTGTACTGTACTTTACACCCTCTGGCTGGTAAAATGAAAATCAGTGATACTTGATATCACTGTTGTCACTCTAGATTTGCTAAGCCTTGTCATAGTTCTTAGCAAGGTTTTGTGTTTTAGGTTAAAGCTGACTGCAGTTTCCTGTGATAAAATCCTAAGTATATACTACTGAAAACATTGTTCTCCCCAGCAAACTTTGTTTCCAGTACTGGTATTTCTTTCATTTTTAATTTTTTTTTGTGTTTGTGCTCATCAAAATATTATAGCCACACAGCAGGAGACTTTTTGCCGCAGTTTATAATACCTTGAAAGAATATGCAATATAATTAGCTTCGAACTGCATGCTGCTCTTAAAAACATGTTTCACCAAGCAATGTATATTTGTCTTCATTCTCAGTGTTTGAACATCACTCTTTTAAGCCACTTTTCCACAAATGTAGGTATAATTTTTTAAAAGCACCAAATTTGGCACTGTGTTCTAATGTCATAAATCTGGTGCGGCTCCAGAGGATGGGATTGTGAGCCACTCACATGGGTGTATATCTAGAATAACTCCGTTTATTGGACTTAATCCAGGCATGTAGTAGAGTAACCGAGCTCAGAAAGTGATCTGCTGCGTATCACTGTTATTTTCTCTGTATTACTTTTCATGGCAAAAAGCACTGTGGGCTTAAATAGGATTTTTGCCTGATTAAGAAGCTGCATTAAGTGTCTGTAGAAGTGGGTAACACCCCTATTCCAGTCACTAATCTTGTGTGCACTTACACTAATATTGAACTTGGCCCGGAGGATTTCGTGTCTCAGTGATGAGAAATCATCAGCACCCACAGCTCCTGAGCATTTTTAAGTACCAGGCTGGAGCATAAAGCAATCTAGAAATAGTTCTAAAATAGATATTTAAATCTCTCTGGTGCTAAAGCACTGGAGCTGAAGGAGGAGGTAATGAGAAATGCCTGTTGGTGGTTCAGCTCTTGTGGTAACATGCAGCTAGTGGTCTTGGGTTTGATGAGTTTGCAGGTCTCAGCCTGCTTGCCGAACAGAGGTGTTTCTTCTCAGAGGGACAAGGGGACAGGGCATTTGCAGGCAGTTTTTTGCACCCAAAGTGCAGCTTTTCAGTGCCTCAGCTTCTTCTGGTTAGGAGAGAATATCCTCTGCTCGGTGTGTCCACTTCTGTTTGGGCCTCCATACTGAGGAGGTGGCTTGAAATAGAAGAGCTTGTTAGGAGGACTGGCTGGAGAGGGTGGAATAGTCGCGCGCAGGACGACTCCTGTAGTGTGAGCCTTTGTGTGCCGCATGCTGCTTATACATATTTTATTGTAAGACAAATTACCTGTGTGACTAAGAGTGTTAGAAAGTAATGACTTTCAAAAAGGCCATATATACATAGTTAAAAGACTTTTTGAAAATAAACAGTGCGACTTTTCTTCTTTGTCTTTCTGGCCTGATTGAATTTATTTAGAAAAGTTGAGAAAAATGGTCTTGTTTTAAAAGACATTTACAAGAGGCCTGGAATTTCACTTAACAAAATTTTTTATGTAATAAATCCAGTGGCCTAGTTTCCCATTAATTAAGAAATAGACACTTGGATGCAGTCACCTGAAAATCAACTAAGGATTTAAATGTTAGAATTTAAAAATAATTGTTTTAGTAACATAGCTAGTAAAACAAAATCAAGGCCTAATTTTGCCCTTGCTGAAGTTGAGCAGCACATCTTAGTAGATGGCAGTCAGGATTATCATTGTCATTGTTCATACGGTGCACTTCTTTCGTTGCGGTGTACTAATTGAAGGGGGAATGCAATGGAGCAGTATGGCAGGCTGTAAAGGAAATGCCTGTCAGAGTTGCATAGGTGGACTGAAAGCACCGGTTGGCTGCAAACCTACTCCACCGTGTGAGGCAGCTCACGCTGATGCTGCTTGAGACAAGTCGGGCTGTGTGACGGCCTCAGCTATAAGCATGCAGGCTGTGAATGATCTGCCTGTTTTGGAGAACCGTACGGGTATGGTGTGTATCTGCAGAGAGTGCAGATAGCAGATTTAGTTGTAGGTATCTTCTGAGACTGCTGTAACCAACTCTGCGTTAACAGATAAAAAATATAATTAGCACAAGAAACAGAAGTATGGCAGGCTTGGCACAGGTAAATATTTCATTGCAAAGAACTGACGTGCTGTATTCCGGTGACTTCAATAGCCTAGGCTTTGCAAAGTGAAAATCATGACCTCATCCTTTCATTTTACTTTATGCAAGTGTGATAAATAAATAAATAGGGATTTGGATGAAGGCACTGTATTTTGAAGTTTTATTCAGTGGTTCACATTCTTTATATAAAAAAGTTGAAGATTTTTACTCTGTTTTGGCTGAGGTGATGCATGACTAATGTTTTAAAATATAAGAAACTTTGTAGACTCCTGACTTTTGCAAAAAGACAAAAACCGGATCGATGACCATAATGCCTTTCTAATCTCAGTGCATGTGTTAGAATGTAATTCTTCATGGGTTTTTTCCTCTCAAAGCTGTAGTCTGAGGTGGTTGCACAACATGTGCAGATCTGTATGTGTTCATTGGTCCAGTCTGCAAAGTTACTTTAGTACATGTCCCGGTAAGGGTTTTGCTGAATAAGAATCGAAAAGAGAACGTCTCTAGAGTTAAATATGCGTGTAAATCCTTCCATAAATAGGAACTAGTAAGTATGCTCCTAACTGAAACAACAGAAATGCTTCTCAGTGAGGGAGAAATGGTCCTATTAAATCCTTTTATTGTACCAAGAGTGATAAAAATATTTGATAAGATTCCAAGTGAAAAACCCAAACATATTTCGTTTAATAAGGGATGTCAGCGGAAATTCAGTGCTGGCTCCTCATAATTTTACTGAGCAAATTACAGAAATTAAATAAAATTGCATCGGTAGAGTTTTGCTTTGTTTATATTATTTGGGACTTTGCAGTAGTAGGCATCGACTCTAGCATGCCACCATTAATGACAAAATAGTGTACAAGATAAAGTCATGTTCCAAAAGGTGATTATTTTTCACCTAATAGTAGTAGTTGCAGCAGTACGTTTTCAGGATGCGGCACTTCTTGAATAAAGTATGTTCTGTTGGCAGCGAAGACAGTCATCTCAACTCAGTTATGATTCTTCACCTCATTAAGATCACATTTAGGAAGAGAACACTCAGTTTGAATAAATGGGCTCTACTCTGTACTGTATGTGCTCTGTCTGCAGGATTAAATCTATGGTTTATTTGTGCTTGAGTAATAGCAAAAGCAGGTTCTCTCAGTCTTCATTGGGATGTCTTAGCATGCTGTAAATTGCTTGACTCTTAACAGTGCTTTTATTTCTTTTTGTTTTGGTTTCCAACTCTTCAACTCGTGGATCAACAGTCACATCGCAGGCCGAACCAGATGGGCAAGCAATACAAGCTGTGAATTTATTCTTGACTCTGTAGGACAGTGACCACCTTCATTTTTGTCTTCACCGTACAGTTATGCACTGCCAATAAGGTGAGAATGCAATGCTTTTTTTTTCCTATAACAGGTGTACACTGTCTGCTCTGTGCTTTAAGAAGCGTGCATACCTTCCTGGTGTCTGTGTGGTTACCTACCCGTGATACATTTGTACTTCCCTTGCCTGGCAGTAGAGGTCCTTGAGAAACTCTACTCAGAAAAATTCCATTAACTCTGCTGACTCAGTTCAGTGACTTACAGGACAAGTGGGTTCCAGATGAGTGGTTTTACGCTCACCTCAGGTCAGAGCATATTCAGTTACTAAAAGATGATAGCATGAGTGGAAAAGTTGACAGACTTCGTTTTTTGTTGTAAAATGCCACACATAAAATTCTATAAATCCTTCCTGCACTTTTATGAACATTTTCAGTGGTTCCTGTTGCTTGCCACCTGCTTGACTTTTCCACTGTCCCAAGTTCCTCCTGGTCATTAAACTTTGTCTGACATAAGAATACTTCTTAGGATGACTAGACAATACTGATGTCTCTAGGTGTCCTTTACTCTGGTTTGAGGAATCTTTTAAATTCTGATTTTGTTCCCTGAAATGCCGTGGTCAGATGGAATATAACAGTGCCCATATATCAGTCTTCTCGCCCTTTCCTCTCTCTCTTCTTCCCATATGGTTGTGGAGAATGCCTTTAAAAAACCAAGTCCCGAGACTCAACAATCCTACTGCCAATAAAAAGAACATAAATTTTTATTTTATTTCTTTAATCTGATTGTCATTAAGCCAGCCTGGTTTTTTGGACCTGTTCTATGATTTTTAAGTGCTTGGGATTGGCAATACTGCTAATGCTTTTAAAAAAAAAAGATAAAGGGTCATAATAAAATTGCTTGTGTCTTTAAATGAAAGAAAATTAAATATAGTGATTCCTTGCAGAAAATCAGTGTTGTTTTTTTTTTTTTTTTTTTATTTACTACCAGAAAACTTAATTACTGTAGCACTCTATGTATGCAAGGCTGATCAGAAAGTCTCCACTGCAGAATAACTTTTTAATGTATACAGCATGTCATAGCAAAGTATGCAGCCCATAATTTACATTTTATTGTGGCTGTGGGGAAGGGTACTGTGTTTTAAAGGGAAGTTGCCTAGGCAAGCAGTTATGTGCAAAGACATGCCTGTTATGGTTTACAAATGATCTTGAATGGTGGGGGTGGATTTTAACCACTATATCTCTTCAGACCAATAAGAGTTTCTTGAGAGTGAAAAACTACACAAAGTGCCCCGTGCACTGACACACTTCTTCCTTCCATTTTGGAGGAAAACTGACTTGGTGGCAGCTATTGACTTGGGAGATAGAAGGAAGGTTTTTGTTAAGACATTATCATTTCCACAAAGCTTTTCTTTTTTTTTTTTTCGGATAAGCTTGGGTTGTACAAAAATGTATTTATTTGAAGAAGTGATTAATTCAGGAAAGGCTTGTATTTCTTAATTAGAAAAAATAATAATTTATAGTGTATTGGTCAAATCATGTGAATAATCAGATTGTGTTACCCGCAATGTATTGCTAAGTCACCTTGAATATTTTAGCATCTGTCATTTTCTGCAGTTGCAGGAGAGAGAATATATTAGATGTTGAGCAAACATTTTAGATAAAAAATGTAACCCAGTGAAGTCTGGTGTAGAGGCATGACAGTCATATAGTTATAAACTGCTGGTTTTAGTATACCAACTCAGCTTGAAGTATAGTGTTGTATTTGTGGACCTTAAAGTAGATTTAGTTTAGCTTCTTTTCTTGTTGGACATTTTAGTCACTGAATTTGGGGTATTTCTGTTGACCTCTTTAGTTAGTTCTTGTCTTCTCTATGGAACGATCAAAATCAGGCCCACTGTATAAGTAAATAAGTGAGATAAAAGTTGTTGAGATAGACACTGCCTGCTTACAAATGTTCTCTCTCTCACTGGGAGAAACAGGCAGAAGCTAACAGTAGTAACACATGAAAGAAACGTGACGTGGCACCATGCAGGGAGCAGCCACAGATAAGATTCACAGCGCAAGGCAGAACATCTCATACTCAGGCCCATTGTCTTCGTGGCTTTGGCATTTATTTCGGGGTGAAGGTGGTGACAGCTCTGCTCTTGTTTTAGGCAGACCTGGGTTATTACCATGGAGTCTGTCAGAGGGACTGAACATTGGACACATTTGAACACATACCAAAATGAGATCTCAGAAACTGTTCATGTGACCTAATGTCCCTACATGTGCATTAATGGCTTTACTCACCTGAGGATTTGTGTGGCTTCAGTGGGTAATGTCGCTGCTGTGTATGAGTTCCAGGTGTGCTTACCCTTCCAAATCAAGCAGCAGCATTTTTTCCAGAGCCTGCTAAGCATCTTGCCTGGATAAGAAAATGTGGATTACTAAAAATAAAATGAAAATAAATAAATAGATACAGCCTTGCTTTTTTTTTTTTTTTTGTTAATTTTAGCCTTCTCTACTGTTATTTGTTTTGTTATTCCCTCTATTGTTATTTGTTCACAGCATGCACTGCCTCCTTCCACGTAGGCAAATGACTCAATGCGTTCTTTTAAACAGTTGTCTTGAGAGGATTTTGCATGATACACTGGACATTGTAACAATTAAAGAGTTCTTTTTAATCTTTTCCACTGTCAAGTCACTTGATATTTATTAATCATATTATAGTACTGGGTTGAATTTACAGCTGCAGTCGATTTGTAAAATTTTTTTGGGGGCGGAATTTTCAATAAGTGTGTCTGTACACTATCTATTGTAGCTTATTTTGTACATAAGACATAATTTTTGTTTCACGCAGGCTTCTGGCTACTGCTCTCTGTAAACAGACAACAGTCATCCCTTTTAAAATACTCAATAGTGATCACAAAAAGAGCCAATCTGTCTCTGTATTACTGTGTGCAATGGTAGCTTTTTGGTTGTCATATCAGTGTCCTTTTATCATAGCTAGTTTTATTTCTTCCCTCTCATGCTATTTATGAAGGCCTGCAGTAGCTGTAGGGCTAAAAGAAGATGGGCAGTGGAGATTTTTAGCATGTTAAGAGCACAAGTGAAATGGAGCTGTGAACTAGGTATAATAGGATAGTAATTAGAAATAATTCAATTTTTTTCTAATTCTTTGTTTTGTGTGTGGATAACTCAAAGGTGAATTAAATGAAATTATGTGAGTGCAGGCATTGTCTTAGATTCAAGGCTTTGTGGTCTCCTCACCTCAGCTGTAACCTTTCATGCTTTTCCTCTGTTATCCCTTCAGCAGATACTGAGGGTCTGGTGTCTGACTGATAGAAAGTTTCATACACAGTCTGAAGTGTAAATGGAGCTGGGTGTAGTGGTCTGTCTCCATGAAAATACAAGGCATGTGTTCATAATGTGATACAAGCCACAACCTGAGGTTTGATTCACCTTTCACCTTGGTGTTTTAAAAAGGTGTATCAAATGAAATAAGAGACTTGCTGTCCCATGCTCTGCAACTTGTTAGCATTACTTTAAAAGTGTGGGCTTTTGAGTGTTAGTGTAAATATGAGAGAGTTGTAGACCTTCTGTGTCCTGGGGGCCAAAAAGTGGTGAGATGACTAGATGCGACGTGAAGTTGTGTTAAAGCCTGAGTCTGTGTGTGTGCCCTCCTCCTGGACATGGTTTTGGGTATGGTTTTGGGTGAAAGTCAGCCTTCCTTACCGGGGGGTATAGTTTTGGTCAAAAGTTAGCCCAGGTTGGCAGTATCTGGATTTAAATGTGTTGACTCGGGGGTTTCTCGTAGTGAGACACTGATGGAGGAAAACCCGAAATTTGATAACTGCTTCTTTATTTTCTCATCAATTACTTATTTTGGAACTAGCTGTAAACATGACTTTAGGATTTTTTGAGTCACTCCTCGCACTAGAAAAAAGTACGAATGTTGAAGTTTGGCTGTGACTTTACCATATTTTTGTTTGTCAGGTACCCAAAGGCATGAAGGCCCTTGCAGTTCTGTATATTTAACATTTCTGTGAGGCCAGCTACTTAAAAGAACGTCTGGCTTTAATGGAGAAGGATAATTACAAAAAGCAGGCTTAATCCTTCTTTACTGTGCTCAGAAATTTTGCACTTGTGAATATTTTCTCATTGGTGCAGTTCCTTTTCAGTGCCATGTGTAGTAGCTGAATAGAAAGTGGTATTTTCAAATGTATGTGACAGTAAAGGCATTTCTCCTTTTCCGTAGCCCCTGAGCACATTCCCTACTTGGTACTGTGCTATATTCCTCACTACAAGTAGATCCAGCTAGTCTCACAACAGGTAGATCCAGAATGGTTTGAAAATTCACTGTACACAAGAGAAAAAAAATCCTAGTAGATTATTACAGTACAAGAAGTTGTAACTTTATTCTCCATGTACCACTAGCTGTTGAAAGCCCATAGCACTAATCATATGTACTGCATTTTTATTTACAGATTACTAGGCTCTACTCTGACTAACAGGGAAGCCCCTCCCTTTAACAGTTGTATGTCATCTGCTTCAGAGAACTAATTACTTGGCAATTCCCATTTGATAATTCCCTCTTTATTTTCTGATGAGTTACTTAACAGTGATGAGCTTGTTGAGCAGAATACCGTGCTTAATCTGTGCTTCAGAAACTACAGTGCAGGCTTGGAGATATCATTGTTTTTGAAATGCTGTTTAGCCTTGCCATAGGAACATTGAAACAACACTAAGACACGTGAACAGTTCACAGTTAACAGCTGAACGTGAGCGATGCACAGCTTTTGCCAAAAAATAAAGGAAGGGTTTAGATCGCTGTTGCACTCCAAACAGAATCTTAAATACATAATTTCTCAAAGAAAGACAAAACTAAACCTAATGTAATTTAGATGTCAAGAAGCAGAAGCTTGTGTCAGAGATACCTTCTATGTATCATTGCTCCTCTCCACTGAAATAATCAATTTAATGGAAATTTTTTTCTTTTAAAAACCCTACTGTTTCTTGTAATACCTTTCTGACAGTTCAGCTAATTCCTGGTGATAATTGTGTTCTTTTAATATGAGATACTTATCTAAGTTTTTACTGTTTCTCTGCTGTTACCTGTCTTTTTCATTCTTCCCCAATCCCTTTTCACATTCTCTTACTCTAGTGCCCACAGCAACCCTTGTGTCTGGCTGGGGAATGCATTGGAAGTCTCACTGCTGATTACAACATCGCAGTGTTTCTAGAGGGTACCTGAGTTCAGCAGTGCTTAGCTACAGCGCCAGGCGAGGGGATTTATGGGGTGAAGGGACATCAGCCTGCTCATGGCAGTCGTGGTAAGGTCAAAGTGAGTCTCTCTTGTAGATCAGGAGTCAGATGGGTCCTGATTATTACAGTGTCTCTGAAATTCAGCCATGCAAAACCATACTGTTGGATTTGAGTAAGACTTTGTTACTGATTTCAGTAGAGGAAGGTTTATGGATCAGCTACAGTCACTTTGACTAGCTGGTGGCATTATTTCACAGATATCCATACCTGTAGATTTCCATTGTAGCTGAGTTGGTGCTATAAGCTGAGAATTGGGCTATTTTTTCTTTTCCTGGAATATAAAGTGTGGTAGTTTGTGTATTAGCTCACATGACATTGCATCATCAGGCTTGCCGATTTATTAGATATTCACAATGCTGTCTCTTGGCCAGTAGTGGAAGCTGTGTCACAAGCTTGTTTTATCAATGAGAAAAATGCATTTGTACATAGTTACATGTGGGTTTTTTGCAAAATTAATCAGAGAAACAGTAATTTTATGAAACACGTAATGCAGAACAGATTAATCTACTTTAATTGTGTTCTTGAAGTATGCCAGCTATAAAATCTTTTGAAAGGATTATTAATCAAGTTAATCAAAAGTGACTTGAAGTACAGAATTCAAATATGAACACAATTACTTTCTATCTGTCTGCATGTTTGCTTTAGCTTGGGAGATTTTTTTTTTTTTTAAATTTTAATACAAAAATGTGTCACATTTTCCTTTTTGAATTTTTTTTTTTAAGAGAATATGTCATGTTTCAGAAGCAAAAGTACAAGAGGGCAAAACATGTAAAATTTCAGATTTTGTAAAATGCAGTAAGTAGGGAGCATAACAACACAAGCAATTGAAACCCCACAGAAGGTCATTGAACCACTTTTATTTTTTTTTTTAAACTTTTTATCCTATTTAATTTTTTAACAAGTCAAGGTGTCTCAAGTAGTGCTGTACAGACATTGCTGAAAACAGAAATCCTCTGTAAGAATCAGAAAAGAAATATGACTGTGAGCAAATTGCCCCACCTGTGATATGAAGGTTTGCTTACACTGCTGGGAGTAGTCCCTTGACAAATCCTTCTACAAACCATTATAGCTGTTGTGAAGGGACCTACATCCCGAGCTGTGGTGTCATACTCATTTTCCAGAGGCAGCCAAAGAGTTATTAGATGGTGATTCAGGCTACTCTTCAACTGCCTACTCAGAGATGGTCTGTGCACCTGGGAAACACTCTCTCCAGGCTTAGCAGCATTTCCCCAAAGGCTGAGACTCCACTTGGACAGCACTGCCTATGATTTCAGAAGAGGTTGTACCAAAAGACCACATATTTGGCCCAGAGTATTTTCTTCCCTCGTCAAGGGGAGACAGTGTTGCTTGTTACTGAGATTGAATTTCAGAGTAAAATCTTTGGCCCCAGAAACACCAATACACAGAATTACAGAATGTTCTGAGTTGGAAAGGACTCAAAGGGTCATAGAGCCCAACTCTTAAGTGAATGCACCAATACTGTTTCTATTAATAAAACATATGAAATTGTGAACGTGATTTTCATTTAACAGAAGATTTTAATTACATACTAATGTCTTGAGATTTGGGCATTTGGTTGAAAACGAAAAGAACCCAATGCATTAACATATGGAGAAGGTTTTTCTGTTGGCAGCTGCTGTTCTCTCCCTGGCACTGGAAGGAAATGGTACCTTCCCCTTTATTACGGATGAGAGACTGATACATTCTAGATACTGTGTTTCTTTCATCTGGATTCTCTTTCCCTTTTTCCACAGCTGCCCTGGGCCATGCTATAGTGAGTCCTCTGTGAGCAGCACTTGCTGATGGATTAACCAAAGATGACCTGGTAGATCTGGTCAAATAATTTGCCTTCGCATCTCCTTGTTTGCAGAACTGAGGAGCTGCTTCACCTCTTTGCTTAGGACTTGCCTGTGTCCTCTTTGAATCAGGGTTAGAGTTTCAGGTTTCTTACTTATCAGGCTTGCTTATCCACTTCTTGGATCTCTGCTGTGATTTGGCCTGGTATTTCTGTTGTTAATGACAGTCTTGGAAATCCCTTGAGATTTCCTTTGTGAACTTGACAGTTGCTTAATTAAATTGTGGGGAGATAAGTGATGTGTCAGTATGTGTAACACATCTGCGTTCTATTTTATGGGGAAAGAGGATGATGGTGGAGTTTATAGACCTCCACTGTAGATCTATAGTTTAAAACTGCACTGTGTATGTGTTTGGATAGCTCACAAGTACGTTACATAGTGTCTTAAAATACATGTGATACTGCAGTACCAGACGGACTGAATATTTGCACAAGATGACAGAATAACTCAGTCCTGTTGCCTGGTCTTCAGCTATGAGAGTGATACAAACCAGCATGGGTGCATCCTACCATTTTTTGGTCACCACTGGTTTGTTTTGGTTGCTTCTCAGTAGCAGATTCAGGGGAAATATGGCGTGCACTGACTGAGGAAATTAAAGTAATTCCTGAGTGAAAATATGACATTGCATGATGGTATTGTCCAGATGTTGTTATCTGTTAGTGTAGAGCCAGGAAGAGCCCTGAGGAAAATTGGAGTGGGTAGAAGGTTTATAGTAAGCATCTGAACTACATTAAACATCAGCAATCAAGTACACCCCTGTTACCTAAGGAGTCAAACTTGTTGAATGTCACATTGGCTGTATGGAATGGGAGAAATGCAAACTAAGACACACTTCTGCTATGTGTGCAGCTCTGCTATGAAGTGCGTTTATCTGAGCTGTCAGCTGGCTGGCTGCAGTGTTTGGTGCTGTTCACATAGCTCAGCCAGAGTGTCTCTGTGAAACCTGTAGTGCTGCAGCAGCCGGGGGTTTTACGCTCCTCATCTTAGTAAAAGTGAACCGTGTGTGATCCACATCGCACTGGGGCGCTCAGCCAAAGGCTGTGGTGAAATAAGAGGTCAGGTTCCCACCTCTTTAACTTACTTGGATGGTTTAAATGGAGTCATGTGGGTGTAAATGTGGTGTGATGGAGCCTGGGGTCTCCGGGGTATGTCAGGGCCCTCTGGACTCAGAGCTGTTGCTGGCAGGTCAGCATTGCTGATCGGACACTGCTTGTTTGGCAGCAGTAGAGCATTCACTTGGCTTTTCCTCCAAGTGGAGAGGGAGTGAAAGCTGTTCCTCAGTCAGGCGTCATCAGTCTTCTTTCCTTGTCATGCTTAAGGTGGATGTGTTGGTGAATTAGACTAATCTCTCTTAATATAGCCCAAGCATTGTTTTGCCTTTTTATCTTTCTGTCCTGTTTTAACCGTTTCCAGACTTCATTCTCATATTGCTGGTCAATTAATTTTTTTCCTCACTGCCTTCTCTACCAAGATTCTCCCATGCTCAGCGATTCTCACTGCTGCATATCTGACCTACTTGTACAGCTCCCTTGCTGGGTTTGTTACCTGCATGATACTTAGACTGTGTGTTGGCCCTTTCTTTAATTTGATATTTTTGTGTGTCTTTCTATGTGTTTAAAATGTATTTCTGCTTAAAGTGTTTCAATACCTCAGAAGTTTTCTTCAGAAATGAAAATTTGAGTGTTGTTTCATTTACTTCACTTCCTAGTTGACTTCCCTGGATTCTGAGCTTTGCAACCCCAATGATCTGCCTGAACAAGCCTTTCACACCATGCAGCCTTCCCCTTCTCCTCATGGGAAAAGACCCTTTATTTCTTCCCTGAAGCTTCTCTGTGGGTGCCTGTTTCCCTGGCCAAACACTGGATTTTCAGTCCATATGCCCCTGCCAGTCTTCCCTGGCTTTTGCTGCAGTGTCTCTTCAGCAGACATCTTGCTTTTCCAGCTTTTCAGCTGATCTCTAACAAATCAGTAGCATATATTTGTTTGTCTAGTATTACATTCTGGCATTGTTAAAAAAAACCAACAACAAAACAAAAACAAACAACCCCTCCCCCCCCAAAACAAATAGAAACCCACAAACCCAAAACTCATTCAGTTATTTTCTCTGTACCTGAGCATGA
The DNA here is from genome assembly GCA_013399855.1 of Oxyruncus cristatus. Classification (NCBI taxonomy): domain Eukaryota; kingdom Metazoa; phylum Chordata; class Aves; order Passeriformes; family Cotingidae; genus Oxyruncus; species Oxyruncus cristatus. The sequence continues at coordinate 623,424 of VXAY01005795.1, read as the reverse complement.
GCCAGGAGTCACTCCCTTTGGGTCATTTGTTCATTAAGTAATGGGGTCACTATTACTTTGTTATCATATCATGTGATCTGCTAATCGAAGGATTCTTTCACTGTGTTAATAGCGATAATTCAAACTGTTAATGTAAATTTAAAAAACATAATAAAATTTTCATGTGTCATACCGATGGGACAAAAGTAGCAGCTTGGGCACTCTTCTTTGGGCTTCCATTTCTGCTCATATGATGACTCTGATCCAGTAGTAAAGTTCTGTAGTAACGTGTTAGGAAAGTTCCAAGATAAAATGTAAGTTAAATTAAAAAAAAGAATTTTTGAAAAGCGCTTCATTCAGAAAGAGAAAATAAATTTGACATAATATGCATTTTGAGTGAGGTTCTTCTGAGAGCGAAAAATTCCTGGACTGCTGTGGGGAAGTACAGGAATGAAGCAACCACTGAATGAGTGGGGTTCACTTAAGGTGTGAAGTGAAAATATGCAAGCAGATTTTGTGTGTGTGTGTGTGTGTATTAGTGTGCTTTTGCCAAGAACTGACTATTGGAATAATATTGTGGCTATAGCAGATTTTAAAAAACCCCAGCAATAAGTATTTGGTTGATAATTCTGGAATTGATACGTTTTCTCAAAAAAAGTAGGCTTTTGACAAAACAGAAAACCATCAAAAATAATCCCTTTATCTGGAAATTGATAACCCTTCTTGTTAAAAGTAACAACAAAAAGATACAGACTAAGGGATATTAGAGGAAAATATACATTTTCTAAGTTGTTTTACTCATTGAATTTAACAGTAACTTGAGTATAGTTAGTTTTGCTTTTTCTTTATATAGGCAGTTTCCCAAGGTGAGAGAAACATCTGAAAAAAACCCTAACCACATGCTTGTAAGATTATAAAAACTGGTGTAGGGAGCTCGGAGGCATGAGTTACTACTTTTAAAGTCCTCTGCTAAAAACAAGGCTAGACTCCATATTGATGGAGTCCTTTTAATGGCAGTGCCCTTTTAATCAGCAAACAGGTCCTCTGTGCATCAAATAATTAAAAATAGAGCAAAGTTTCTGAACAAGGCGTCTGGCAGAAGCGTCTGTACTTCCATCTGTGCATGATTAGCAGAATGTTTCATGATATTTAAATAGCACAGGCTTTGCTCTCTTTTTTATTATTTGTTGTGCTGAAGACCTGTTTGCTTGTTAAGTGGTCTTTTTTGAATAGTTACTGGCAAGGAATCAGCTTGAACACACTGCAAATGCCAAATAGTCCCTTTTTTCAGAAAGACGCTGCCCTTACTGTTTCTTTTTTGTGTGTGTGTGGGGGGGGGGTGTGTTTTTTTTTTTATGGGCGTTTTACCACAACTCTCACTCGGCGTTTAAATTTTCTTGAGGACCAGTTCATTTCAGAGGGAGTTTAGCACATATTTACGGTCCCTGCCTGCGGGCTAGAGTTTCACTGCTAATGGCAGGTATTTCCATAGCGGTGTCGCTCGGAGGCACGTTGCAGTGCGAGTACGCACCGGGCTGTACTCGCAGAGTGCGTGTGTCGGCTCAGCTCTGCAGCTGCTGTCGGCGGTGCTGGGAGCCGTGCGTCTGATCTGCTGGGCACACCGCTCCGAAGCCTTACCCTTTTTCAGTGGGGATGTAATCAGCCAGGCAACAGCTTTCCAGGCGGTTTCAAGGCCTTAAGCCGGGACTCCTCCCTTGCTGGCAGTAGTTCAGCGTTGGATTGTGTGCTCCTTGTCTCTGGCTAGCAACATGGCGCTCTGCAGATGTAGGCACTGATTGCCCTCCATACTAGTAAAGTTTTTGTGTGTGTGTTTTACAAAGGCCTGTACTAGAAGGTATGGAATGAAAAGAAGCCACTGTCTGGATGCTAAGCGCATTGGCGTAGCTGGCTGAGGGCAGTTCTGTCATGTGCAAGTGCCCGGTTGTTGGGAGCAGGCAGGCTGGCAGGGAGCTGAGACACTCAGATGGGCTCAGAGGTCCTTTGTGGAAAGCCAGTATTCAGTCTTTGGACAATCTGTGTTCTTGGATGGGCATGAAAAATAAGAGCTTTTGTGGTGCGTGTAAGTGATGTTTACTCTGTAGCTAGGCTTTTTGTTGCTGGTTTTTTTTTTCTTGTGTTTGAGAAAAGCTGTGGTGTGTGATGTGTGAATACTGACCTGGGTCATCTCTTAACTTCAGTTGACGACTTCAAAAGAAGTTGTGGTTACTACTGAGAGCAAAGCTGCTAACCTGACAACATAAGTGCATAAACTCTGTGTGTTTGTACCTCAGAAAAAAGTGCTGAGCAGCCTCGGCCATGGAGAAAGCCTGTCATGAGCCTCCTCATAGGGTTCACCTCACTTAGCTGGTCCTGTGTTACCTACCGGTGTCTGTCATGCTGTTTCTGGCTCAGCTTCTACAGAGCAGAGTGCTCTGTAGTCTCAGAGCAAGTTCTCCTCAGCAGGGTTCTTATATAGGTATCTTATAAGATGGGCAAATTGTTGGAAATTCAGGGGGGGAGTGGTAGGACCATTTTGCAAATGCCTGTCCATCGCATGGTTTGGCTTCCAGGCACCCGGCGGGGGTGCTAAAGATAAATGAGCAGATACAGAGGAGTCCTGGAAGGGCAAGAGCAGGAACAATCATATTTCACTGTAAAAGCTAAGGGTAACATGTATGACCATTCTTTCAGCTAGACTGCTCAAGTAGTGCATAAAGCAGTTCCACTCATATCACACTGCTCTTAAATACTGGGCCCCCTAACAATTGATTTCTGCAGAAATAAGAATTACTTCTAGAGCTGATTCTTGATCCGTGTAGTTTGGTAGACCTAGTATTAGCATAGTTCCAGGAGGAGGAAGGAGAGGGAAGACTTGGGATCACTTTAGAGGGGTACATGAAGTTGTGTTGGTAGGTTGGTTAAACTAAGCCAAGCTTTGTGTTTTGCTCCCAGTATTTTTTCTCAAAATATACCATAATGGGTTTTTTGGAACAGCTTCAGCTTATGTTGTGAATGTGAATTAATTAACATTAGTATGAATTGCGTATTGTCTAACGGAATTTGTTTCTGTGTGTCTTCTGTTATGCTCAAGGTACTTCACTTTAATGAGTTCAGCTGTAATAATGCTGAGGCTCTGTACACAAACATAACAGTCCTTCCTAGTGCAACAGGAGATCAAATTCAGGGATGGTTTTGCTGATAGGAGTGGGAAGGATGCTTGTTGTGATGTTAGTATTACCCCATCTGTTTTTTCTGAAAGCATTTGTGAGAGGCTCCTTATTTTGGCAGACTAGGTTTTGCTGTTTATTACTTCATTTATAACTTTCAATGCAGTGTAAACAGAATGAAGAAGAATTGCAGAGTACATTATTCATAAGCTGTTGTTTAAACTTCATTGTTGCATTTCTAGCCCCGATGATTTCACATGATGACATACTACATGAAAAATCTGGTAGCCCTTGATTTCCTGAGACAAAACCAAAGCTTCCTTTTATGGCCCTGCAAAAGCACAGTGAAGCAAAGCAGGTAAACTGGAATTCAGCCGAAGATGGTGTGTGAAAAGTTAGGGTTCTGTTAGTTGTCTGCAGGTCTCCAGAGGAGAGGGAGTGCCTTGTATCACTCAAAAATAATTCCTTTTAGCTTACTGGCGAGAAGTATGGATAGCATCCAACATACAGACATTCCCAAGTACAAGGATTATAATGGAAATGTTGATGACCAGTCAATATAGATATATTAGCAAATATTTATATAACTCAGAGTTGTTGGCTACTATAGACATTGTTTTAGGCCGCATTCCCACTGGTGTTCCTCCTGTTGACTTTTGGAGTGTTAGGATCAGACCGCTTTGGCTCAAATTTGGAGTGAATTAAGACTGAAAGAAGCGTGCACGTTCTGAAATCACCCTCCAGTTTTGGAGGGAAGAACGGTGGAATTAACTGACCTGTACAATGATACACAACTACTTCATGGCATCATCAAGTCGTACACCGAAAATAAAGCTTTCGTTAAGATATTTCAGATATTTCATTTTGATTTACAGTTTATAGTGTTCCCTGTTAGTGGAAGGCTCAATGTGGTTTTTTTGCTTTCCTCATAAAGCTGTTCTCTGTCATGGAGAAAAAGGTATCTAATTAACATGCACCTTTCTGTGTATGGATTATTCTGAATTCATTAAGTTTGTACTATTATATTAAAGCTTCTTCAAAACTTTCGCAACTTGTTAGAAAGGAGTGACAGTTTGGTGCATTCTCAGCTGTGCAGCTCTAATATATGTTGCTTTTAAAGACACCTACATGTTACAATAAAAATACCCCTTATAGCCAAAGATCCGTGACCACAGTCTAGGTAATTACAAAAGAAAGAAACTCAACTAAGTACTGAAACAAGGAGGGAAAAAAAAAAAAAACAAACTATTTTTAAGAGCAGTAGAATCTATAAAGAACAGAATTACTATTCTATAAGTATTAAAAACAAACAAAAAAGCTCATCAGTTTACTGTATGTAAAAGTTGCTGTCAGATATGGAATGTATGTGGAATGAAAGTCTGAAATACTAGATGTTATAAATTTGATAGATATTCAGGGTGCTCTTGTGCTTCAGAAAAAGAATAAATGCGTAGCATTGCTAGAAACAACAAAAGCCAATTTGGGGAAATGCAGGAGTACTGCTAGAAAAGCTGAACAATACATGTCTGTGTAAAATGGCATGTGACTGGTGTGAGTACTGTCCCAGATAGGGCTGCTGAAATTGTAAGCAGGTAGCAAACATTTACTGTTTCATATTTCATGGATAATAATTGTTCTGACTGTTTTAAATAGCACAGGAAATGTAGTGTCACAAGCTTGACATTTGAATATTAATATTGATACTGAAACAGTTTCACCACAAAGAATACCAGGACTACAGGAGGTAGAACAGCATTTTGATCAGATAAAGACAGAAGAGTTTTAAAGCCCTTCAGATAGGTTGAAAAAAGACCTTTTCAAAACTGGGGCAAAATTACCTTTCAAGATTGGACATTTTATATCCAGTTTTGGGAATATCTATGCAGGTATTGTTGGAAGTGATGTCTCTGTAATTTCTGTCTTCCCCCTTCCCCCCCCCCCCACTTGCGGG
>VXAY01005795.1:572454-618208 GCA_013399855.1 Oxyruncus cristatus | reverse complement strand
CCCCACTTGCGGGTTGATGAAGACTGTTTCGAAAAAGTCTAATAGCACGGGCTACAAAGTGTTTTCGATTCACTTGAACAAATGCATGAGTGGATTTGGGTTCAAAGAAAAGAGCATGGGGGTCTCTGGTATCCATTTGCCAACTTGCTTGAGGTGCATTGTAAGTTATCTTCTGTACGGTTGAGGTTTGGCTATGGGTTTCTTTATTAAAGGGAGACCTTTCTTTTATAAACATGAAGTAGGGCTAACTTTCCCTTTTTTTTTTTAGCAAGCAAGCTTGCTCTCTCCATGTCTATGTGCATATGAGCGCATGCACAATCCCTTACTGTAAGTTTGTTAGGGCTTGTTTGGTTCTTATAGCAATATGTGGCGAGATCAGAATACAGCACTTCACGTACAAATACACAGCAAGTTTCAGCGTACCTACACGATGGAGTCCAAGGGCTGTGTCCTCTTTGTCTTCGTAGTGTAACAAACTTCCTTCAAAGAATATACAAAATAAAGAGAGAGATTGATGAAAATTACTAATGATACTTTGCAAGCAGAAGAGGCCAGCCCAACCCAAGCCCGTGCCAAGGAACAGGAATGTTTCTGTTCTGTCACTGGCTGCAGTGCAGTGCTGGTGTGGATGGTCACTGCTGTTGAGAAATCTCTTGGTGGCTTTTGGCAATCATGTTGTTATGTACATGATTTGGTAAGTCACGTAGCTGGTGGTAGTGGTGATAGGTACGTTCTTTCCAAAATTCCTTGTCAGTGGAGTACGTAGGGCACATTTTTGACTTTGTACTGGTAATATAGGTTGCACCAGTTTGGTTCTAGCTGTTTAGCTATGTGCAAGCTAGTTAAAGGAGGGGTTTTTTTTTTTGAGGACAGGAAGGAAAAGTTTGTCAGCCTCCTTTCTGAAAGTGTTTTGGTAGTTCTGACCACTTTTCCCCTTCAAAACTATATCTTGTGCTTTCAGACTCTTATTTTCAGATGTGATTAATGGTAATTTTTATCTTTAGAATGCAAATGCAGTTTTAGCATACTTTTGCACTGTATAATGCTTCTCTCTGCACAAACTGCTTACCAGACAAATTAAAAAGATAGGTATGTATTTAAAAACCAACCAAGCAAAACCAAAGTGCAGTTTACCTTCTGAAGTATTTATATACTCACAGCTGTAGGTGCTGCAACATATTGATGCCAAAGTGGCACTATTCTGCTTTGCCAAGTGTAAGCAGCTCCCTATAGCTGTGTGTTGCCTCTGTAGGTAGAAGAAGTCAGGCAGTTCACTGGAACCATGGCAAAACCTTTGTGTCTCAGTGGAGGTAACCTACACGGGAACAACCCCTCTGAGGTACATTTTGCAGGGGGGTGTTGGGGAATCACAGGTCCCTGGCAGTCGTCGGCCTTCCTGTACAAAGGGTGAAACAACAGCACTTATATTAAGAAATGCAAATCCCCTGCTGCCATGTAAAAGCTGGGCAGACTCCTGACCCTGGGGTGATGCCAATGGCATTTTAGCCTGCCCCAGTGAGTTGTTAAATTCGTTAGGCACGATCTCATTTTCACAAAGGAGACCTGGATAAGATAGTAAGGCATTGGAGATCTTATTCTCTGGGGCTGTGCTGTTTGTAAGGTGATTCACAGCATGTACAGAGGGAATGGAAAATGTTGTCTTGGAAGCCTTCCAGCATGTTGTTATTTTGAAGTAATTTTGCCCAGGTACAAATGCTGGTGATTGTATGGGGAGCCTCTGGACCTACAAAGAGTGGAAGGTGAACCTCCTACACCCTAGGTTAGGCTGTAGCTAGTAAATAACATTTCATTTTGTGGCCAGCTATTCACCTGACTATCTAGACCTCTGTTCTAAATAAAACCCAAGAAAATAAAATACTTGTGAGACTTTAGCCTGTTACAAGATGGGTTGCTGCTGCACATGATTATATAGATCTATTTTACTGCCTGTTCCTAATGCCAAGATTTAGAAAAGTGTCTTGATTTTTGGACTGCCCAGAAAGACAGCTCAAACTGGGAGTAATCATACTGAAAAAAATTGCTTTTTTTTATATTCTGTGCTTCCTCTATCTCTACAACTGTTTCCCAGAGTATCAAGTACATCTACTATCAGTGGTAGGATAATAGGTTAAATGAATATATATTTTTAAAAATTTTATACTATAGCTACTCAAAGGAACATAGAATTAGATTGTTAATCTTCTGATTTAGTGTCTGAACCTGCTTCCTTGATGTTAGTGCAAATTAATGGAATTAGGATCAGACCTTAAAGGAATTAAGAATTACAGAAAAAAACCCTAAACTCCAACAGTAGTGTCTTAGAGCTGACCAAGTTAAAAATATGAATGAAAAATTGCGACATATGCCTAAACCTCAGCTAATTGTCATGGTGAATGGAATAATCTTTCATGGAGCTGTGAGTGGCCAATGTGTTATTGTGCATCAGGGCCCTATTAATCCATAGATTATTGACAGAGCATATGGTAACTGCTCCAAAGCGTGCCGTATACGACATGCTTTTATCTTTGTATTGTTGTTTAAAACTACATTCTAATGTGTCACTGGGGATATATGTAGCCTTGAAAAACCTGTTTGCACTGTGGTATTTGCTAGCAATATGGTATGTGGCCAGGATGTACACTAGATGTTCAAATTATATATGCTGCAGAATTTGTGAATTTGCATTTTAAAATATTTGTCATTTCTGGAAACACCCTGAGATGTAACTGTCCACAGCCTTCCTTTTCTAAATAATTATTAGTATTTGCTTTCAAAGCTGAATCTTTAGCCAGCTTGGGAGTGAGTTTGACAGCTAGTGATTTTAAAACCTTATAGTCAGGACTGTGACCCCAAAGTTGTTTTTTAACATTACAACTGTACTGTTCATTAATATGTGTGAAGTACTGAAGCCTTTTGGAGAAACAACTAGGAAGAGGTGCATGCAAGGCCAGAGAGCCTCATGCAGTTGAATCTTGAAATGTTTCACCTGGCATCACTTGGCTGAGGAGAGATAAGTTGCTCATGCCTCTGGTCAGAGCTGCCTGATTCCATGTGAACCCTTGGGTGCACGGGATTCAAACCGTGGGAGATGTCCTTTCCGGGGGGACGTTTTGGAGACTCTGAGGGTGGGTTATGGGAGTGCTGAGGCTCTTTCATGTTTGCACTGTGAAAGCTGGGACCTCACGTGCCTGTTTGCTGTTCAGAGCCTGGGAACTGCCTGGGTGCAGATGATCAGATTTTAATTTTTCCCGTCTGCTCCTGCCCGCCCTTTGCTGTTGCTTTTTGATGAGGCTGTTTTGTATGTGGTATTTTGGGGGATTTCAGTGCGATAAAGAGTACTAAATAGCGATGTATTCATTACACCTGTATCTTACTACTGCAGGAATTCCACTAGCTTCAGTGATAAATTCATTCTCCACCTTCAGCAAGTCCAGTGTGTTTTGGGTGTTTGACTCTCCTGGGGGCGGTGGTGCAGGGGTATCTCCTGCCCTCGCTCTACTCTTCCATGAGCTGCTGGTGACAGGGCCCGTTGAGCCTTTCCTGAAGCCCCTGGGGTCAGAGAGGGCCCTGGGCTTGCCCCTGGCTGCAGGGCTTCTGGAGGAACTCCACCACCCGTGTCTTCCCAAGCATCCACGGGCTCAAGGCTGGCTGCTTGCCCCTGCCCTGCCCTGTCTGCCCTTCTGAGCCCCAGCCACGCCTCCGTTTCTGGAGTGATGGCACATGGACATGTGGTGGGCGAGGTGTTCCTTTCTTGTGGGACCACGGTGATCCTACTGCGCTGGAGCAGCAGCTGCTCCTCACGGGGATTTTTCTGCTGCTCTGTGCTGCTGCAGGGTCAGGTTTTTCTTGAGAGCTTGTCGGTTCTCGATGCCAGTGGTGCAGCTGGGGTGTGGTTAGAAGAGGAATGAGGGATGTCAGGGCTGCCTGTGAGCCTGCTCACCTTATGCACGGTTTCAGGATATCTGGAAAATATTAAGGCAATTAATTGCTAAGCCTGAAGTTTGTTTAAATGCACTCCAAATGTTGCATAATATCTATTACCTAAATTTTTCTATCCTTTAGGAATGCTGCCCCTTTAGGGTAACTGAATACAACAGTGTTGCACCGCGTGTGCATAACGACGGGGAGCAGGCTGTTACAGCCCTCTCTCGGGGTTGCGAGCAGCAGAGTGTTCCTGGCTACGTGAGTTAATTGGTTTGCAGGGTAATGGTCATTGTGTAGTTTATGGTGGCAGTAGGGACCAGTGACTGCGGTCTGGGAACCTGTTGGTTTGGAGCCTGCCTCTGAAGAGCAGGGACTCAAGAAACAAAGCTGCCTGTCAGCTGGTGCAGTTGCTCTGTGGTGGGCTTCACTTTTATCAGGGAAATTACCTTAGGGAGCTTGCAAATGGAAAAAGATTGAAAGCCTGCTCAGCCTTTCTGCAGGTGAAAAGAGATCATAAAAGTTATGTTTTTGGTATGCTCATTCTTTTTTAGAATATTAATTAAACATTTTAATTTTCATGTAATTTTTTTCTTCTTTTCTCCCATCCATTTTGAGTCGATTAGCATCTCTGTCCTTCTTTTTGACTATATGTGCAGTTTTTCTTACCCAAAATTCTTTATTTATCTAATATTGTAGTTAAATGGGGTGACTTCCAAAACACAATAGGATAGCTTAGTGAATGTGTTTAAAAACGAATGTTTAACATGCAACATCTTCTTGGTAAAGTTACCAAACGTTCTTTGAGCAGTGTTGTAGTTACGGCTGTTTTCAAAGAACTTGAGAGTTTGCTGGAGAAATCATCCTTTGGGATAAAGTATTTCCTGCTTTTTTTCATTATGAAAGGGAATAAACTGTTAGTGTTGTTGTTTGTGGGAACCCATCTGTTTGTCATACCTTGTAGTAAATGATAATACTCTCCTGACCATTTTTGAGATACTGAAACATGGAAGTGAAAAATGCCTCATTTCATTATTTAGATCTATGCAAATAATCCTTACCCCCTGCCCCCTCCCCCCCTTTTTTTAGCACTCTCTCTGACTGCTCTTTAAAAATTCCACTGTACCTCTAGTAGATGGGCCTGAAACAGGAGAAGCCATTCCTGGAAGTTCAGCCTGGTTCATATCTGAGTGTGCTGCCTCTCTTGCTTCATTGCAAAGCCACATCAACCCACTGGCGTGATAACATGGAATGAGCTGCGGAGTCATCCGTACCTTTGCTTAACCTTGAGCAGTCAGGCTGGGAAGAGAGTGGGGAATGCTCTTCAGCCTGAGGTTTGATGCTTAGAAATCTGCTGAGATGGGAATAAATTCTTGCTCGGATGGGGACGGCCTTGCTCCTGTCCTGTGCCCGTTGGTGCTGTGGTGCAGGGTGACAGAGGAGTAGCAGCGGGCTGTGTCCACGGGGCAGGCAGGAAAGCTGCCTGCCCTTCCTAGCTGTGTACCCCTGGCATGGGCCTTGCCCACATGTGGTGGCAGGGAGGTGCCTGCCAGGGGGTTTGCTCAGGCAGTGCTCTTCATGCTAGGACTCATGGAGCCTTGCTGGAGTTCAAATGAACTGTATAATTAGGATCATTTTAGCTTCCAGTCGGCTGTAATAGGTACCAGGAAGCTGTTTCTGATTTGCTAATACTAATACTAAAAAAAGTATTTTACTTTCCTACATGTACACCTTACATAGAAGAACATGCTGTGTGGTGCTTTGTCAGGAGACAGCATGAACTCTGTTCTCCAGTACCACAACCAGCAACTGTGAAATCTGCATCAAAATGTTTTTCCTAAGCATCCTTTAGACCATCTAGGGAAAAATACAGATTGGTGTGCAGGCTGTTCATACCTGAGCTTAGGGCAGATGCCTGCTCTAGTCCTCTTCAGAGAGTTAGTAGTTGAACTAGAGAAGCTGATCTGAGCAGTCTTCCAGCCTGAAGGATGTGAGGTAGAAATGAATGGGAGGAACTGTAAGTGATACGAGGGAATCAGTAGGCTAGGAGAAGGAGGATCCAGTAAAATCAAGTCATAAAACACATCCATAAAACTGCAGGACCTGAAGTTTGAAGCAGTAGCTCTGTGCTTGCATGCTTGGCACATCTTTAATTTCTAATTTGTCTGCTTCCTTCAGGCTTCCTCTTGCCAGAGAGGTGGTCTGTGTGCCTTCTCTCTGCAGCTGGAGAGTCCCTGGTCTGCTCATGCCAGTGGTGGCTGAGGGCCATAGTCAAGGGAGATAAGTCTTCCCCGTAGCATTGCTCTTGGGTGGGTGTGCTTGGCCGGTTTTCCAGATCACAGACTTCATGCAGTAGGGCATTAGAAATATTATAGGCTATTAAATCTACTGTTGGAACATTTGGCTGCCTTAACTGCTGCTTTTAATAGAGTTCAGATCTGGCATTTTTGGGACTGACAGGGTTTGGATGTAAACTTTGTTAAATTGGTTTTGAAAAAGGAAGTTCTTTCATGCTTTGAAGGGGAAAAAAATCAAGACAGAACTGCAAGTCTCTTCCTTAAATCAAAGTTTTCTGCCTGAAATGGGAACAGCTCAGCAGAACAGTTTAAGTAAACATGGCCATAACTGCTTATCTGAGACATTGGCATCCTCTGTTTTTACTGTGTTACTTTTTTGTGGTATCCTGGCGTCTCTCAGTCACTGATATGTTTGTTCTCACAGCATCTCTTCCACAGGCATATACTTTCGTGTCCATTTGATAGTTGCCACCATGATTTGAGGCTTTATCTGAACAGCTTGCTCCAGAAGTGTATGTTTTCTATACCTTTATAGATGAGGGTTGAATTGCTGTCTGAAGAGTCTTTCCTGCCTCCAGCTCTGACTTTGTCTCTCTTATGGCTTCTTTATTTATGAGGGGGGAAAAATCAGAGGTGACTGTTCCTGAGTCATCCCAAGTTAGTGTTCAGCACAGAAAAGGACAAAATCTAGGCCAGAGACAGCAAGTGATGGATGATATACAGTTGTAGCCTGTGTGGGGGGCCAATGAGTGTAGTATAAACACTGGGAGACTTGCTGAAAATCCCCTCTATACATGAGAGTACTACGAGTTAGGTACTATCCTCTAAAGCTTGTGCCTGAGTGTGGAATCAAGGTTCTTCTCCTAGGTAAGAAGAGTGCACTGTATTGTGAAAATGGTTTATTGATACAGTACACCTTGGGTGGGTTTTGCCCGTGTGTGTTAAAAATTGTAGACTCTCACCGGGTCTTTTATCCAGGGAGCATTGCCAGATGCAAATAACTTTCGTGCACTTTAAGCGCTTCCACTGTAGCATTGCTTGGAACTTCATTATTAAAAATAATTTTTATTGAAGTTAATATTTTGCTATTACAACCAGCTTCTAAAGGACCAATTTGTTTTAATTTGTACATGAACAACAAAAAAAATGTTTTAGTTAGAGACTGTACAGTGGTAATTTATTCAATAGGTCTTGTAGTAACAAATTAAGTGATGTTTGATAGATACAGAACTTCTGTATGTTCTGTAACATTCTTCAAAGTAATGGAAGAATAAGAAATGAGAAGTGAGAGAACCTTTTTGTTTTTCCATGGGAATTAATGTGTTTGTACATTTCTGAGGCTCTAGTATATGTTCTTCCTCTTTTTGGCTATGTTACGAGGAATAAAATCAATTAAAGGAAGAAAAAGAGAAAAAGAAGACTGCGCCTCTTGCTCAGTTTTGTTGTGATTCAGACAATAGTGCATCAGGACATAGGAAGTGATCTCAGCCATATTTTTAGTCATATTTTTAAAGTGATATTTCATGACAAAATAGTATCCAAAATTTTAAAGCTAGTACACAAGCAGATGTAAGTATATTGCCCTGCCTGTGTCTATCTAGTACATAAAGAGCTTCACAACTGTTTGGATCTGCTCTTCTTTCATAATGGGTTGCAACTTGTTTGCTAATGCTTGAAAGCATGTACACATCAAATAAATCTCTGGTATTTGGGCCGTAGTGTACCAGCATTATGCAAAGGGAAGATTAACCACACTCTATATTAAGCTATGATCCACTTCACTCTTGATTCCTAGCTATACTAAATCAACCAAACCATCAAAGAACAGAATTAGTGGAAGGATTCTTTAGACAATAGATTTATTTCCATGTTTATTTGTGTTATTGTTAAGAAAAGGGCAATCAGCAGAGCGAATCTGCTTGGGGCTCAGGGCATTATGAATTAATCATAAGACATGCAGTGAGCTTTTGGGTGTGGAAAAACCAGCAACAAATGCAAATGCTACATAGCTGAATCGTATGGTGTGTACGGTGTTGCTGCAACAGCTGAGAGGCAATACACTTGCTTTAACTGGGGCTCCTGTTAATAGATTGTCTTTAGCAAGCATTATGTTGGCAAATCTGACACAGAATGAATTTGCAAGAGTGACTCAAAAGACTTTCCTAACATGAAGCATCTTTAATGCATATCATTTTAGCTGTTTCCTGTTTTTACTCTGCTCTCTTGCAGCAAAAAGGTCAAGAAAAGCAGTAGCTCAGTGGCTGAATTTTTCTGAAGTGCTTTACAGCAGGGAAAGTGGGGAAACCTCTTAAAGTGCTGTTTCATTCAGTAAGTTAAGCCTTTTGTTCTTCAGTTAATTTACTTCTTTTCCTGTTTTTATTATTTTTTTTAATGTATCTTATATATCAGATTAATTACGATTACTTTTAAGGTGTCTTCAGACAGGTGCAAAACTCCTCATGCTCACCTTTGCTTTTCTTCACCCCAGAGGTAGTCTTTGCTTTATGAAACTTGTTACCCCGCCTTGCTGGATATGGAACTAACGCAGTTGACTCCACACTGCTGTAACGTGACTGTCTATCTGCCCTAAATGTGGCTGGTTGCTGCATTCGTGTCCAGAGCATTACAGTATATATATATTGGCTGCCTCTTTCTTTGTCCCTTTCCCTGCCCATGTGTGTGCATGTACCCACACACTTGAACAATGCTCTCCCTTTGCTGATGAACTCTGAAAGCCACCAGCTGCATTAATGATTTTCAGAGCCTAGAATGGGAGCTTTTGGGCTTTCCCTACAGCAGTAAGATAGGTATGTTTGATACTGCTATCACTATCACTGTAAGCAATAGAAAAAGAGAGAACTGTATCCATTTCTTTACGATAACAGATAGAAACAGAGGCATACAGGAAGATTTTCTTAATGTAACTAGTGCTGGTGCCTTTCTACTGATGCCAATAGAAGGTCAGAGGCTTAAAAAGTTAAGTGCTGAATGTTCAGATTTAATTTATGGCGTTAAATTACGATGGCTTTTAAGTTTAACTAGCCTTAAGAGTGCTAAATATTTCCAGTGAGGCCAAAAGGAGTTTCAGCTGGTCAGCAGTTCTTGTGAATTGTCCTGATACTACTTACTATCATTTTCTTGCACACCTGATATTCCTGCATTTTTAGCAGGTATGAGTTTCTTTGCTCACATCTTTTTATGCCTCATTTGCTAACTCTTCTGTTCTGGAAAATTGGCAGGATGACAGCAAGCAACTCCCTCATCCTTTTGTGTTAGGACTAATCCTCAGGGTTCTTTCTGATGTGTCTCCAGAAATATGTATTCATCTTAGGCTGAATGATGATTTGATTTGTAAAACTAAAATGTGAACAGTGCAGATTGCTTTCTGTCTCTTAAGAAGAAATCACTGTAGAGGTGTACGTGCTCAGTTCTGCAGTTTTGAACTCAGTCATATAAAATATGGTTCTAAAATACACATGTATTTTATGTATGTAAAAAGTACTATATGCTAAAGTTCTTTGCTGAATCTTTCTGTTTGTCTTCATTTTGCAAACTTGGAGCTTTACTATTAACAATTAGACAACTGATTGCATAACAGGTTATGGTATTTTCATGCTCTGAATTGTGCTTTGGCATGATAGACAGATTTTTATTTTGATCTCAGATTATATGGCTTGTTTTTACTTCAGTCTTTTTTTGTTTAACACATGATTTAATTAAAGTTTTGTTGCAGTGATTGATAGTTGCTTTATTTGATACCTGTTTATAGGCATTTACTCATTACTTTTTCAGTGTACTGAAATTTGTCAGAACAGAATGATATTATTTCTTTTGTCAATGAAAATGAGGCTATAAATTACTGTAATTTTGGGATACATTTCTGGTATGAGCAAATAGTATTCCCTTGGCGAGTTTTCCGCTGTGGAAAACTAGGTTATGCATAGTATATTTTAGAAAAGACCTGTATTCCTCTAAAGAGGCATGGCACTGTGCAACTCCTGAAAATTAAGAAGAATCTAAATGTATGTATATTCTTATTCAAAGTGTGCCTCAGCATCTGCAGCGTTCATGTAGAGGATTGAAAGTGATTGGTTGCAGGTTCTGTTTGTGATTTTATTTATTTTTTTTTTTTTAACCCTCCTTTGTAGGATGTGGGGTGAAGGGTTCAACTCTGTGGACCTTGGTGTAGTCACCTGTCAGGTTTTTCCCAGAGCTGCCCTACTTCTGTCACTGGTGTAGCTGTGTTAGGCTTTGAGGTGATGATACCTGTAGTCACCAAAAATCCAAATGAAAGTCACGTAGACTTAGTATTTTACTGACAAGTACAAAAAGGATCTTGCAAAATTACGACTGGAGTAACCAGTGGGAGGAGGAGGATATCATGTATTCTTCCCCGCTAAAATCATAGCGTTAACATTCTTGGCAGCTCACTGAGCTCCACAGTAACTTGTGGTTTACATTTTAAAAATGCACCAAATAGCATACACTGTTTAATTCTGTGTTGCATTACGCAACACAGTGTGATTGCCTCAGTGAAGCACATCTGCATTGCAAGAGTAAACTCTCCTGGGAAGCAAGCGCATCTTCCACAGGAGTAGGAGTGAGGCGTGGGCAGTGCACTGCTATTTTGGCAAGCAGAGGGAACCAGCATTGGAAAGCTACCTCACCTTTCACTTTCCATGAAACTTACCCTTTCTCCCTGTTTCAGGCACCAGCCGCTGCCACTTGATTCTGCTAGTGGTGATGTAGGGCTGGAGATGTTTTCAGTGATTGATTAAAGCATTTATCAGGGTTTGGGGAGCCATGGTCTTTGGCATCTGTGTGGTTTGTTTGTGATACCTGAGCAGGATTGGCTGTTAGGGTATAGTAAGGAAACCAATTCAAAAAACATCTGGAAGAGCTAAGAAAATATTTTGATTTTATTAAAAAAACCAAACAAACCCACACCTCTGTGATAGTATCTTCTTTAACTGCTAAGTCAGTGGCAGTTGATGGAAAGTATAAAATTCCTGTAATTTTTATGCTGTGTTTCAGTTTGCTTCTTCTAAACCTCTCTTTTGCTGGAAGCAAAGTCGGGCTCCTGCTGTCTCAGTTCAGCTGAAGTTCTTCCTGTCATCCTAAAGCTTGGTTATCAACCCTCCTATTCCTCTTATCAGCATGCATTACATTTTTATGGCAATGTTTAGCAAAGACTTTCCAACAGCGCCTATGACAGTGTAATTGGACCTCCATATCTGACAGAAATTACTCCCTCTTTAAAGGGGGAGTTCTGGATGCTTTCTAACACAGCTTTCTTTGAGGCAGGCTGGGTGTCTAGTCAGCTGGTCTTTAAATGTGGGTGCACAGAATTTCACCAGGCACTAGTCAAAGTAGTTATTCATGATTTGCTATTAGAACTGCAAGACTGGAGTGAGTGAGATTCCCCAGGGGTCTGCCCTTGCTTTGGTAATACTCACTGTTTTCATTATTGAAATGATTGATGAAGCAGAGAGAGCAGCAGTTAAATTTACATAGGATAACGAGCATGAAGAGGGGTTTCAGGCTTCTTGGAGGGCAGGGTTGAAGTTCAGAGCTGCCCTGGCTAACTGGACAAATGGTTTGGGGGAAAAAAAAAAAAAACAAACAAAAAAAACCAAAACCCAAAAAGCCCAACCAACCAGGACACAAGCTTAGAAGCACTTTACAGGGATAGAAGTACCCAGTTACGTGGGGCAGGATGGGGAATGATTGACTCAATAGTGGTCCTCCTATGAGCTGGAGTTGGGCTGTGCTGGAGGCAATTTGGCCTGGTTTAGTTGAACAGAATGGTAAAAAATCACAGCTGGTTCCCAGACCACCAAAGAAAACCAGTCTGTGGTCTCTTCTCTCTCCTGGGCCCTGGGCTGCTAGTGCTCTGCTGAGTTGGCCTGCTTTGATTCTGACCCTGGTGCTGGTGACCATGTAGCTCCATCATGGGTGCCTGCAGGGAAGAGCCCCAGCCCAACTCCTCCCAGGTCTGGTCCGTGTGTGCTCAGGATAGTGCATCTGAGAGGGAAGGGGATCACAGACCTGAGACTGTGGGTGTCATACACTTACACAAGGAACAAGGTTTTGCCATCCATTTCCCTTAAAAAAGCACTGTTTGTTCTTTACACTGGTGTGTAAAGAAAATACATAGAATAACCCATCCACTCCATTCAGTATTCAAAATGGCTTAACATCTACTTTGTGGCATAATATAGTCAAGTGCCAGCTGGATGGTGTCCAGAGAGGATGCAGGGAAAATGATCAAAGATTTGGAAAACATGACCTGGGAAAGAAGATGAAAGAATGGGGATTGTTTAGTCTACAGGGGAGAAGGCCAATAACAGACATGATAGCAGTGTTCAAGTATGTGGAAGATTCCTACAAGGAGGAAGGTAATAAACTGTACTGCATGACTGCTTGGGGTTAGAACTGAAAGAAATGGACTCAATATGAAGGTGGCAAGACATAGGGAAACATTTAAGAAAGCTTTCAAGTGATAAGGGTATTTAGGTGCTGCAGTTATTTGCCTTTGAGAAAGCTGTTGCAAGCATCATCACTGGAGGTTTTTATAAAACAGACAAACTTCCTACAGGAATATTTTGGGCATTGCTTTGGGGAAGGAGGTGGAATACATGCATCTGAAGGTTGTTTCCCAGGAAATAATGAAGACTTTTATTTTTTTTTTTTTTTTATCCTGTGAACTAAGGTAATCTAATAACCCAGCAAATAAATCAGGAGATAGTGGCAATTCATTATTGCAACATACCAGTGGTAAATAGACAGCTGATTTATGCACAAACCCCAATGATGATATTATCCTTCTGCTCTCTGTTCTAGTTAAAAAAAAAATCTGAGTAAGCTAATTTTACTGGAACATTTCAGAAGGCTGTTCCTGTAAATATCTTACTCTACACAGAAATAGAGGAAGTGATTTGGTTGGCTTTGCTTATTGAAATATTTGTGCAGACACTATCAGTACCCATTACTGATTGTACATAGCATGGCCGTAGTAAAGCCAGCAGTACTCCATGAGGCACGGGATTTTTACACTGGAGGATGATGTTGTATTTTCAGCCTAAATGTTTGTGCACTTGGGTGCTTCTTTTATGTGGAGACAGGGAGCAGGCTGAGAAGAACGAAGCTTCAATTACCTCATTGCTATCTATATACATGAGTTATTCTTTTCCATTGTCTTGCTACATTAAGTGCATGAGGCAGCAATTGAAGAACAAACCTCAAACTTGTCCTTTGCTTCTTAAATCAAAAAGCCCTTCAGCAGCTCCTACAACCACTGTGATTGCAGCTCCCCGTGCATTTGCTGTTCAGTGTATGGGGGCAGCACAGAGTAAGAGGAGAGGTACTTCCCCATAGAGTAACCTGCTGCCTTGAGAAATGGCTTTCAGTGTCCCCATGGATACTTCCTCCTTTTTTTTCTCACTGGAGGATCACCTCCATGACTTAGTGAGTTTCTGCAGGTCCCCTGAAGATTTTTAACTCAGTTTCTGTTATAGAACAAAAAAGTACTTTTCTTTTTGAAACACAGCTTCTCCTGTTCTTGCTGCTGTGCATGCCAAGAAGAGGAGGTCTGTGTCGCTATGTAGCCCATGAGAACAAGCTGGGTGGTGGAGGTGCTACAGGACACCCATAGGAGAGGCCCCTGAGTAGGTAGGACCAGGCAGTTTGGATCCAGGTGAGAGCAACCAGGCTCCTTGTGTCCTGCTTAGCTCAGCCTCTGGCTTGACAGCCCTGAGGGATGTTTTGTCGCCCTCATCCTGGGACTAGGAGCACTGGGGGAGGATGGTGCAGAGTCACCATGTGCCCGGCGCAGATTTAGCAAGGCTTATCGTAATCCTGGCCGTATGCACACTAACCCTGAGCAGTCAGACATCGCCATGCGTTCATGTCCCCAGCCCCGCAGCTCTGGCCTCCCAGCTCTGTGCTTACGTCAAGAAACCTGCTGCTGAACCAGTCCTGGTGCTTCTGCATCTGGAGGGGATGCCCTGAGCGCTCAAGAGTTGCTGGCCATTACCTTTTTGTAAGAGCTTCCTCCTCCTAATCTGCTGCTGTGCAGGTCTGTGTCCAGATTGAGTCTGATAACAAAATGAGGACACGTCCTCACACATGTACGTATGTGCGTGTATTTTAGTCTGTTGCCTTTTTTAAATTTGGAATAGTTGTGTGCACTCGTCTCTGTCCCAGTGTATCTGCTGTGCATCAGAAAACTAGCATTCTTCATGATCTTGAGTGTTCCATGTCATGAGAAGTAGATCAGCACTGCTCCTCCCATGGAGGTTCTGCAGGGGATTTAAATGGCGAATTTCAATTGACTAAAATCAGCAAGCAGGAAACCTTTATTGAAATAATCAACTTCTAAATATTGTTTTACATTTACTCTTTGTAGATATAGTCCTTAATGAAGAGAAGGCTTTCAGTATTTGAAATAATTTCATATATCTTTTTTTAAACTTAGATTACATTATGTTTCTGCAGATGTTCCATCAATAATCTGGTCCAACACAGACTTCAGTGGGCCTCTAGATTTTGTATCTTTTATTTTAATCACTGGTGTGTTTTCTGTTCACTGTTAACTAGATTATGGTTTTGCATGTGACTTGTATCAGGCTATATTCACATGAAAATAAACATTCAGCAAAAATGCCCAAAAAGGAGATTCTGAAACACTTCTGTCACGTAACTAAATGCTTCCTTAAAATAGGAGCTGAAAAATAGGAGGGGAGAAAAGGAAAAAAAAAAATCAGCTTGTTTTGCATTAAAATTAAGCCCTTTTTAAAAGGAACAGTTAATTGTAGTTATTAAGTCAAATTTGGGTTTTGGTCACAGTGTCTTAGAGTACGGCAGACAATAGATCCTGAGCTCTTGCACATCACCTCTGTTAAGAAATTATTTTAACTCCTATTTTCTTACTCTTACAACTTCCAGTTTGTTTTTTTCTCTTCGAGCCAAGTATTAACTCAGCCTGCTAAATGCACTGACATGAAAGCTACCCTCTCTGGCCTGAAAAAAGGATCTGCTGCTGCAAGCTGATGTAGGCTGTCCGTCAGTCCTGGTTTAAGAGTTGTAGTCGGTAACTGCTAGCAGTTTTGAGGTTTGATTTTCTTCGTGACTTCATCAGCAAACACAACCTTCTCTAAACGTTACTCAAAAAACCCCCCTGAACTCGAATGGTTTCAGTAGATACAGCATTTGAATGTAATATGGATTGTCACAACCTAGCTTAAAATATGTCTTCATTTACATACACAGATGCACGAGAAAGAAGTCACTTATATATTAGCATGTATGCGAAAGGTGGTGATCCGTCTCCACTGTGCCCAGAGGGGGAGAGGAGGGTTGTGTAGCAGACTGAGGAGAGGAGTAGGGTTTGGAGCTTTGCTGTTGTGTTCCCAGTCACGTTCTTGGATCTTGCAGAAGTGACTCTGTCTTTCAGATGCATCCAGCCGTAAATGAGGAACTGAGACTGAGGAGTGTTGAGAGATTTTAGGAATAAAGTTAGCAGTTTTGTTTTCTGATACGCTACATGAGCTCTCCCAGGAAAAGGCAGTGATGGCTGTTGGTCCTATGGGGGGCAGCAAGCTCAAGGCACATATGGATCAAGTGCGATAACGCTGATCACTTGAGGAGTCTGGCAGTTTTCTTCTCTGAGAGCTTTGCAAACATGAGCTGGAAGTAGAACTGGACAAACTAATTTTCTTTACTGGGTGTATGAAGGCCAGTTCTTGGAAACTGGGGAAGGAGTTAAGGATGTGGTGCTGAGATAAATCTGCAGAGAAGGACATGGAGGGAGGATCAGATGATTCCCCATGCTCCATTACTCTTAGCCATGACTTTTTCTGTGCACCCTTGCTTGCATTGCTCCTGGTCAGAGTTCACAGATGGGAAGGAGTTATTGCTCCTGGCATGTACTGGGCTGGTTAACTCTTTGCATCATGAGCTTTGTGGTTCATCACTTCCACCTTTCTCTTGTCTTCTCCTAGCTTGGCACCCATCCTCAGCCACTTTGGATGCAGAGTGTCACCCTTGCCTAGCCGTGTCTTCCATCTGGGGTTGGATGGATGAATGCATCTGATGGGTCCTTTTGAAAGGTGGTGCTCAGAGGCGTGTATATTGCCACGGGACTGTGACTGAGAGATGCAGGAACCTTTCTGCAGAGCTATCCGTCACGTTTTGTCACCCGTTTGTCACCGTTTAGTGGTTTCTGTGCTGAGGGCCTGAGAGCCCTGTGGTGGGAGTTAGGTAGGTAGGTGCAGCACTGTCTTCGGGCTAAGGACAAGAGAGTCCTCACTGAGCTTGCGTTTGAGTTCTAATTGCATTCAGGTTAGTCGACACTGGATGTCCATATGCAAATTGCTCAGTGATTTCAGGAATAATCTGCAGAATAAATAGACGCACTTGCATCTTGAATTCAAAGAAAATCAGAAAGCGTGAAACCAAGCAGTAAAATAGGTGTAAGGGTATTTCTGCATGGCCAAGACCCTTCAAAGAGTAATGGAAAGATTAGATTGGGGGGAAAAAAAAATGTGCATCAGCCTCCATTAATCTTGTGCATTTATTTATTTATTTAATTAATTTTAACAACTTACCAGCAGACACTATTATCAGGAGTATGTTTGTTTGTAGAACTACAAGGGGGAAGCCAACACAGCGATTTCTGGTTGCAGACTGATTGACTGCTGCTGCAGCCCACAAATGACAGGCAGGGTGGGGTGGATTCCAGGAGCACAAGAGACACTTAACTGCAGGCAGCTAAGGGGGACCTTCTGTGAGTGAGTAAAGAAAGGAGTTCCAGTGTGTGCAGGTCAGAAAATATCAGCTAGTGAAACCTTCAGACAAGATTAAAGCCGACAGGAAATGAAAACTAACTTCACTGTTTTTCATGCAGGCTGACCGCTCTCCCCCTTCACTAATGCTCCTGGTAACTGTAGGACAGCAGTTCCTCTACCTACTTCTTGGAATACACACACACTTGGGTTAGAAAAGTGCATGACCAAAGTGCAAAGCTCTACTGTCAGTGGGGCTGCGGCTGCATGAGCCTTGGCTCTCAGTCCAGCTTTATTTTAGACACACTGTCGCTGTCATTATCTCCATAAGGCTGCATTTGAAAGCAAGGACGTGTGTAAAGAAGGAAAGTACAACACTTTCTTGTCTCTCTCTCCCCCTGTAATCTATTACAGATCTGTTGCTGTGCAGAATGTGTTAGGCTCAGCAACTGCTCTTCCTTGGCATACCTGCCAACTTTTGAAATCTATAAATAAGGATATTTGGAGCAGGGGGAATAGACACACCTAACTCCGTTGAAATTCTTGGACATAACGTGCTTTGCTAAAATATATGGACTATCCGTCCCAAATAAAACAGCTGGCACGTATATAGGGCTAAAGCAGATTTCCTTAGATTTATGCTAGTCATGCTATGATTTGCACTAAAAGAAAATTAAATAAGTCATCTTTCATCCCCTTCAGCTGCAGACCTTTGCCAAAGCTTGTTTCTTAGAAATTAGATGAACCTGCTGAAGCAGGATCTTGTGTCTAAAAATAAAGCATTTTACTTTCCATCTTGCCCCCTGCAGGCAGGGTATAATTTTACCTCATCCAAGAAGTGAGATGAATGGCGATTTGAGATTTGCCTTATGTCTCTATTCTCTCTTGAGCCTGTGACAGAGGACCTTTGTCTTTCCTGACCTGGTCCAGAAGTGCAGGGAACAGGGATCCTGACAGCGAGGAACCACCATTGCAGGTTGTTTATGCTGTCAGGGCAGCAGTTGCATTTTGCAGGTAATGTGGCCTTGCGTATGACTGTACAGTTTCTGCTACCCAAGAACGTGCTGCTTGGTCTCTTGGGGCTAAATGTTCTGCTCTCGCAGCAAAACAGGCTTTGCAACCCTGAACAAAACGATGGAGCTTTAAACCTGAGTTTTGCAAAGCCACCTGAGCCGCAGGTGTACTGGAGCATAGCTCCACAAATAGCACCAGCTGCCCCTTTGGCTTCTCGAGACGCACGAGCTGTGTGGCTGCAGCTGCCTCCCGGTTCGCAGGTGCATGCTGGGGAGCCAGAAAGGGGCCGGGGGAACTGCAGCCGCCTGCCCTCAGCACCCACCAGGAAGGCAGAGTCTGACTAGCTGGAACGGAAAAGCTGGCTGTCGGCCAGGTTGAATGCCATGATCCCGGTGACAGCTTCCTTCCCTTCTTCTCTTCCTCCCCACCCTGCTGCCTGAGTGGTTTGGAGGGTGGTGTCCCAGAGCACTTGTCAGGGTGTGGGAGTGTTGGGATGGTGCTGTTGCTTTGCTTTTCTGTGTTGTTTTTTTTTTTTTTTTGCCTGTGGATCTGTCTGCAGCTGTTTGCCTTGTTGCTTTTCTAACCATGTGTGGTGTTCTTTGATTCACAGGATCTCAAGTGTACGAGCCAGCGCGCGGCAGCTTGGCACAACTGTTTCATTAGAGCAAAGGAGGCCTGTGTCCTGCAGGGTTGTTTTAGTAAAGACATGTCCCATCTGCTGCTTCTTATCACCCTTTTTATCTGTGCTGCTGACTCATGCAGTGTGGTCTGCTCAGCTCTCCGTTGCAGTCACATCACACTTTGAGTTACCTTTACTATGACTCATGCTTGCTTTTTCACTTGGCAAGTGTTAAGCCAAAAACAACCCAGTCTTGCCCCTCTTTCATGTGTTGTGTCCTGTTCCTACCCTTTCCCGCCAAGTCTTGTCCCTCTGTCATAATCTACTCCTTCCCCTCAAGTAAAACATCTGTAATTAAGTTTTAAGCTATGTAATTTCTTCTTTCATAGCATCTTTGCACTGTGCACCTCAGGCTAGTAAGATTGGCAGTCTGTGATAAAATATCTTAGTTCCTCTTACTTCCCTTCACAAATATGTTTGGTGCAGAATATTTTTAATTGATTCCTCTATTTAAAGAAAAAGTGTGTTTATTGATGTTTTGGTGTGAAATTTTGCATCAGGACAACACGTGCATCTTTCATATCTTGATATGTAGTGTATGCACTCAGATCCAAAGACTCTTGACTTCAAATTTTGTATGCACTTTCAAGCCCTTATGTTGGGCTAGTGAGACCGTAGCTTCAGACAACCTGAGGTTTCCCTTTGCTTACTTTTAGCCTCTACTTTCAGAATCAGCTTGTAGACCAAGGTGTGCATCGTGTGTGGCAGTCATTAACTTGCATGACCAAGTTTGAAATTCCCACTTGAAGTGCTAGTGCATTGTTTCCAGGCTGAAGAGGACGACTGAGTTGTGCTACTGAAGGCTTGATATTTCCTTACCTCGGGTGAGGGGAATTTTGCCAGTGATTGCTTTATGGGCGGTTTGTGTCCATTTGGCCCTTTTAAGTCCTGAGATCCCTAAATCTTTTTCAATGGAGAGCTTGTTATGGGCTTCACTGAGGACAGATGATTGGCAAAGGTTGCTGTACAGTTTAACTGATGCTGGGTTCTGTATCTTACTGTCCTGAGTTCTTGGTCACACCAAACTTCTGCTAAAACTGGCAGTCTGGTTGATGTCTGTTTGCCTTGAATAAACCTTGAAGAGTTATATTGCTGTTGTGGTAACTAAAATATCATAAAAACTGGCCTAGAAACTAAGGAGATAAATTCTTGGAAAAAGTTTTAGAACAGGAAGGGAGTGTAATGCAAGATTTTTTTCGTATAAAAGAAAAAAAGTTGCCCTCATATTTTTCTAGCAAACACTAGGCAACTTTAGACTGCTGTGTCAATTTTCTTTTCTCGAAACAAAGTTAGAGTTCTTTTTTTTCATCATGCAACAGATGAGAACTCAGGGCTATCTCTTTTAGACTTGTGTGTGGAAAACACTTTTTAGTGTTAAACATGTAACATTTGTTTTAGACAGAGCTGCTTAAAACTTTTCTAAAGGCTTCATAAATTATCTGTGTCCTTGGACATAGCCTTTGAAGCAGCACCACTCAATCAGGCAGACTCTCCAGTTCCGTCTCAGCCCTCTGCAATCTGCAGGGTTACAAACTTGGTAGCTCCTTCCCCTCGAAGGCACCAGACCATGTTTCAGCATTTCCCTTGTGATGTGTGTACTAAACAATGCCTTGGATAGATCGGAGCCTTTGCTGCTAGCCATTTGGCCTGAAAATATCAGGGGATATGTGATAAGGGCAGAAACATTACCTTTCCAAGCTTGTGGGACTGGCCAGACATTGGCTTCTGTCTCTGGGCAGGTATGTCATGTCCTCTCCTCTTCCCATCTCTCCTTCTTATTTAGCTTGAAAACTTCATGATTCTGTGAATTTGCTGTTGCCGGGTGTCCCTGGCCGTGTGGTGCCAAGCTTTGTTTGTCCCTGGTGTAAATAAATGAGGCTAATCACGATCACAAGCAAAAATATGCCATTGTTTCTGAGAAGCATCTTTTTCTCTTGTAAGCCTAAACTAATACACTCCATAACTCCAGACCGCAAATGTAGGGCCCTCCTGCTCAGACTGTGGTGTCTGACTATGAGATGGGCGTTGCTCGTGTGAGTCCTCGACCCCTGAAGATTTTGCCTTTGCGAGAACATGACCACAGATGGTACATACACGTGGTGCTGTCCCTGACTTGATGCTAATGGCACTGAGGTGTGTCATGGGCACAGGATGTGGAGCAAAGCAGATCAGTGCCTCTTGACAGGGATTCTTGTGCCTCACAGTCACTCCCTGTGGCTGCACCCTTGGGAAGATGGTGGCATGTAGAAATGTTTCTGTTTTCTGGTTTCGCTTGTGGTGTGAGGGAGGAAATGTGCGTCTACAGGCGGCCAGTGCCCTCCTGCCTGCTACTGCAGAGTGGCTCTCGCTCAGCAAGGGCAAGGTAGTGCACCTCCTGCCTCGAGGGACAGGCTTAGGTTTACTTTGTGGCTCGTTTTACCCGTATGCAAAATAAGTGTGTAATGGTACCTGCCTTTGTTGTGGAATAGAGTCTTAATTAATTAATTAATTGATGTTCCCTAAATGCCTTGAGATCCAAGAATCACTGCATATGCCTCAGAGCAGTAACAACACTTGGAGGTTGGAGAACGGTCTTTCCTCTCATGATGAGGTTTCCCAAAAGCCACACCCTCCCCAGCTCCTCCTGCTTTTTTTTGGATGAAGCAATACTGTGCTGTGTGTTAATTGTATGGCTTGCTCCCTCTGACTTCTGCCTAAATAA
Source organism: Oxyruncus cristatus (assembly GCA_013399855.1). Lineage (NCBI taxonomy): Eukaryota > Metazoa > Chordata > Aves > Passeriformes > Cotingidae > Oxyruncus > Oxyruncus cristatus. The sequence goes on along the minus strand of VXAY01005795.1, from coordinate 596,812 downwards.
ATAAATAAACTGATGTGCTTAATGCAGTCAGCACGTGGGGTACTTGCCAAAGAATTTCACAAAGCAGCAGAGCTGGGTTGCCAAATGTCATGTCTTTTATATAAAGCATTCTTCAGGAAGCAAAGTTGCACGGGGCGGGGGGGGAAAGAAGAAAATGTTATAAAAACTTACTGCAGTAAATACATTTTTTTCACCCACAGGGAGGATGTCTGGCCGTGTCATGGTGGGATCAAGGGATCTTATTTTTATTTCGTCTCAAAGGCCCCTCACTTGTTTCTTTTCTGCGCTCCCCTTCCCAAAGAGTAGCTCTTTACTGTGCTGGCTGGGGGAACTTTGTTTCGATTAGCATTCAAAAGCAGGGTTGTGGGATGGTCAGCTTATTTATGAAAATATTTGCCAGTGGATTTTGGATGGAGAGAAGATTGTTTGAACAGTGTTACTGTCAGGTTATTTGTTAGTGGAATATGATTAATGACTGAAGAAAGCCAAAGGAACTTTTATTTATTTATTTATTTATTTTGGGGAGTATGGGGGAGGTAACAACACTTCAACATCCAAGACATAAGGCTGTATGTTGTAAATGGACGCAAATCTGTTTTTATTAAGAAAGCTTGTACTTAGGGTTGATATGTTTAGTTGTGTCTGTGTTTAGGTGTGCATTGTGTGAGCTGCAGTGATTTGGCACTGGCTCTCCTCCGACAGGTAGAGTTTGCCACGAGCTCTGCTGTGTTCGGAGGGGCTCAGTATCAAACACCTCTTGAACTGCACCTCACAACTTGCTGTGGGCTTGCATGAGATGAAGTAGAGGTGCCCTGGGGTGAGGCAGCACCTGCCATGTTTTCCCAGGGGCGAAGGATGTTGGGGGGTGGGTAGGTGTGAGCAGATGGCAGGCTGGATTGGGCATTTTGGGGGTCAGCGTTATGGCCCATGGGCTGTAGGCTGAGCATGGGTGTCCTGAGTAGCTGGGCTGAGCAGGGAGTGGGGATTTGCCTGGTTTTAGGGCCCTATAGGGGTCCCTGATGGGAACTGGCTGCTGCTGCTCAGCTCACCCGGCTGCTTTTTGGTAAAGCTGTGGGAGGATGAGTTTTGGAAATCGCTCTGTGTAGACTCATAGCATTGCTTCTGCTTATCTGTGTTCTTCCAGTTCCTATCTCTACATGGTTCTTACAGCTCCAGAGGCCAGTATTTTTTCCTCTGAATTAAACCTTTGTTTTGTCAATGTGTTGTCTGTGTTTGCGCTCCTAAGGTGCTCTCAGCGTTGTGCAGTAACCAGTTGACTTTTTAAGCCTGGTGTGCACTTGCAATGTAAATGCGGTCCATTGAATTGGTATCAATAACAGAGACTTGGAGCTATACTGAAGTTTGCAAAATAACGTTGAAATTGATTTTCTGAACTTCAGCCCTCTACAGTGTTTTAGCTCATGGGAGTATTTAATCTGGTAGCATAATGTGAGATCGTTTAGGCAGTAGTGCAGCCTCGCAACTCAATTCTCCCATGCTGTAGCTGCAAACTTGACTGCATGCAAATTTAAACTATATATAATACTGTTTCTATCCGTATCTGTCACAACTTCTTTGAACTTCCATCAGGGTTGCTACATGGCACAGCAGAATAATTAACACAGTGTGCGTTAGCAGTATGTTCATTTGTCCTATATTTTGTCAGGAACACAACAGCACCAATAATTGCATGGGCAGCAAGAGCTTCTGCTTTTGGATTCTTAATGCCTGGATTGCAACAACGCAGTAACTCATTGCTAGTGAGTCTTTTTCAGTTAGTAGCTTTAAATAAATTACAAATGTTATGAAAAAAAAACTTAATTCCTTATTCTCCTTCCTTTTTACCAGTAGGAAAATTGGAATTCTCTGTGATGAAAAGTCCACATCTCTGGTTATGACGTTGGTGGGGAAGTCTTCGCCACATGCTTTATTGTGCCAAGTGCTGGTGAGATGTGCTGTGTCAGAAGTAGGGACTCTTTCAATTGTGCTTTTTCTTAGTTCTTTTGATTACACTGTTCTGAAGTCCTACTCGTCTCCTTGGGTTGCAAGCAATGAAATTTTCACTGTTGCTGAGTCCTCACCCATGCATCTTGTGTGTTGATCTAATGACCAAGGAAAGAAAACCAATTAACAGACTAGTTATCAGACTTTATTGTACAAATGCCTTTAAATTTAGAGTGGAAGTGCTGTAATTCCCAGAAAGGAGAAAAATGTTCTGAACAAAAATTTCTAGTGTGTGTTTGCATGACCAGTGCAGTGAGATTGTGAATCAACATGGTGCATTATATAGGCAACATTTTAGATTAATTTCTTAATTAATAAGTCATATAGCCCTCAGAATTTATAAAAGTGAAAATGATATTTGCACAAAGAAAGCAAACATGATAGGTAACCCATTTATACTTAAGCACAGATGGTGTGGTAACGAGAATGGGAAGAACCTGCATCGATCAGAGTTCTAACCTGAGTTTGCCATGTGCTCTTCCCTCTCTCATTCCCTCTTGCTTACTTCTAGGGTTTTTTTTTCCTTCTTTCATTTTTCATTGGGGATTTATTTCTTTTCTCAGCATTTTGTTTACATTGTCAATATAGCAGTGTTTATTCAGGAAAGGTATTTGATTTTGCAGCTGACATTTACTTACAGGGTCCCCTTTTAGTCTCTGTGTTGGATTGCCATGCTGTATTAACAATATTTCACAAGCAACATAACCTACTAGCTAAGAGATCCCATAGAAAGCCATCTCTTTCTCTGCGTCCCCTGTAAAAGACAGATTTATGCACGGCTTTGGGCATTATGTTAACACTTCTGTGGGAGCTTATATTGTTGTTTGAGACATAATATGCCTCCAAGATCACACCAGGTTGAAGGTTTTCTAGTCATATACTACTGTTGCTGAAGCACGTAGCTTAGTTTGCATGGATGATTTTTGAATGGTTGGCTTTCAGCAACATAATCCAGTGAAAGATGTCTATGCACATAGCAGGGGAGGGGTTGGCATAGATCTTTAGGTGTCCCTTCCAACCCAAACCATTCACTGATCTCTAAGATTTTTCTCCAGTGCAAGAACCTCCTTTGCATATTCTCAGTAGTTACTGCTTTACTACTAGGAGCAGAGGGTACTGTGTCTTTTAATGTTTTGACACTCACTGCTTTAGTTCTTGACTCATGACTTACGTAAGTCTCTTGAGTGTTTCAGGTTGCTATTTAGAGGTGATGAAATGCTTCTTGTGCAGATACCATGGAGGCAAGGAGCTTTAGACATTGATTGTCTTGCTTTCATTGTCCTTTTCTCATTATTTTTGGTACTTTTGTTTGTCTGAATAGTCATGAAAGGCTTGGTTGTTGGAAAACGTGTCCTTAAATGCAACTGTAGGCACATAAACAGTTATATTTAGATTTTAAATTTTGCTGGCTATTAGAACGATTGATTAAAAGAGAACAGAAAAATCAGTAGGCTTATCCAGGTGACTGGCCCCTTGAATTTGAGATTGTTACCGTTAAGGTATACACTCAAATATGAGTTTAGGAAATATAAGTTCAGGTGTTCAAGTTTGAACACCTTAACATTATAAAAAGGGGAAGTGGAAAGAGGAAGTGTTGGGAGGCAAGGAACAAATAATACAGTGGCATGTGGGGAAGCATCAGATATTCAAAAACAGTTACTCTAGGCTTAAAGATTTTCAGCTTTTAAAAATATCAACTTCCTGCACCAGTTTATTTGACTTTTTGTCATAATCTTCATGTTTCCTCTTCTTTATTTCTCTTTACAGCTCTGTAAGCTAGATACCTTAGTCAGGGAGGGGGGAGAGAGAGCACAGAAGAGTGAACATGACTTACAAGTCTCACATTATCAGGAACGTGGTGAGAGGACAGGGGGATAAAATAAATCTGTGAATAATACCATGCAAAAAAGTTCAGAACATGGAACCACTCCAGGCCAGGGATGATCCTGTAAAGTTTCATGCCTTGTTTGTGTAAGATAGTCAGAAAGTTATTTTCTTCTTGTCTCTGAAAGACAGCTGGCTCCAGACCTCCTTGAAATCTTGTGGGATTCGCTAAAAATCATGGGAATTGGTAATGAAAGTCAGGGTGAATATAGCATGATTGTTTTGGCTCTGTCTTCATACTTCTAACTTTATTTCCATCAAAATGCTTGTTGTTAGACTTGTAAAATGTCTTTAGAGTCTTCATAAGATTTCTTTAATTTATCTGCAAGAGGAATATTAGGACCATGTTCTTAATGAAAATTTTTTAATCTTTTACACTGCATAAACTGTGTGTATATATATATATATTCACCAGAATATATATACTTCTCATTGTGAGTATCTTGGTTTTCTCAATAGCTTTCTTCTCAGATAGGGATGTGGATTTGAGACACACTGTGACTTTATCCTGATATTTTATGCCTGTCATGCACCTGTACGATATGTGTTTTACCTCTGAATTACATAATGTGTATGGTTGTAGGAGGACTTATATTCAGCATTTTAAGGACTCTGTAACATATAAACCTGATTTTCAGCATGTACTTTCTTAATGTTTACTGTGATGGAGGCATTGCCCTGTGGTAGTAGAACAACTTTCAGGTTTTTGACAGTAGTAGTAATCTTTACTTGCCTTGCTACAAATATTCTGAGTGGGCTTTTGAGGGATGAGATTTGCTGCTTATTTTAGGAAGTTCTGCAGACAATATCTGACTTAATAATTTTGCTTTCTGCTTGTAATTACACATCCTTTTTTTGGTCATGCCTTCAGAACTTCTCAGTTCATCATCAACTCTCAGAACATAATTTTAGGAATAATGTGTATCCTGACTAGTCATAATGAGGCTGAAATTCCATCTTGGGCTTCTGGTGTCATCACAGAATGGGGATGGAATTACAGCTTTAATTTATGTACTATGGGGGATACATTATTTATTACTGTGCATTAGAAAATGATTAATCTCTGCTTGTGTTGCAAGGCTATCCTACTGCTCTGAATCCCCAGGAAATGCTGAGACATTGTAGAACTTCTTGTGCGGATTATGTACAGCTTTATGAAGCTGCCAAGAAGACCATTCTATTATTCAAAAACTGCTAGAGGTGATGAACATTTAGGAAACCACTCTTATTTTTTTCCTAAGTAGAAGAATTCCTACAAACCTTTATTTGCCAGACCTGATTGTTTCCTTACCTTTAGTCGATTTCAAGTGTTTTGTCTCATGTAAAGCCATGATCAGATAAATGGGTTGAGGAGCACCGTGTTTTTGGGACCTTCAATCATCAAAGTACTGTAACTGTAGTCAAGCTCCACTGAGATAATAGAAATGAATCATGTGCTTATTTGGTCTACTGAATCGGTTCTTTAATTTCTGCTTCTTTGGTTGTTCATCAAATCTATTTCTTTCTTTGTCCTCCACTTCCCAAAATTGTGTGTGCATACCTGTGCATGCATGCCCATGCACATTTCCTTGAATACACTCAAGCTGCAGTAGAGCAACATGAGCTAATGGAAAATTGCTGTAAAATTAAGTGATTCTTCCAGATTTCATTGCAGTGACTTTTTTTTTCTTAATGTGTTTTGCTTCCATTTTTTGTTTGTTTCCATTTTTATAAGCATTTTCAATACTAGGAAAGTCAATAATGAAGTTATGATATGTAATTCTTAGTACTGTGTAAGTGGTTATAATGTCCACAATGATGGCTGTGATGAATTTGAGCCAGAGTATTCTTTCACAACCAGTTTTCATTGGAGTTTAGCCTCTCTGCAGTAGCTGAAAATTTGGCTGGTGGTGTTTTTGAGCCTGTGGATATGTGTTCATATAGACCTAGACCAACCACTGTACCAGGCAGAAGTTATCAAGCAACATAACTAATCTGCCACTTCGAAAAAGATCTTGATGTTTGGGGAAGGGGGTTTGCAATTTTGCATTTGCAGTGCTGTGCTCTGGTTTGGGGGGAAAATAAAAAAGCAAAAAACTCCAAACCAACAATGCTCGCTGAACCCAAATCCCAAAGGTTTGTAGGAATTCTAATTAATAAGCCTTAGCAAATCGTCTTTGAAGTACTCAGCATTATTAGCTCTGAAAAAAAGAACTAGATATTTGGAAAAGATCAAACAAATACGAATACCTTAAGAAAAGAAGTCACCGATTTAAATTAAGTGAATGCTTTATACTAGTACAAAAGTATTATAAAAAATTAAATACTCCCACTTTCTAAGGTGGCATTTTTATCTAAGGCTCTGATGACATGTATAAGCCACTCAAGTTTCAGTCTTGTGGGTTATATTGTCACCAGAAACTCTGACTAATGATACAGTAAAATCTTACAAATGACAGTTGGGTATAGTATGACTCTAAATTACTTTTTTGGGGGTTGTTTTATTACTGTTTAAGGAAAAAAAAAGAAAGTTGCAGTGCCTACTGATTAATTGAACATAGAGGGGAAGTGTTACCCTCAATTTAATTTAGGTGGCCATATTATAAATCACAGATGTGGAATCTAAAACCCAATGACAAAGCTGATAATCCTTGAGATGTAAGAATCTTGAAGCTGGTGTAGGGAAAGACGTATAAAACATGCCAGCAGCTCTCCCCCACGCTAAATTAAAATGATTGTCATTTTTGCAGGGAACACCATGGGAATGAGAGACATCCACCCCTCTTCAGTTTGAAAGCTGAAGAGATGGCTGCAGTTTCTATGCAGAGTTTCAGCCCGCTAGGGCTGTATAAATAGATCGCTGGTGCTGTGCAGATCTGCGCGGAGCCAATCGCTGTTCCCTTCTACACCTCGAGGAGATGCAGAGCAGCCCTCTGTGGCAACCTGTGTCATGCCACTCATACTGACCAGTTAGGTTGGGCCTTCTGAGGGCAGAAAGGCTTGCTCAGATGATGCTCTCTGCTCTGAAGGAGTCAGGGATGAGGTTTATGTAGATTTAGGCTGATGTTTTAAAGCCTCATTTGGATTTTAAATGGGACATGGCATTTGTGCTGGCTTTCTGAATGAGTTGCAGCCTTGGGCAAATCCAGTATCATGTGAATCGAGATAGTGTATCACATCAACAGAGAGGAAACCAGCTGTTTAGCATTGGGGGAGTTTAATTGTGCTACGATAGATACATGAGAGTGGAAATAAATACAGCAGCATGAATTTTGTACATACACTGTAATTTCTTACTTTTTGGCTTGCTAGCTCACTATAAATATTATTGCCAGTTTTGTGTAGGGAGGGGCTTTATTCTTAGTGTGCTAGGAGACGTAGAAAGGAGGATGGATATAAAAGTTGAAGGGTAGATTTCTCTAAGTCCTTAAGCTACCTGTCAGTTCAGGTGGCTGTAGAGCATATTCTCTTGAGCCATCACAGTCCAAAAGAGTTGGATCCTTCTCCTGGAAGCCACAAGTGACACGCTGGATGTACAGTTCTGCACACATGCAAAGGACCGAATCCTCACATGGAGGACTGTAAAAACTCAGAAGAAAACTGGAGGAGAGGGAGAAGAAAGAATGTCAGTAGGTTCTGACATAGGATTGAGGTCCATTAAATTCTTGGCATAGATGTCCAACTCCGAGAAATAAGTCTAAAGATAGCATTGTTATACATCTAGGAAAGTGTGCCAGCCAATCCTTCGTCTGCAAGCACTTTGCTCTCCTTGCCTGCAGAGGCAGACTGGAAAGACATGGCTCTGCTTACTCTGGCTCAGGGTCAGAGCCAGTCCAAGCTTTGTTCTTCAGAGCGTGGGCTGTTTCATTGCCCAGGTTTTCTTCAAAGGTCAATAGGGACTGGGTAGATTCGTTGTGCTGTGCTGACACTTGGGGCTGGGTTGTGCCTGCCTTGGTGCTCTGCATGAGCTTGCGGAGTTGTATAATGCAAGTTTACTGTCATACAACAAATGACTGATGGCATAATTTGTATTTTCAAAATACATAAGCAGCTCAGTCTAATCAGGTACGTGGTGAATATTTCCAGGAGATAAAAACAAAGTATTAGGGCAGGGAACAGAGTTACAACCTTCCTTTAATGAGGTGCATATTGTTTGATCATGTTTTTTCATATACGTGAACTTCTATGTGCCAGTTTCTAGTGATCACTGGCAGCTGCTTCACAGTCCTGGAGGAATAATACTGTAAATACTGGAAACAGTAAAAATGAGTGGATGTGTCAGTTTACCTTTCAGACTCCTGTGACTAACAGGTGATTAGTGCAAATACCCTTCATCTTGCTCCTGGAAATAAAAAAGAAAGGGAAAGCTGGGGGAGTAAAGGGAACAGCTCCTCCAGACAGTTAACAGCGGTACCGCTGACTGGCTTGGATTACAGTTCTGGCTAGGTGGGTGTTTGACTTGCAAATCTGAGTGGTCCTGCTCACTTTCTGGAGCCCCTGAAGTTAAGCACATAAATGTTTTGGGACCTGAACGAGCCTCCTTGGCTCATTCTGGAGAGTTTGCTTCAAAACCATATGATGCAGGATGACCCCCAAATCACAGGTCTTTTTCTGCTTCCAGTGAGTGGCTCAGGATGTTGGTAGGATATGAAGTGGAGGGAATCCATGTTTATTTGTTCATGTGTGCCAGTAATTTCCAATGCTCCAAAAATGCAACAAATGAAAATACCAGGTTTTTTTGTGCTGATCAGCTGCTGTTATTTTTCAAAGACATGGATTTTAAATAGCAACTGTTAATTTAAGGAAGTTTTTAACATATGTGGAAAACACTCCTGAAAAAGTACTCAAATGAAAATGAAGGATTTTTTTTTTTATTTAATGAAACATTTTTCTATAGTACAAATGTGTCAGTGCTTGTAGAAAATCCTACTTGCTGGAACTTGGGAGAGCAGGGGAAACAGTTCACTCCTTTGCAATGACGAACAGTTTGTTTTTAATAATAATGAGAAGATTCTCCTAAAAAGGCCAAGGAAAGAAGTGCATTTACAGGTAGATGAAATACTTCTGTAGAGTTTGGATGCATTTTTGAAAATACTGCACAGCAAATCTCTGAGCTTGATGCTACCCACTTCCATGAAATGGAAGGATGATTGCCACTCTGGAGGGGATTCTAAACTGAAATTGTCATATGATTAGCATAACCCTAAAGGAACATAATGGTCCTTGTTGACTTTTAAAATCTCATAATTTTTTCTGTAAGCCTTAAATTTTTTGATTAATATAGTGTAGATTACATTTAAATATATACCTGTATGTTGAAGCATGTGTATTTTAACATAAAATATGAGTCAGGGGACTAGTACGACGGTTTGTAGAATTTTAAAGCTATTATGTAATGAGTATTGGGGTTTTTTTAGTAATATTACCAGTTACTGAAAGCGGGATGTTGTCTATTTTGCGAGGTTGAAAGAAAACTGAGCATTTGGTCTCCTTGCAAATGTTAGTCATCCTGCAGAGGCTGGCTGAAGGGATACTTTCATTTTCTCCAGGACAGGGGGGATAGGAAAGTTATGTAGTGGTGTAGTCACTAGCTGTAAAAGAGAAGCTCTAAATGTAAGATCAAGGAATGTTGGCAGAGACAGTGTAGTGTTAAAATGGACACAGGTTGGTGCTGGAAAACAAAACTATTAAGTTTTGCTAGCTTTGTCATGACGAATATTTGCAGGTTGAAAGCAGTTTTGTCCTAGGTCTAAATAAATGCTGGAGATATTAGACTGCACTGCAGCCCTTATTAGTACATGTGCATATATATGTAAAGAGGTACAATATCCGAACCAATTTAGACTGTAATTTTTTTCTGCTTACAAAGTCTGTTCACCAAAATTAATAAGGCATATATAGCCACATGCAACACCGTGAATGTTCCATAAACTTATTTTTCTTCCTGAAGATGTCATTATCTGTTTTATATTATGAATCATGTTAAGGAAAAATACTTTGTTTTGATCCTCCAGGGGAAAATCCCTTTGTCTATCTCACCTCTCCCCCAAAACCCCAGACACCTACTTGTCCTCTGTCATCTGAAGCATCTGTCATCTGTTATCTGAACCAAAATCTACAGATGCACTTTTCCTGTCTTGCGTAGGAACAAAATGTTGTCCTATTTTCTGTAATTGCAATTTAGTAAATCACAAGTAAGTTATAGTAGTAAAATGAATGTGTTAAAGAAATGGAACAGAGGAAAGATTGCAATTTAATTCCCCAGAAGATAGATTTAATATTATTCATAAATAGAATGCAATTCACAGTAAGTAAAAGGAAAACTGCGTTTCAAACCAGCATCAGTAAAATAAACCTCCTTGAGCAAGGCTATGCCTGGTTTTGTCCCTGATGAATCTTGCAGAACTGGCACTGCAATTCTAAGTTTTAAAATCAGATCCATTTGTTTACCTTTCTTACCGATTCATCATCATTTTTCATGGGCCAAGATGGGTATTTTAGTTTGTTTTCTTTCTGGAGTACACTGTCTTGCTATCTCTCTGAGTCTCTGCAGCAAGGTTGGAATCCACTGTGCAGCTCCAGCTAAATTTAAAAGACATGTTGAGATCACAAAGTCCTTGAGCTTTAGCAGTATGGTGAAACAAGCAGTTGGGTATAGGACAGGGGCAGAAACTGGTGACCTTTCTGAAGCAAAGGCTTGCCTGTGTTACCACAAACATGAGAGTACAGTGGAGTGTGAGCCATTGCTAGCGCTCCCAGTGCAAGGCTAACTTTGCTCAGAACATGAGTTTTACTGTGCATGGGGTCATGTGCCCGTGAGAGGCAAAGCCACAAAAAACCAGCCTTATGGGACTGCTTGATCTTTTAAGGCAGGAGAATATCCTAAATTCTTCTACTTCTCCCACACTTTATTTAGTAAATGTTGTATTTCAAGTTTCCAGCTTTCCTCTACTCTAAATTAACAGCACCTTCACTCTTGTTTCCTGTGTTCTGTGGGAGGCAAATGGAGCCTGAGGCAGAGAGACAAAGTGCTGTGGCCAGGGCTATATGGGTGATGTAACATGGCCCTGGCCTGCGCAGCTGAGCTGGGAGGTTAGAGCCCAACCCCTCACCTTTTCTGACCTGTGCATAGAGTCACTACTGAATATGGTTTAAACACACGGGTCAGCTATTAAAGGTCCCAGACTTTCTCAGACTGCTCTCGAAAAAGTAAGCACAAAGCTGCTCTGCTCTGTGTTAAAAATTAACCATATTAGAAACCGTGTCTCTGGCTGGTTTAATACATAGAAACATTTGTCTTTTAAGGAAAGTAATAGGGATACACAATGCTTTGAAGGGGAGGGACAAACGGCATGGTAGCAATTGTGACAGGGCCCCGATTCCCTACTAACATGGCATGAAAATGGACTGTGGTGGTGAAGTGAGACCGTGGATTTTACACATACTTCCTCCATGCCTGGTCTTCCTGGTCACAGTGAGCTCAGGGCTGTCTCCTGTGTGAAAGGCATGTGAAGGAAGAGAGAAGCTTTCAAGAAGTATTTGAGTACTGGGAGAGCATTTCACTTGGCTTCATCCAGGTCCTCAGCACACTGTTGCTCTTGCTCACAAATTTGCTGCCAGGTCTAGAACTGTTTTAAGAAAAGTTAAGCAGGTGATTCGGGGAGGTTTAGTTGGTTTCCTGCAGCAGGAGTACAAGGAGGTTTCTATCACAAGGTATTTCTTAGTATCTTCCAGTGAAACTCTAAGATGTTACGCTCTTGTTACTGCTAGGAACAAACAGCTTATGAGGAAAAGATCCTTTTCGCTTTCCTGATAATGTTTTCAACACATGTGGTGGATTGTGTAGACAGGTGGCTTTTAGCCAGTGGCCTGCAGACCTCCATGTTGCCTGCAAATCTCCACAGACTTTTTAATAGGTACTTTTTAATAGGAGGCAAAAAGAACTGAGAAAGATAGTCACCATGTCAGAGGATTCTTAGCCTTTCATGCACTGAAAAAAGGTGTGATGACTGCCTTATTAATTGAATTAGTTATGATAAATTTCAAGATTTTGAGGGTGTATTTAATGACGTTTTGAAAGAGAACATAAGATTAGAGGAAAAAATACCATAGGACACTTGACATAAGCTCAGATGACAATATAGTCACTTTAAAAAAGCTCTGCTGCCTAAAATTTTCTGCTAGCTGTTTTTACAACTAGTGCCTAAAATTTATTATCATGCCTAAAGATTATTATTTTTATGGGATTTAGTAGTGGAAAGGTAGTACTCTTTTTTTGGTCTTGTTATCTAGTTTGTTTTACTTTTTAGCTTCTATAATTCTTTACTATTTTGTTGCAAGATTTGTTTTACTTTTTCTGTTCTGTTATTGTTCTTTACTATTTTGGTGCAGGATGAAGAGAAAATACTTTAAAGAATGGAAGAACTCATTGTAGAACTACAGAAATTAGGTTAGTTATTGTAGCTGAAACTCCTTTGATCTATTCTTTACATTGTTCATTTCAAGATGCTCTTGCTGCTGTCAGTATTACACTATTGCATTATTATAATAGAAAATAATAATGTCATCTTCTTACTGGGTGGCATAAAGATGAACGACAGCAGAATATTTGGGTTTTATGATTATGGCTACGTTAGCAAGTAGTGTGGACTGACTGGAGAGATTATCTGTAAAAAATGCTGGGATCCTGAGGTTCACACCAGGCGTGTTTCAGGCCTGCTTTTACTTCTGACCAGTCTGGTGCTGCTGGCTGCCTGCCTGCTCTGGGGAACATGATGCTTCCAGTTCAGTTCCTCCCAAGAAGGGTTCGGTTCATGGACTCCAGGACCACGCCACAATGCAACCGAAAGCCCAGGCTGGATGGATTATCTGGAGACGGCGTGCCTGATCTAACAAAAGGAGAGAGTATCTATCTGTGCCCTATAGGGACGTAGTTGGATGAAAGCATGGAAAGAAAGATGTATTTCAGTTATCTGATCGTTATAGTTATAGAAGTAAAACTCATTTAATCATTCTTAATGTTCTTTCTTCCCTTTTCTTTGTAATTATTACTGAAAGGGGAAGGTTGACGTGAGTAGGCCTTTGAGAAGGAAGGCTCTTTTGAGAAGTTAGAAAGAAGAGATCTTCTACTGAAAGAAGGATCATATAATCTTTAAGGAGCTTATACAATGCCGAGTGCACATTAGATGCTTAACCAGGAATGACCCGTGTCTAGCGGTTTGTACTTGACCTACTGATGTGAGGGTGTGCTCGCATGGGGACGATGCTGACGCTCTAAAGAGGGTGCTTAGATACTGCTCTGAACTGAGGCTGTCTGTCATCATAAGACACTGGCTGGGCATCCTTTACTTGAAGGTGTATAGGCTCTTTTTGTTGTACGTCCTGAGGCAGCGAAGGTGAAATGTAACATCATATTATTGCTAGCATGACTTGGGAACATACATGATGTTATCTGAAGGAGTTAGCTGTGAGAGCCTGTCTGGCAGATGTGACATTCGTGCTTTCTGGATCTGACAGTTGGCAGCCCAGAGAGCCTATGACCAAACCTGATATTTGCTAAAATACTCTTGTTATGGTTTGTACTGAAGGAAAGGAAGAAGTAGAGATGACAGAAGTAGTTGTACAATGTTTGGGGTTTTTTTTTAAAGAAAATACAAGTTTGGACAAGTAGATTTACTGAAAACTTTGTCTTTCTCAGTGTCCTGTCTTGATTAAAAGAGTAGGTTTGACTACAAAAACCAACCAATTTTTGTAGCCCAACAACTCACTGAATGCAGGCAGAGGACAACATTTCTTCCTCTGCCCAGAGGATTTTAATTGCCAAGCTGCTGGCATAGTCCTGCTACTCTCAAAAAGTAAGACCAAACTACTGTGGTGCTGAGCTGGTTGTGGCTTAGTCAAATTTCTGTTCTAAAAACAGCTTATAGTCAGGCCTCCAAAGTTTCCTGCGACAAAGGTCACCACAGGTTTCTTCTGAGGTGCCCTGTACTCTGTGTCATTGGAGATACATAAATGTCTAAGGAATATTGATTGTTCAGATCTTTCTATATAGCAGGAAACAACTAGATCTCAAAAACCAACCTCATATAGCTAGAAGGTAGGTGAGATAAGTAAGTAAAGCAGAAGGCAATAGGAAAAAAGTACCAGACTCATTTGTCCCAAACAACATGTAATTTCTATTGTTTTTCTAGAAAATTTTTCTTCATTTGAAGAACTCAGAATGTATATGGACATTGAAAATCATGCCATACTTCATCTTATTAATACCTCTTTCTAAACTATATGTGCTCTTTGGATGAAGCTGCGTTTTGTTTGGCAACACACTGAACTTTTACAAAAGGATGTATGTTACTCTTGAGACCATCTTGGCGAATGAAAGAGTGGGTGGAGAGTATTCAGCTCTTCATCCACTGGCACTCTTGGTTTTCAGAGGTTGTGAGCCAGGGAGGGCTGCTCCTTGGTGCAGACAGGGCTGCCTGCTGTAGGATGAAGCCATTGACTTGTGATGCAGTCCATCTCTGTCAGACCTTCGTGCTGTGCTAAGGTGCTGGGATAAGGAGGCACTTAAGAGGGTGCCAGGCAAAGCCTGAGGTTAGTGCCTGGTGAGGCTGGAGGGTTTATGACTCAAAGAGACATGACACCCCTCTGGGTAAGTGGGAGAGCATGTCTCTGTGTCACCTTGTAATAATCAACAGGTGGCATTAGTGCATGGCAGCAGTGAGCATGGGCTGCTAGTTCTTGCTCCAAAAATCATGCAATAAAGTCACTCTCGACTGTTACGAAAAGAGGGGAGTTTACAGTGTTTCTGCTTATGAGCAGAAGGCAAGAAAAAGAGTAAATACCCTGTAGGAACATGTGCCTGAGCCTGAGAGATTGTCAGCAGAAGCAAGGGAGGGCAGTAGGCCCATTCCTGTGAGATTTGGGGAAAAGAGGTGTGTGGAGAGCCAAGTGCTGCCATATCTCTGCCCTCATAGCTAAACCCAAAATGGAATTGTATTTTAGGAATCCTCTTTGTTCTTAACTGCTCTTGGCTCTGTTCTGTCACATGCAAAAAGTACCACAGTGGTTTTGCCCAGGTCCACCCCAGAACTGTTTGCCCTAAGAATGGCAAGGAAGGCTGGCAGTCCTGTCTGCTGCCCAGGCTTTGAGGTAGGCAAGCCTGCCCAAATCCAAAAATAAGAGCTGAGTCTTTCTCTGTAGCTTGTCGTGGGGTTTCATTTCTGTCTTTACTTGAGTCTTTGTTTCCACTGCTGTGGTTTTCATCAGTTTTGATCAGGGTCAAATCATGCTAACATAGCAAATGTGCAAGTTATCTAGAATGGAAAATCATCTCAGTCCGTTCAGCTCCATTGGCCTTTTGAGAGAGGCACCACTGTGAAATGAAGGAAGGCTAAGGAAAAAGAGAGGTCCCACTGCTGGCATTTTATTAGGCTGCTACTCTCTTGATATTTCATGTTTTCTTAAGGTTCCAAGCAGCCAAAGCAAGGGGTAGTGCCTGTCTCAGCTTTCACTGAAAAGCAAAATATTTCTGCCTTCTGAGTGCAGAGCAGCACAGCAGCTGTTGAGTTCATGTGACTCTGAAGCCAGAAGGTAAAGACCCTATCATTTTTGTCTAATCTCATTGCTTTTGAGGGAAGTACGGCATTTTGGGGAGATGAGTGCTGATTGACCATCATTTAATTCTTGGGGTTTAGCAGTACAACATGCTGCAGGTGTGATAGGCTGCCGAATGGCCCTGGTTGAATTTGGCTTCTTTGCAGCTGGCAGGGTCAATGCTGTGTGTACGGGAGGAGGAAGGAGGAGTTTTACCTCAGAAGGAGCCTTCATTTGCCTCTGCTTGGGGCTAGAGAAGCCGAGTGCTGCCTCATTTATTGCACTGGGAAAAATGAAAGAGCTAACAGAATACTCCTTTAGTTTGTTTGAAGCTGCATTCATTTCTCCAGAAGGGGGAGAGTGGAGTATTCGAATGCTGGGAGGACTGTGCCTAATTCAGGACTGTCCTTCCTCCCTAACTCGACAGACACTACAGGGAAAAGTCAAGACATTCAGAAAGGCACTGTCAGATCTTCTCACGTTTTGCAAAGTCCAGCATTATCTGACTGTCAAGTGAGCCTTCGTATGTGTGACCCAGTAGTTATGTATTAAGAGTTCACTGGGGGTTGTGATACCATTTCAGTTACTGAGCAAATATCATGAATGTGTAGAGGTGCAAGCCACGAGCAGACAGTGACTGCAGGAAGAGCACACGTGTGTGGCAGGTCTGCTGCTTCTTTCTGATGGTGGCATTTGAAGTTGGCTCACAGTATTACGACGTAGCAAAAAAAGGGAGGGCAGAAAAAGTTGAAGTATTTTTGTTACGCTGAATTCTTAGTGTTTTACCGTCTGCTATATAAATTGTTGCTTTTTTTTTTGAAAACCAGACTATTTCCTCCATCACAGTTAAATCTATTTTCTTTTGAGAAGCCCTGATTTGTTTCTCCTATTTCTGAAAGGATCAGATGGGTAATGGAAGCTGTACAGCAACTTTATGTATGCTACTCAAGATAGTAAAATTCAGGCCTACAATAGGCCTTTTTTCAGCAGCTGTAAAGCTGTTGTGTGACTACAGTGAATCCATTCAGTGTCCCCCACGCTTTCTGGGAGCACCCTGGAGAAGAGAGTTGTATACTGAAATGACTATCCAGCAAAACAGTTTCAGAGGGACAGGCTGATGACTCACTCCTCATTTTGGTTTGCAAGGTCTTTTTCTGTGTATGTGAAGTTTCATCCTGATGCAAGCTAAGACAGCTCTAACTTTGCCCATGTTACCATATTATCCACTAAATCAGCATGAATGTTGTGTTCCTTGCACCAGCCTTCTGATATGGGAAAATACTGTTATCTTGGTTGTAAAGGAAGGGGAAACTGAGGCAGGGAAAAATTTGGGTTAAGTGACAATGTGCATTAGGAGCCAAACTCTCATACTTTAGTTGCACTGTAGGAGCTCAAGTGTCATTCAGAGCTATTTCAGCCCTTCAGGAAGTGTCACATAGCATGTGCCCATAGGTCATGCAGAAAAGCCTGGAGGATAGTTGGGAATCTGTCCATCAAACAAATTCTTTGACTCTTTAAACAGAGCATTAAAAATGTAAGTGTGTAAGTGAGAACAGGAAGATTTTATGCTGATTTTGATCTTAAAATAGAATCCCCAGCCACCTTGTATTTGAATCAGGATAAAAATTGAGAGGCAGGACCTGGTTGATTTGGCAGGGTGACACTGTAAGATAATCCCTTTAACACTTTTTCTTAAATTAAGAATGGTTTCTAGGTGGCATAAGTCATGGATGGACTGTCCTCATTTCACTTTGAACTTCCAGCCTTCCCTGGATTTGTGTCACAGCTTTAGAGGGCTTTGTCTGCTTTCTGCAAGTCTTTAGGCTTGGCTGTTGCAGCCTTTACTTGTGTTGAGTGAGAGCAGGCTTCTTGAAGAAAGAGACAACACCACGTGAGCAAGAACAAGCACAGTAGAGTAGAGGAGCAGGGTAATTTAAAAAGAATATTTTGTCTTTTTTTGTACCATGAGCAGTTTTTGGGGAGTGGTGACAGAGGCGCAACCTCTGTCAAGGGAAGCTCACTTTCCCCCTTACTTGTGTGTTGTTCTGCTTGGAATTTTGGATTGTTTTCCTCCAGGGTATGTAGGGGAATAAACTGATGTATAAAGCTGTATTTTTTGAAATTTTGACCGCTTTTGGAAAAGTTGTATTTTCTGAAATACACACAGCCACAGAAAGCATGTGGATAATGTCTTTGTTTCTTAATTAAAAGCAAGGGAAAAAGTTATTCAGGCTGCCTGTCTGTCCTAGCTGAGGAAGAAAATCAAAGTGGTCTGGCTTACACGCATGCAAGGTCAAATCCTCCTCGTTGCTGTGTTGTGTAAGTTTGTTGGCTTCAATGGGGATAGCCACAGGTGTAACCCTGGGAACAGTTTGCCTTTCAGGCTTTTTACAGAGCAAAGACAAATGTGGTTGTTGGTCCTAAAAATTGTTTGTGGAGAAATAACTGGGATGCCTGTAATCCAGAGAGACCATGCAAATGCAAGACTATGCTCTCAGAAGGAAAGTGAACTCTGCACTGGCTGGCAGCGTTTTGCTCCGTGTAGCCAGGGGATTTTCCTGCTGACAGAGCCTGCTTTGGAGTCTTACGTAGCTTACAAGGCTCCCGGCCAAGCCTTGCTCTGCAGGTATGGGAGACAGAGGGGGGTGAAACGGGGGGGTGGTGAGACAGCGTTCTGGTAGCAGCACTCACTGAAAATTCAAAATCCTTCAGACCTTTTTTGGTGATGGTGGAGAATATCAAAATTGATTGTATTAGAGACCTGCCAGTTACTCATTTGCTTTGTCGCTCCTCCTCCCTTCCTTCCTCTCTCGTCAGCTGGGCTGGGTTTTGTAGTGCTAATGCTGCATTACTTCTCCAGCAGGGCTACTACTTCCCGCACGCTGCTACTACAGAAATACTACAGTAACTCAGTGAAGGTTTAGGGAGTTGGCCATATATGTATTTTAGTGATAATAACAATGGTAGTAATAATAAAACTGTGTAGCAGTTGGATACTTTACATAATGATTTTTCTTCTGGTTTATATTCTGGGCTTTCTTCCTTTTTTCTCTGTCATAAATTTGTGGAGTCTGGTATATACTGGTTTGTGCTTTAAATGAGTATTTTGTGGTGTACTGTCTAGCAGATTTTAAAAATGGCATGGTTAAGAGTGGTCTAAAAGAGTGTGGGGGGGGTTGTGTTTGGTGTTTTTTTGTGTGAGTTTTATTTTAAAGTTCAGCCCACAGAAGAGCTGCTGCTGCGGGAAATTACCACACTTGCTTTAGATAATGAAATATACATTGAAAAAAGGTCAGGGATTTCCCCTGAGCCACCCACCAGTCACTTGAAATGACATTTTCATTCTGAGTGGTTTTTTTGTTTTGTTTTTATTTAAGATCCTGGAGCACAGGGGAAGAGTTTTAATGCAAAATACAGAAAAAAAAGTCTGCAACATCTCCTGTGAGAGGAGGGAAGAAAGGAGATTTACAATTGCATCTTGAAACACTCATGATTTGAGGTAAGTGCTTGGAGGGTCTTCTCGTAAGTTGGTTAGTTTGTAATTAAATTAATCATTATTTGCCTCAGAGTGTCATGATATTTCTGTCTAAGGCAATAGAAGCAGGTAGGAGAGGGAGGGAGAGAACTGTAATGGCAAACCCAGAAACAGCAGTAAAAATATGTAATGCATTTTATCTTTTTGAAAATGGGCCCCATGAGGTCCAGTCTCACAAACAGGCAATCATTCTGACATTTATAAGGGTTAAACTCTGTTTAAATCAATGAGGCTATTCTCCCTGAAAGTTAGGCATGTGCCTAAATATTTCCTAGTTTGGAATCTGTATCATATGGGAACTCGGCAGAAGAAGCTATTGAAGAACATACAACGCACAGCCAGAAAAATGCATATACAATTCTCTTACTGTTTGTGATAATGTCATGAGTAAGCTGATTTTACAGCATTCTTAAGTGATATTTTTGTATTAAATACGTATTTCTCATTTTTATGTTTAAACACCTCATTGAAATACCAAACTGCTTAGCAGAGCCCGTGAATTCTACACCAGCTTTAATAATGTGTCTGCCTTAATTGCTTCATCAGTGTGTCTTTGAACAAGTTGAGTTAAACGTATAAAGAAAATAATGTCCCCTTTCATAACTAGAGTTGCAAATTGCACTTGGATATTTGAATAGCAGCCGAACTAAGAGTTCCCTGACTGAGGCTGAATTGTGTTGTCCAGAATTAATAATTTTTTTAAATAAGGGGAATGATGAGGTGCAGGGAAAAGCTCACCATTTCCCTCTGGTCATCTTTTTTTTTTTTTTTCATTTCTCATTGGAATAGAATCGTATGTGAGTCTAGTGAAGAGAAAATGTTACAGTTGTAAACTTTCAACCACTGAAAATGTTGCATAAATGAACTAAAACCCACCAGCCTCTTTCTTAAATAAAAATTTCAAGTTATTTACTCTGTTCTGCCCCACAAGTGTGCTGAAAGGGAAAAAATTGCTGTAAGAAACATGCGGAATCAAAAAGACACACATAACATGGAAAAAGCAGGGTATACATTCCCACAAATGTGCAGAATATCAAAACCCTTTGGCAAGTGGCATTTGCAGACATATGTTTCTTACCAGATATCAGAAAAGAGGAGAGCGCAGCCGACCCCTGGTGATTGCTCTGTATTTGCTTTGTAGGAATTGAGCTCTTAAGGTTCTTTTGAAATCAACAGGCCCACTGCAGGGAGCTAAACATTTCTGGTCGATAGACAAGAGCCATTGCTTGGGAATTTGTAATAGTCCTGTATTTGTACTAATTTATCCAAAAAGTTCAAAATTTTTGCAGATTGGTCTAGCCAACTCCTTTTTTCATGCAGGTCTTGCACTATGGATTGTGAGCCCAAACAGTAACACAGCACTCTTTCATTAGGAGTCTGAGGCGATTTTTGTAGTGGTGAAATGAGGTATTAATGCAAATATGTTTGAAGGCACAGGTGGGGAAATGCCTTGCTCTCTTTGCGGTGTAGGGTGACAGTCCCGGTGAAATCAGTGAGAGGGGAGTGCACTGCAGTGATGTTCATGTGATCACTCTCAGCCCGTCTTTTCTCTCTGTCCCACTCTTCTGAAAGCAAGCATTCCTTCTCGGCTCGGCAGAGCATAAATCAAAATGCTTTTATTGCTGTTTTTTCTTTCATTGACATCAGGCCAGGATAACATGCACGATTTTCCTGTCACAACTGGCTTCTTGTTGCTCTCTGAGGAAGCGTACATTCAAGTTCAGGAAAAGGTATCTTCCTAGTGTTTGTGTGGCCTTTATAACCATTTAATCAGCCCTGTGTTGCACTCAGAAAATCACTGAAGTCGTTTTTAGCTTTCTTTGTATCTATCAGAGAGGATAGATAGCAGGAGCTCATTGTCAGAGTATTGGAGGGAAGTTCTTTGGTGCCAAAAGATGTATTTTAGGATATCTTAAATTGTATTGCTACTCTTGTCATTTCTTCATTATTTTTTTCAGCGTGTGAAGAAATAATGCCCCCATTTGTGTGCCTGGAGAAGGTCCTGTGGTGTGTGCCAGAGAGTACGTGGGTGCTGAGCTGAGCAGGCAGATAGACAGACTCTCTCCTGCTTTGTATTTTTCACTGGGAGTGAACACAGGGGACCAAGCCTGCCCAGAATTAAACACATGCCTGTTTTGTTTTGCCTTTCTCTGCTCTTCATTCAGCTGTCAGCATGCCATGTTCAGATGGCACTGATCAGTCACAAATTGTCCCCTGTCCATGTTCCTTAGCTCTTCTAAACCATTAGTTTTGTGGAGCTCTTCAACAAAGATGGCACTGGTTCGATTTCCCCACCCCCTGCCCCAGCTAATGGAAGAAGACTTTGTTTGTTTGTTTGTATTTTCCTATCAAATCAGCTGCATTAGATCCCAAAGCAACTTGTGTTAAGTGGCAATGAGGCTTTGATAATATGTGTGCTTGTTGGAGACTTCTTTAGATTTTTTTTTTTTTTCCACCCCCTGTATATGGATCTTTTCAGTGGGGCACTCCTGTTATGAATCAGAAGGAAAGTGCACTGGCTGCCAGGCACATAATGGAATTATTAATTTGTTTCAGCATGTGTTTGTGAACCTTTGTAAAGGGGAGGCAGGGACAGAGAATAGAGACCTTCACTGCAAGGGAGCCAGGAGAGTATAGTGGCACAATGCTGGGCACCACTGTGGAGAGATGTGGCCATGCCTGTGTCACTGCTCCCATGCTTGTTCTGCTGGGCTCTGGTGGGTATTACCTGGGACTTACACCACATAGGATGGCACATGGAAATGGGTGAAGCCTATGCAGCTGCTGACTGTGCTCGCTGTAAACCACATAAGGCAAAATATTCAAAAGCTGTAATGTTTTCAGCACTTTCCCTAAACTTTCAAAAGAGTGATGTAAAAGTGAACCGTGCCAATACTGTGCTTCCTCGCTGTGAGGCTATTTATTATAAAGGATGTATGGTATAAGTCATTTTAGTATGGAGTACCTGAGAGCTTGAACCAAAGCCTTGGATCCAAGCCCACCAGCAGCTTTGCAAAAGGCAGGATCCAGATCTGAAGTCAGTGGTTAACATACTTTATAGTACAGACTTGTTTTAACTTACTTCATGAAATGGGAGTAGAGAGAAATTTTAAGCTGGGGATTTTAAACAAGTTTTTGATTTTCTCACCCAATGTTCTCCTCTGCCATATAAGCTTATTGTGAAAGCACACCAGCTCTTTTCTCCTGGCCACTGTGGCCAGGACACACCAACTCAGGAAATGGAGAAAGGCCTCTATGGTGTTTACCATTATACAGCCATGTGCTTTTTTTCCAGAGGAATTTTTTCTTCTAAAGAAGTTAGACTTCTCTTCTGGATGCATGTCCTTTAAGTCACGGTGGAGGCTTTGGAGAGATAGGACACTGAAATTTCAAAGGCATCCAGAAACAGTTGATCAGCCTGATATGGTACAAACCAGGCCACAATGGCTGGACTCCCACCTCCTAAAAAGTCCTCTCTTGTGATACCGTAGCTGAATTACAGACGTGAAAAATTACGGCATTGTAGACAAGAAATCCATAAAGCCTAAATTTTTCTTTCCTTGCTATATATGTGACTCGGTTCTTATTCTTCTCCTTCTCCCTTGCCCTTGGACACAACATTTTTAGGGCTTTTCAGTCTGTAGCTGTGCATTTACTAGAGAGGCATCTGTTTATGTGTTACATAACACATCTGTTACATATGTCAGAGAGTCAAAATCCAGCACCCAGAGACTTTATGTGTATTTGCAATACTCCCTGGGGGACTTTGAATCCTTAAGGCAAAGAATTGGCTATGAGGAGACAAAAATGCAGTACTTCAATCTACTGCATATATTACTGCAGTTTATTGCATGTATATTGCATATATATACTACAGTCTCCTTCTCTCCTTTGGCAGAGAAAATCTGATGTGGGAAAGACGAAGAGTGTGGGTGAACTGGGAAGTATTTAGGTATGGCAGTTAATTTGATCCCTCCTAAAAACAGCATATCTGTGGTTGGCAGCACGAGAAACAGTTTTAATCATGATTTGAATATCTCTGAAAGATACTGTCCCAACAGCGTTTGTGTATTTCAAACTAAACTTCAGAGTTCTTGGTCTATGGGGAGAGGCCAAGTACCTGAGGTAGCATTGGTAGCTGAGGCAAATCTCAGGCTTTGCAATTTTGTCTGGATAATCTGTATTGTTTGCAGCCTGTATAGGACGCATGAGTGTTGTGGTTTAACCACAAATGACAACCAAGTACTCTGCAGCTACTTGCTCTCTGCACCCCTGCAGTGGAATGGGGAGGAGAATTGGAGAAAAATAGGTAAAACTCATGTGTTGAGATAGGAAGTGTTTAATAAAATGTAATAATAATAATAATAATAATAATAATAATAATAATAATAATAATAATAATAATAATAATAATAATGATGATGATGATGCTGTAACAAAAAGGAAGATAACCAGAAGAGAAATAAAATCCAAGAAAAACAAGTGGTGCACAACACAATTGCTCACCACCTGGTGACCGATACCCATCTTGTTCCCGAGTGATCAGCCTCTCCTGGGCAACTCATTCAGTCTATATATTGAGCGGGATGTTCTACTGTATGGAATATCCCTTTGGCCGGTTTGGGTCAGCTGTCTTGACCATGCTCCATCCTGGCTTCTTGTGCACCTCGTTGCTAGCAGAGCATGGGAAACTGGAAAGTCCTTGACTTAGGGTAAGTCCTTGACTACTGAGCAACAACTAAAACATCAGTGTGTTATCAACATTATTCGCATACTAAAGCAAAAACTCACAGCATTTACCGGCTACTAGGAAGAAAATTAACTCTATCCCAGCTGGAACCAGTATAGTGCATTACAAATAAGTAGCATTCATTTGAGCAGTGTTTCCTTCTCTGCTAACCTCGTTGTTCGGGTTTCTGCTTTTCTTTTCCTCTTGGTAGTTCTGCAAGTGCATAAAGTTTGCAGAAAACATGTGGCTGAGACATGATGAGGGAGCTGGCAGAAGAGTTTGCCAAGCTGCTCTCCATCATTTACCAACAGTCCTGGCTTGCTGGGGAGGTCCCAGATGATTGGAAGTTGGTGAATGTCATGCCGATCCACAAAAAGGACTGCAAGGAGGATCTGGGAAACTACAGGCCTGTCAGCCTGACCTCAGTGCCTGGCAAGGTTATGGAGCAGATCATCCTAAGTGCAATCAGACAGCACCTCCAGGATGGACAAGGGATCAGACCCAGCCAGCACGGGTTTAGGAATGGCAGGTCCTGTCTGACCAACCTGATCTCATTTTATGACCAGGTGACCCGCCTGGTGGATGAGGGGAAGGCTGTGGATGTGTCTATCTGGACTTCAGCAAAGCATCTGACA
>VXAY01005795.1:479573-572004 GCA_013399855.1 Oxyruncus cristatus | reverse complement strand
GTGATTCTGCCCCTGTACTCGGTGCTGGTGAGGCCACACCTGGAGTGCTGTGTCCAGTTCTGGGCCCCTCAGTTCAGGAGGGATATTGAGGTGCTGGAGCAGGTCCAGAGAAGAGCAACCAGGCTGGTGAAGGGACTTGAGCACAAGTCCTATGAGGAGAGGCTGAGGGAGCTGGGATTGATTAGTCTGGAGAAGAGAAGGCTCAGGGGAGACCTCATCGCTCTCTACAACTCCCTGAAAGGAGGTTGTAGCCAGGTGGGGGTTGGTCTCTTCTCCCAGGCAACCAGCAGTAGGACAGAAGGACATGGTCTTAAGCTGTGCCAGGGGAGGTTTAGGTTAGGTAATAGGAAGAAATTTTTTGCAGAGAGGGTAATCAGCCATTGGAATGGGCTGCCCAGGGAAGTGGTGGATTGACTGTCCCTGGAGGTTTTTAGGATGAGACTGAATGTAGCACTTAGTGCCATGGTCTAGTAACTGCAGTGGTAGTGGATCAAGGGTTGGACTTGATGATCTCAGAGGTCTTTTCCAATCCGGTTGATTCTATGATTCTGTTCTATGATTCTTATATGGTCTTTTTTTAAGGTCCATGTAGAGACTAAATGTGATAGATGTTATTTCTACAAATGCTGAGCTAGGACTATTCATTTGTGTGCAGTGCATGCCAGTGAGCAGATGGACTTTATTGTAGCTTTTTGGGCTTTTCTGTTTGCCATGGTGGGACTGCAATCTGCGCTGGCAGTCCTTGAGTAAAGCAGTTGAGAAGAGCATGGCTGATAAACTTGTGGGCAAGTTGTCTCCCATTTTGCTGATATGTTGTGGAGCAACTGCTCACCCTCTGGGGAGGCGAATGATAACCATCATAATGGCAGTGTATGCCAACACATGTTTTGGGAGCCTCTTGCTAGACCACTGCTAAAACCTCTTGGCTGGGTATTAGAGGGGGCTGGGTAACACAGGGTTTAGTGCAGGAGAGCTGGAATGGTGGAAGATTTTGTTGAATCCGAGACAATGTGAAAATGCAAATTTGGCAGAAGGCACTCTGCAACAAGAGGCCGAATGCAGAGTGAGCATCGTGCTTTCCCTCTGCTAGAGGGCTCAGCAGCTGGAGCCCATGTGGGGAGCCCTTTGCTGCTGAGCAGTGGCCCTTTGTGCCCTGGTGGAGTGGAGCCATGGGTGCGAGAAGAAGCTGTCCCAAGGCCACCAGCCCTGTGGCCTGCTCACCCTCTGCAGTGGGGATCCTTTGGCAGCTGGCTGCCCTCTCCTCCCCTGGCTCTCTGCGACATGGTTGCTGCAGCTGCTTGTTTGAAATGATAATATTTTATGCTGTTACCGTGGAATACTGCAGTATTTTTTGTAATTATGGGCTGCATGCCAGTAATGTACAATAATATTCTGCTCTTCCTGTACTGTTGCTACTGTAGGCATTCGTTCCAATTTG
The DNA here is from genome assembly GCA_013399855.1 of Oxyruncus cristatus. Taxonomy (NCBI): domain Eukaryota; kingdom Metazoa; phylum Chordata; class Aves; order Passeriformes; family Cotingidae; genus Oxyruncus; species Oxyruncus cristatus. Next base: position 570,566 of record VXAY01005795.1, on the reverse strand, counting down.
GGCTGCATTTGCAGTACATTTTTTTTTTTCTGTTTTGTTTCTAGACACTGCTCATTATCTATTGTGGATATTTTTGGAGTATTCATTTCTACCCACGTCTGTCCGTACAAGTCTATCTCAGAAAGCACTTCAGAGAGTAGCAGTCTCTGTTGAACAGGCAGTTGCTGTGGCTTTCACAGAATTACGTTTTTGTGAAAGTATGAGGCAAGAATGAGATGAGAATTGCTTTGTAAGTTTAAAAATGGTTATGGTTTTAAAAATGTTTAAAAAAAAGAAAGAAAGGCTAAGCCTTTCTTTCACTGATGTTGAGCATATTTAGCACTGAAGTCCTGGTCTGCTCTGAGCTGTAGGTGACTGAAATTTCTGGGATGGCAGAATCTGGAAGGCAGAGCCTGGAATGATTCTCTGCAGCTTTGGTTTTAACTATTAATGTAAAAAAAAGGAAAAAAAAATTTCCAGAGGAAAGTAATCATAACTTGGAAGATGGTCAGTAGTGTTCATGCCAATGATTGTTTATTAATGTTTCATGGTCTGGAGATGAAACTTTTGTGAAAGGAAAATTCAAGTCCTAGACATCAGAGTTTACTAGTCAGCCTGCATGCAGTTTGTTTCTGGAAGAGAGAGGTTGAGTGCTAAGGAAATGAAAGAGGTTCAACAGAAAGGACACAATTAATTTGTTTTCTGGTAAATTTGGAATAAATACAGTGCGTTATACAAAAAGGATTGCACTTGTCTTGAACCAAATTTTGGTGTCCTTTTACTGTGCTGACTCACTAAACTACTTCAGTTTCAATCTACATTTGGTTTAAATTACCTCAGAGGCCTGCATTTGTATGCTGCTCTGTAAAGTACTTCTTATCTGCAATCCAGTTTTTTTTTTCTTTTTGGTTGGACTTTCAACTGACTTGTCTCTTCATTTTCCAGGTCTCTGTTTTACTAGCATTTGAAACCAATCTCTTTATGTGCCTGCTTGGGCCCTGCAGTTGGCGAAAGTCATGTTTCAGCAGCAGATTGAGCAAAGAATGAATCATTGCTTTCTGCCTTTCCATTAAATTACCTAAACCACTACTCATAAATATTGCTTTATGTACAATACAGCAGCACCATTATCTCACTACATTGATGGAACAGTGCTGTAAGTGAATATAATTTTTCTTCTATTACATCTTTAATGAGCTGCAATTAAAAATAGTGTGTTGGCATGCCAGAGTAGATATGTTATTCTCAGAACTTTCTTGAAGCCATTTTGCCTGTTACACTTGGTTGGCATTGTGTTGTTCTGAAAACCTTAAGAATTAAACAGCAGAAAAGTCTGCTTCACTACAAGAAAGTTAACAGGACAGTAAAACCTGTCGACCAAAAAGATTCAGGTCTGTACTGAGTGGAAAAACCTGCTTTTTGTCTGCCTTTGAGGGTGATATTTTTAATATATAGTTAAAAAAAGTAATCACAAAGCAGCAGGTTTCTGCAGAGCTCCAATTATGTCCCCTGTCTCTTGACACCTGTGGCAGCAAGTCTGAGTCACAGATAGCATAAAGCTGTGAAGCCTAATGCTCTCAAGTATTCAAAAGCACACCTACGTAGGAGTTTAATTTCAATTGCCTCTTTTAGCTCTGGGTTCCCCCCCTCCCCACCCAACCTAGCAAAATTCTAAGAGTCATTCTTAGAATTTTGCAGTGAAAAATTTTCCCAGCACTTGTGGCTTTGTGAAGTATTGACATCACTTAGAGATCAGAAAATAGCTCTGTCAGTTTTAGCTTGACGGCATTCCATTCCCTGCTCCAAAAACCTGATGAATTACAATGGATGAGTCAAAGATTTCTTGGAATTTTCTTCCCTCCCTGCCTTTTGCAATCCCATTGCCATTTTTAGCATTGAGGGCAGCTCTCCAAAGAATGTCTGTGTGCTTGAACTTTGATTTCTTGAAAGCTCAGAACAAAATCTAGTTGTGTCAGCTGACAAAAATCATTAAACATTTCTATGCATTTTTGTAGCATTATGTGAGCTTTACTGAAGAATCCACAGTAACAGGCAGGATATGTTTGATAGCATCTTTCCTTCAGCAGCATGGAGATCTCACTATCATGCTGCTTCGTTATGTTGTGATGAGTTTTTGCTTAATTATTTCTGTGTTTTATCAGCTGTTCTCAGGGAAGTTGCCTGACAAAACAAATTATCAGTGGATTTGGGAGACTTGGACCATCTTGAAACACTTGTTGAACCACAGCATCCTTCTGTCTTTGCCTCAGTTTTCTGTGTGAAAAGCAAGGTTTATGTATTTAATGTATTTTAGCAGGATGTTGAGAAGAAATACTAAGGCACAGTGGGTGCTACTGTTAGGTACTACTGTTACCTAAGTGATGTGGTATGTTTATGATAAGCAGTGTTGTCAGCTGTTCTTGGCAAAGTCACTGGGGTTATGATGAGTGAAATTTTAACTCTGAGCGGGTTTGGTTTTGTTTTAACTTGTGGAAGTGGCCTTATCATGCATATTCTAATGTGTCAGAATGAAATGTGTGAAGTATGAAGCCTTATGAAGCTGCAGAAACGTGAGGGGGAACACAGGTTAAAGTGGTTGTAAATGGAGGATCTGTATATTTTTCTTTTGCAGTAGGTAACTTGTATTTTACTTAAAATTGGCCTCCCCAAAAAAGGGAAAATAAAAAAAATTTAAGTGTCCCCTTAAGAGCTGCTGTGTCAAATTTGAAGAATGATTTGAATTCAGTCATTAAAGTGTGAAATGGAGGGATTTTAGTTCTGCTTTAAATTATGCATCTCAAATTAACCTTAGCTGTGGAGTCTCTGCTGACGCCCCCGTAATGACACATTATTGGTACTAATGGCTTCTTTGTGACTTGAGATACAAACAGACATCCTAGACAGAAACATTTCGGCTTCGAACTAAATAAGACACAGCGTGCATTTCCACCTTGGGTTTCTGTTTTCGAAGCCCTGCTTTCCTGGTGCCTGGTGCTCATGAGCTCTTCCTTCCATCTTCCATGTGCTGCTCCCTGACCTGGAAGGTGAGGGCAGCTGAGTGAAAACCTGCTTCACAGGTTGAAGACTAGGAGAGCAATAAATTTGGAGTGAATGTGAAGCCCATCCAGACACTGAGCACTGTAGGGAGCCAGAACAAAGACTGGGATGTGGGCAGTGGTCAGGGAGGGGGAACTTCCATTAGATGATAATCTCAGGAGGAAAAGGACCCAAGATTGTGGGGGAAATGCAGAAGAGATGCCAGGGCTTAAAGAGGAAATTGCTAAATAAGGGAGGGGTGAGCTTAATACATAATCTAAGCAGTACAGGTTAGTCAACCCTTTATGTGCCCTGCTGACATAAAAAGGGGCTGTATTTGTGGGGCTCTGTGCACTAAAGTCTCTTCTTTGCAGCTCATTGTCATAATTTGAAAAACTCTGCCTCTATGCAGAATTTCGCTCGTGGGTTTCGTAGCTTTCTTTTGCTCCCAGGGGTCTCTCCTGGGACAAGAATGTTAGTTACTACTTGAACGTAGCTACTGGCCGGGCATAGTGGACGTGGCTGTGAATGAGTGAGAATGGCATTGCCTGGGGTGCTTGTGCACAGAAGATGCACAGAGTTTAAAGTGTCGAGGAAAAGGGAGGAGGAGCTTGGCAAGGCAGACCCTGACTTCCCAAAGATATTCACTACCTCACTGTTTTATCCTCATTTTCTCAGTGAGATGTCAAGGTATAGGATATTGGTTGCCTCCCCTTTTAAGCTGCAGTCCTGGCAGCTGCTTGTTGGAGCTAAGGCAGGAGTGATGGAGAGGTGCTTCTGCCCCGTGGTTGTGTTGTGTGGTCTGTTACAAGGCTGTGTGACATTATATGACTTTCTCTATGGGTCTGCTCTCAGCAGAGAGTGCTGTGGAGTAAGTAATCCTGTGGTGCTCTGGATCCAAAGCAGGGCAGCATCTGACTAGGTAGAATCACATACAAAAAAAGAACATTAGTAAATGTGACATATCACATCTCCATTATTTTGATGATGATGATGATGATGTCCTGGTTCAGGAACATGGTTCCTTTCAGGAATACAAAGAAGGCATTTACTAATGCATTAGAGATATTTATATGAATAATTAAAACACCATTTAGAATTGCTACAGTAATAGAATAGAATGTGTTTTGTCACTTTTCTGTTCCTTTTTGTTGATTGATTAATTTATTGATTTCTTCCATAAATTTAGAGTAGGTATCCTAAACATTACTGCAAATTAGCAGGGCTTTGCTTTATGTTAATAAACTGTTGAAAGTGATAAAGGAATGAAAAGAATTCAGAATTTGGCAACAGAGGTCTGAAAAACAGAGACCTAGAACACATATCTACTGTTTTGCATTGATAGTTTGTAAAATATTAGAGCCTTTGCTTGTCCCAATTGTTAATTCAAATATTCATTTTATATTCATTATGAATAGCCTGATAGCACATTAGAAAAAATGGAAAAATTAGACAACAAGCTACCTCAGATTTTCCATTGTATTTATAGTTAACCTTAAGCTGGTTGGAGTCAGTGGGAACATGCTGTGTGGATTAGAGGACAGAACTTCACTGTTGAAGAGACTGCAGTCCTTCTGAAACCACGCAGAAAAAAAAGTAAACTTCTGAACTGAGGCTCAGAAAACATAGGCAGGTGTGATCTAAGATACCACGAATCGTACTGAATTTCACACAGGTGTGCACACAAAATATTTTCATATTTCTTAGCTCATGTTTCTTCTGGTTTGTATCTTTGATTTTTCCTTATTCACATTTCATTCATTAATCTGTTTTGTCATGTTTTTTCCTACCTTCAAAAATCCCAGTTTTATGAATATGCCGTAATGCACGCTAAACATGAACACATAACAATTTTCGGGTCAGTATTGTTCCAGTCCTTTTTCGGGGCTGTGTTTCTCTGTTTTCCAGCTACAGTGGACAATTTGTCATAACACTTGAATTAGTATCATATCATATTTTGTTTGGTACTGTTGTTCTAGCCATGCTTGAAACATGTGTTTTCATATGTATACTTGGGTCCAGTTTTGGATGCAATAATATGATGATTATAATATAATATGGTACTGAATAAGATATAATCCACTGGGTTATGTTATCTTCCATGTGTGACATGTGTCTAATGGTATGGATTGGCCTTCTACTCCTTATGCATCTTCCTGTGTACTCTTGAGTTTACTTGTAATTGTATACATTATTGACATCACAGGAATTGTAATCAATTACAAAAAGAACATAAAGTACAGTGAATTCTGTACTGCATTTATTTATTTATTCTGCATTTATTTTTTGTCTCTTAGTTTAGTTTGAATATGGTGTAAGTTGGGTGTGTTTCACAGGGGTTTTTTTCAGCAATTTTCCCATTGATGAGCAATTGTGTGTGTGGGGGGAGCAGTGCTGTCAATCAAGGCCTCTGCTTATCCACACGAGCCTTGCGCTAATAGCAGTATGCATGCACTTCTTACCTAGCATTTTTCCAAGGCTTTGCAAACAGGAACTCAGCCCTTGTAGTGTCTGGAAGCTCTCCTGCATGTGTGCTGTCCCAAACCAAGGTTTAGTTTGGGGCAGGAGGTGGCCCCATGCATTGCTCATGCTGTTGGCTGCTGGTGTTGAGAGGCAAGGTGTGGGCCATCAGAGGCTTGTGCTTCTGCCTCCCATCCGCTGCCAGTGTCCAAACTTCACTGAGGAGAAACACTGGGTCTGGCTATAGACATGGCCAGTTGTTAGACTAGGTTTTAGCCCTGATTCTAGGGAACGGTTGCCTCTTCAGGCTTAATTTGAAATGCCTTATTCTGTTGCCATAATACAAAGCAAACTGTAGAAACTGTCGGCTGCACAAGGGGATGTAGAATAGCTGTCTCAATATGGAAAGCATTGCGTGAAACTTTTCCACTTACTGTTATTAGATGTAACACCAACAGTGACTAAAAATGAAGGATATTAGAGAGGAAAAAATCATCATATTTCAGCTAGTTTACTTTGTGTATATCTGACAGCCCTCTGTGTAGAGTCAGTTGTGTGATTTCCTGGGAAGGCCAGATTTCTCTTTATTTGTGTGGCTCTTTCAGCAATAGGGGAAAGAAAATACATTAAGGATCAGAAAATGTGGCTGTAAAGCCAGGAAAAATTGTCAGCAACCTCAAGAAGAGGTTTAAGTACATGGTACTGCTTTTGACTCATCTTCCAAAAGCAGCTCTATTCCGGAATAACAGTGCCCTTTTGGGCTACATTTCAAGATGGTTTGATTGTACTCAGACAGGAATTACAAGGATCGATAGCAAACCTGACACATCCTTTCTTTTCGTGACAGATTCTCTGATTGCCACCACAGCAATAATAGTGCACTGGTCAGCATAAATACCAGAAGCAGTAATCATGGGCTTCTGTCTCCATCTTAGCATGTATTTAAGGTTACCCTCTTTGTTGTGATGGGTTTGCACGTGTTGTTCATGAGGAAGGAGAGTTGTTTTCCCTGTTCACCTTCCTCTCCCTTTTGCTCTTATGCTTCCACCTTGAGTTGGGGGCTGGGTTGTTTATTGTCTTTCCAGGGACAGAGCAGGGCAGGGAGAGCATGCCTAGCCAAAAACATAAGAGAATACGTCATTTTGAATACCAGTGGTTTGCAAGGTGCGGGATTTTTTCTGAATATCCTGCCTAGGAAGTAGTAAAGAGCAAGATTTTCCCTGGGTATGTGTCAGGAGCCGCCAGCGTGGTGGAGCTGAACTCAGAGTTGCTCTTCCTGTGGAAGGTAGAAGGCCCTGTGCTTTTGTTCTATTTTGGCAACTTGACATGGCAGTGACTTGGTAACCTGTGTGTATGTGTTTGGGCCTTTTTTTTGTTTGTTTGTTTGGTTGGGTTTTTTTAATCTGTCATCCTCGATTCACTGAAGCTCTGTGACTTTTTAACCTGCTGTCTGTAGGCCGTTGTTTTACAAGCTCATTAAGGTGGCCAGGATAGCGATGGCAGTGATCCCTCCCCCCACCATGGGTGCTCATTAGATGGCTTCCTTGTGCTGACATAAGTGTTTTGTAGTCATGCTCTGAGCCAGGTCTGGGAAAGGATCCAAGTCAAAAATAATCCCCCCCAAAAAAATAAAAAAAAGGTATGTTTTCAGCAGGATCTGTTCCTGGATCTAGCTTCCATCATTCTCACATTGGCTTGGAAAGCATGAGGGTTTGTACTGGCACAGGGGAAAGTGAGGATGAGCAGCTGGGGCAAGGTGGTCAGGAGTACTGCTGACAGCAGGGATGCTGCCTGCTTCTGTGAAGTCAGCCTGAGGAAATGGGGCTCTCCTGAGTGTGCTGCCTGTCTTGCCTTAAGTGTTGGCCCAGCTGCACTTCCAGTAACTTCTGAAGCTGTGAGGCAGCTTTAGCCAAATTTGCCTGAAAAGCAGCGGTGAAAGGTGTGAAAGCCCCCCGAGCTAAGCAATGCTTGGTGGCTGGTAGACAGACCCAAATCAACTCTCCCCAGTGATTGAAAGTTGTCAGCTGGGGCTCAGCTAATTGACCTCACCAGGCCTGGAGTCACAGTCCTACTGTGCCAGTTCGGGTTGAATTGTGCCGATTTTGCAGTGGGGTCAACTGTTAACAGCTGACGGGAGAAGAGCACAGAGTGCTCTCTGGGAGTGACTGTTCATTTCAAGGAACAGGGACAGTTTAACTCCTGGATTTGACTGCCTGGGGATCTGCACTTCCAGTTGTGGGGTGGTTTTTTGATTGATTTTCTTTGTCGTTGGTTTTTTTGTGTTTTGGTTTTTTTTTAAATTCCCTCTAGGAATTGGAGTTTCTGGAAGCTGGGAGAGTTCGGAGGCAGCACTCCCTTCAGTTTTTGTTTGGGTGGCCAACTGCTAAACCCTGAAGCCAAGCAGGTCTTTCTAGCTCCACCTCTACGTAGCTTCGCTTGAATATCTGGTAGCATCTTTGTGTCTTGCTCGGTCCAGCTTCCATCCCCATGGGGCTGTGCTCCTCTCTGGTGGGTGTACCTGGGTTTCACCTGCCCAGCCTGCACTGCTGCACCGACAGCCCTGCTCTGCACCACAGCTGAGGAGCTAATATGAAGACACATATTGTGGTTTCCTGCTGTTTTGCTTTGTAACCAGTCCACTGGTAGATATAGCTTGTGTGTGGTTATAAATTCATTCTCTCACTATGGGTGGTTGTTGTGCAATAATTATGTAGAAATTACGACCGAGGATTGTTGTGGATTTTTTGTTTCTTTGTTTTGCGTATTTATTTACTTTTTCCTGTAGTGGGAAGAGCAGGCGTTGGTTTCTGCCCTAACAAAAGACAAGGCCACAAGCAGGTGTCAGGATTTGGCATGGGCACAGGCACCATCTAGCAGGCTGCTGACTTTTATGTGGCTCTCTTTTCATGGCAAGATGAGTACTGCAAGGGAAATCAGGACCTGTGCTATTCGGACATCTTTTTATTTGTTCTTGCTTTTCCTCTGTGGGCAGACATGCTGTCCCTCCCTGCAGGTTTGGTACCATACATGTGTTTATTTTGAAATAAACCCTTCCTGTCTCTTTGGAGGTGTTGGTGGTACATTTCCTGAAGCCCTTGTACCTCTGGCAGCTTCCTGAGTCCTGCTTTCTGGGCAGTCCTCTGGGTCCTGCTGCCTAGCCAAGGCAGCAGGGTTGGGGTCTCTGCCCCCAGCAGGAGTGCTCAGGTCCAACTTCCCAGAGGTGTTCCCTTCAAATGGCAGGCCCTCCTGTGATCCCTCCTTCTGTTCAGATGTGGAATTAAAATAAGTGTGGGGCTTTTGTTGATTTTTCCCCCCCCACACCTCCTGTTCCTTTATTTAAAATTCCAGTCAAGCAGATCCAGAACACTGCTTGTCCCTGCTGTGTTCTCATTTTTCTCTCATTCCTCCTTTAATTTTACATTATTCCCTGCACTGTGTTTGCAGGCCATATGTGTCCTTTGAACTCTGAACAAGCTGTGCCAAAAGGAAGCCTTCTTCTCCTCCCTCCTCCCATCGCGGAGCTGCTCTTAGACAATTGCAATTAAGCGCAACGCAGAGCACAAACCCAAAAGTGAAGTTCATGGGTGAGTGCCTGCATGTTTCTGGAGAGCTTCAGAAACTCTTGCTCTTGGTCTCCGCTTTTACCCTTTAAACCTGCACCAGTTCCTTGAGTCTGAAGGAGCCCCTTCGGCTCTTGGAGGTGTTCCGTAATTCTCATTTGCCTGCCGCGCCTCTGGTGAGACACAGCGACTGCCGAAGCCTCTGGCAGGGCGCCAGGGCTCAGCCAGGGATTCTGCGCGAAGGAAGGTGGAGCTGCCTGTCGTTGTGTTACAGCGCTCACTTGTCAGAAGCGAAGTGGGGAATAAGTGGCTTCGGGAGCGTGCTGTAGTAGGACAAGCCCTTCAGCTGTGTTGCCAGGGAGAGGTGGGCAGGTTTTCTGCAGCAAGCATCTAACAGGAGTGGGAAAAGTAAAATTCACCCTGTTAAAACAGAAAACTGGGAGAATTACTTCTTGTAATTCACGAGGTGTGGAGAAGAGGCATGTGCTGCTGGGTCAGTAAGCCCCCATGGCTGCTGTTCAGGGGGCTTACTGAGCAGCATCAGCTGCTGGCTCAGCCACAGGGATCGCTGTCATGTTGGACTTCAGTGTTCAAAGGGGATGTCCTCCATGGAGAAGGGTGTCAAGTGCCTTTTGTGTCCCTTCCCCTTTAGCCTCTGAGAAGTGTCTTGTGTGTTAAACCAGGTTTCTGACCTCATTTCTCAAAGGAGTTTTAAATGGGGAGAAATAGGCATATTAATTAGGGCCTCATTAAGCACTTGTAGTGAAGTATGATAATTTTCTTGAAAGGATAATGTATTAGATGAATAAAAATACTCTCCATTAAAAAATGAATACAAAGTAATTTTAAACCGCAAAGATTATTGTACATTTCTGAAAAATTAATGTGATTAAAGCAAAATATATTTAATAAATTAAAAAGACCCCGTTAGGCTGTTTAACTTGTTGGTCTTGTGTTAATTGTTCTCCAGTTTAGTAGAACTGTAGAACTCCAACCTTATCTTACCTGTAGGGACAGGAAGTGATTTCTTCCCCCTCTTTTAATTTTTTGGCTTGTAATTTTTAAGTTTGAGTTGTGGGTGTGGTGATTTTCCTTTGGGTTTTTTAGTGTTGTGGGGGTTTTTGTTGTTTTTTTTTTTTTTTTTTTCTTTTTTTTCCTTTTTTTTTTTTTAATGTGTTTCTTGGAGATTGGCCACAGTGGAAGATCAGACCTTAGACAGTGATCAGAAATGATACGGCGATCTTCTTGATGGATCTAATTAATATGACCTTCTCATGTGCTGGTGTCTAGATTTGGAGATGAGAATACATATTTTCAAGGACATTTCCTCCTGTTCCATTTGTCTGTGACATGGTATAGGTTGTGTCTGCTAGGATCACACAGACTTCCTTCAGTTACTTCATGTGACTTCACACAAGTTAAATTAATTTTCTCTACACATAGTTTTCCCCTTAGATTAGTTTTGCATTGGGCATTTCCTTAACTTTCTACTAAGCTGCTTGACATTCAGATACTTAATGAGAATTGCTCTGTATGTTGTGGAAGACAAAGTAAATGGCTGGAGTGGAGGCATAATCGAGATCCATGGATTTGTCTAGTCACTGATAAAGTTTATGCATTTATTTGGGGAGGACATAACCAATAATAAGAAAGTTCAGTGTAAAACAGAGCTGGTACTAAGCCTACATAGTAGTCTGTTTAAAAAACTTTGCATTTTGTGGCATTAGGCATGAAAGCACTTCCTCAGCAGCCCCATCAAAATATTACAAGTGTTTTATCCCCTCTTGCTTGGTCTGCTCCCTTGGTAGGGGTATCTACATGGCAGGTATCTGGTGATTGATTACCCTTAACTCTTGTTCCTTGTAATAGGTCTGCAGTACAGATTCAGAAAATGCTGTCAGTCGCTTCTCAAGGTTTACTAGTTTACTATTTGTTATGATTTAGGTACCTGATATCCATGTGACCTTTTGAACTTTGATATTAAGTTTTCCAACAGGCTAAAATATACTATAGGGGAGTTGGGGTGCCATACCATGCTCTCTCAGATGCCTTTTGAACTTTGGGTCTATTTGGTCATGGTGAATGCCAGTTTTCTTCCATCATGAGATACATGAGATACATCTTTAAGTATTTTCTGTCTCTAAGCAGGCAGCCTTTGCATCTGGTTCTCCACCTATATATTTTTCTTTCAGCTTTGCTGCTCTTGTCTTATTGCAGCTTTACCAAGCTTATGCAATTGAAGGTGATAGCTGCCTTGATTTCTGTTATATGTAAAGGTGCTTCTCTCAGCAGAGCCATTACAGCCACACTGGCCCAAATGTGTGTGAGAAAGAGATTTTACTTGTTTTTGGGACACTCGCAGAGCCTGCAATGGCTGGATGATTGGCTGTTGAAGGCCTTGAGGCATCTTTCCTTTGTTTGAGAAGGTGGTGGCCAGTGCTCCTTGGTGGTGTATGAAAAGAGCTCCAGAGTTCAGGGAGCTGCTTGTCCCTGTTGAGCGGTGCTCATGTAAATATATGGCAGTTGTTACTCTGTTGTTACTGTATGAGGTGTTTCCCAAGATGAATGGTCTGTACTGCAATAATGTTTCAAAGCACGATTATTAGTCCTGCTCTTAAATGAGACCACATCCATCAATTGAAAATTATCTTGAAAATCCCCTTAGTGTAAAAGATCTCATTTTCAAAACCACCTCCTCAGGTTACAACTAAAGTAAGCAGCAAACTGGCTGAGGTTGTACCTACACCATGGCAGCTGTAGTGACACCCCCAGGTGTAGCCATGTAGATGGCCCAGTGCAAAACTCATTTTGCAAGGCTCCCAGCCTGCTGATGACCTCCCCTGGTTGGTTGTGTGTATTTTCCCCACCGCTCGGAGAGGAGACAATTGGGCTATTTTATTTCATTTTAGATTGTGACATTTCAGCTGTAGGTCTGTCAAAACTGCAAGGGCATAACAAAGAGTAGATATGACCATTTGCACTGTTAACTTTTTCTTAGCATTTTCCTGGAATTGTGGCTGACATCGGCCCTTAATATAAATTTGTTATTTGCAAGGAGCTCTGTTTAACTTAGCAGATTATTGTGCTGATGTGTGACACTAAACATACTGGAGAATAAAGAGCGATGCAGCATTTACGATGGTAAAATAATTTCAGGTCATGTCTTTTTTTTTTTTTCTTTGTGTAGTTTTGCTTTTATTACCGGTGCTAAAATGGTTCTTGCAGCGCAAGTGAGAAAATCAGACTGAACCTCCTGTTTTTTTGTTGAGCTCCCAGCTGGAAATCCCTCCCTCGATTTTCCATTGATAAAAGTGTCACAAAGGGAATCTAGAGCAGAGGAATAGGCGGAAATAGAACAATGCAAAGTCTTGGACTTGAATCACAAAGAGAGTTAACTAATGTAGATAAAGTACTGGACGAGCTGTTGCTTTTTTCATGGCCAGATTCATTTACCTGTGGTCTTAGCATTTGTGCCATGTAACAAATCAGCTATTTATTGTCTCTTTGCTGTGGAGTCTCTTTAAAAGGATATTGCAGAACATTTTCTTCTCTCTCTTTCTATGGACTGCTCTATTTGACCTTCAAGAATTCAGAGTCTCAACAGGGGCTAGAAAACTCTCATACAAGAATGCTTTTATTGTTAATTTATAAAATACGTCTTTCACTAATAAAATAAAGATGTGACATTTATAGAGCTCTGATAAGGAATATGGCAGTGGAAAAGGCCCAGATCTCCTACTGTTCAAATTAAGGGCATCTGATTTCAGTGAGAGAAGAAGCAGGCTTGTTAGATGTGCAGTTTTACATGTGCGTTCAGGTGTTCCCGTGAAGCTTGAAAAACTTTCAGGAATATTTTACAAGAACTGGGAAGTAAATTCATAGAGAACTTCTTTCATTTAAGTGACTGAGGGTACTTAGTGCTCCTTCAGAGTGTTTGGAGAGGGAAGATTACTCAAGTTTTGTTTCATTAGGTGATTAAGTTTATACTTTCTCTAGACTTTCCTAGGATTGTATCACTAAAACAATGGTTCTGTACTGCTGCTGTGTTTGACCTTTGTGTCAGGGTCAAAGAGTGACATCATGATGTTTTCCCAGTGTCTCTGTGGTCCCTTCCCCATCATGTGCTGAGGTGGGTCTCTGCATGCAATGGTGGTGATGAAAGGGCTTGGAAGCACCTGTGGAAGACAACTGGTGCATGTCTTGTGCTGGGTGCTGCCAGGAGTGCAGTCTGTGATCCAGAAGGCTCAATCCTGAGTGAGGCAGTGGTCTGCTTTCTGTAGCTGCAGTGGGAACAGCAGGTGCCCAGGACTACAGACCAATGCAGAGCACACTGCTCTTTGCAGACCTTCTGGATCTCTTGAGCTTTACTGTGAAGCACCGTGGTTGTCATCTTGGCATATCTTCTCATGCAAAAGAGTAAGTGCTGCTCTTATTTTTCCCTCCTGTTCTCCACTCTTTCTCCCCCCTCTCTCTCTTTTACTGTCTTTCTTCAACTTGCCAAAATGCTACAGAGCCACATACTGAAGTCTGTTTCCTTGTTCTGACAGTTTATTGTGATGGGGTAACAAGAACACACACAGCTATTGAAGTATGGAATGATAATATAGCAGGAATCTGTTATGTAAAGAGCAAGTAAGAGTGAGATGGTTGGCCTATCCATATGTTATTCAAGGATATAAAGGAAAATTATGCAAAAGAGTAAGCAATCAAGAAGGAAGACTGGAAGTAGTGTTTGGATTTAATGGACACTTCAGATCTCTTCATCTGACCCTATAAATCAGAGCAGTTGTATTTTGTGCTTTATTTTTTTTTTATTTTTTAAATTGAATTGTTATTAGGCCATCCTTCCTTTAAGCAAAAAAGGAAATACAGGATGCAAAAATACTTTTATCTGAAAACCAACTAAGAATAAATCATGGTATGCTGCCTTAATAATGCTATTTAAAAATTGCTTTCCAGTGAAGCCCACTGAAACCCAGGAGTAGAAACTGCTTTAAATGATACCATTTGCCTAGCATTTTTACTCTGCAGAGTTTTTTCTTCTTGTCAGTATAGGGAGATAAGAATCAGTAAAGTTGGGTTTCACATTGCTGCTGCTCTGCCCAACATGCTGTTTCCCTGCAAAGAGACGGATTCTTCATGCCTGTGCCTTATTCGTCATAATGAGAGTACACGAGAGGCAAAACGTGTCCTTGCCAAAGATATGTACTCTGTGTATGAGTAAAAACAGCAACAGAGGCCATTTATTTTGGTCACTATTTTGTATAATATGCAGTAACTGCGTGGTAATACCATATACAGCAGAGGAAGATGCTCAAAGCCAATTCTTAGTAGATACTAAATGGAATACTGGTTGATTCACATGGTGAATGCAAATAAAGCTACCCCTCATTGTCCTTAAGAGACTCGTTTTTGGAAAAGCCATGTTATCTGTAATAGTGGGCAGAGCATCCACTGAATCAGAGTGTTTTGTTTTAAGAAAGGGCTGCCAGACATCGAAGACAGGGAAAGCAGTACTGTTTTTTCATGTGCTTGATGCCAAAGAAGCAGAATAAGGTAACAGAGGAAAGGGGTAACATTTTGAAGGTATTTGGTTCTTTTTTGTTTCTGTTACAAGTAAAAAATTGGATGTTTATCAGAAATTAAGGCAATTTTCTTGAGTGTTCTGCCTTGGATGATTGTAACACTAACAGGATGGAAGCAGTATAAGCAGTTGCTACAATTATAGCTGCAGTTACTAAGAGAAATCATTTTCTGTTATTTGAATGAAAGATTCACTGTCTGACTGAAGGGCATCGGTATCTTAAAGAGTCAGGGAAGGGAAGTTGTCCTCCTTTTTTTTCTTTATTTTGTTATCCACATGTTTTTTTGGAGAAAGTCTTAAAAAAAAGAGTCAATATACATTAAAAAGTATGCATATATAAAAATTATAGTATCTGTATGAGAGCAAAATGGAACTGTTGAGTTCATATTTCCTATAGCCCAGTAAAACTTATGGGTCATGCACAAATTATTCAAATGGTAATTTTCCTTCTATTTTCATCAGATTTCTTAGTAGTGTGAGCCATTATTTGCTTCCTTTCAGTGATGTGTCAACAAACAGACTACCTTTTTTTTTTGGATGTGATTAAATTTTGTTCATTAGAGAGATTATAACACGTGAACAGTTGTGCCTTTAAACTACTGGCATTTAACCAGTTTATAAGGAATATGTTTATGCTCTGGATAGAGATCACTTGGTGCTGGTGTTAATCAAATCAGGGCTGAAGTCATGGAAATCTTGACTTTTCGCTCACTTCATGCATCTTGACGGTTTAGCATGTATGGTGGGCACCTTGCTCACTGCAGTTTCCACATGCAAACAGATGATGTGCTCATGAACACCGGGACATAGAAAATATTACTGATACTGGTTTTGTCTCTTCATAAGTGAAGGATGCAGATCTATGGCTGGTATAAATTAGCGTATTCCCATCAAGTAAAATTATACCAACAAAGATGGAATGGAATCTGTTCTCTTGGCCACTATTTTTGAACACAATGCTGGAAAATGTTTGTGTAGTTTTCCCTGTATGTGTGTTTCTTTTATTCTCTTACCCCATCTCTGCGGCAAAAGGTGTTCTCTAGTCATCTTTTGGTTTTTTCCCCACCACCAGAAAATTTTCCAGCAGATCTCACCCTCTTCCCCTTCTTTAAACTCCTCTTATTTCTAGGTTTTTTTCCCATTTTCCAATTTTTAATATGAAAATAACTTCTTGGATGCCTGTGTTTCCAGTTGTAGCAGCAGGATAGGATGTGTTTTCTCCTGTCCTCTCCTGCTTTTCTGTATCCATTACTCTGGATTCACACATCCTGAGGAACTGCTTGAAGTCAAGCTTAAGGTACATCTTGCAAAAAGGCCAGCAAAACAGTATGGCTCTGTGAGCTGGAAAGTGTTAGTCACATTTCTGAAGTGTAGAGTGATTGACCAAGTTAGCACAGGTTGTGCTTGGGTGTGCTCTGTGACTCCGTGGATGTTTGGCAAATCCTGCCGTGCTGGCTCACAGCTGGCTCTGGACTTCCCAGTGGTTAACACTGTACCAAATTGGATCAACCATCCCACTCAAAATGTCAAATTTGTGTTCTTAATTTCCAATGAGGGTGTAATGTGATAGTAAAATTGTTCTGTAAAGGGTCATACACTGTTTTACTGTCAGTTTTTTGAGGCTCAGACAGAAGGAAATGATCAAAACCACTCGATGCTCGTTATTTATTAATTGAATTCTGGCAGAGCCTTGCTACGTTCTGGCTTTTTGTTTGTTTCTTTGTTTACAAACAAAAAAGGAAAAGCACAGTTCACAAAATAAACGAAAAGGAAAAATTTGTTAACAAAGATTTCTGACAGGGAAGAAATGGCATTTGGGGGCATTTGTCTGAAGATGCCTTGGAATACAGGGAGAGCGACTTGGCATTGCACTGTCACCCTCTCTGAGCGTGGCTCCTGAAAGAGGAGGGTAATTCAAAGGACAGCAGACCATGATTCTTCTATACAGGCGTGCTGGGTTACCAGAAAACATTTACTTTGGTAAGTTCTGTGGTAAGGATATTTTAAGTGCTTGTACTTTACTGCTTGTATGGATTTACATTCTAAAAAAAAAAACAAAAACAAAAACAAATCAAACTAACAAGTGCCCAGTGTTTATTTGCTTTTCTGTGCCTCTTCCTTGTTTTTGTACATATTCAGGTAAGGAATAGTAAATTGAAATAATTGTGTCTTTCTTTACTATCTGTAGTTTCTTGACTTCAAAAGTCCCAAAGCTGCTTAGAGCTCAGTCTTTTGTTCTACAGTGAACCCTATGCAGACAGACCCTTTCATAGATGCTGTGGCCCGTATGGAGCTGTGTCAAAGCCTGAGGTGTGAAGTTTACATTGATGAAGGGCTTGGCTTAGTGCTGATCTCCCCCCCTTCCCCTCCCCGTATTTAAAATTAACCAAATACAGGTGATTTTTCACATAGGAATAGCTAAGAACACCTGTCTGATCATCATAATCCCTCTGCCAAATTTTCAGACTTGGTCCAGAGCCTGAAGTCATTTTTATATCTCAATAAATTAGTAACAACAACAGCAGCAGCAGCAGGAGTAAATTTAACACAGTCAATGATATATATTTATTTACGTGCTCTCTTTCTCCAAAATGGCTGAAATTTTTTCTGAAACTTTCCCTCAAATGATCAATCTGAGACAGATATTAGAAGATTTTAATTAAAATATTTTAAAATATTTTTATATTAAGTTTTTTTCAATGAAATTATTTGCCAGAGTTACAAGAAGCTAAAACCAAGGCTCTTGAGGGAGAGGATTGAATAGTCTTCAGTGTCATGGTTGCTGTGAGAATTGCTTTCTTTTGGCTGCTGGTCTAAAGGTGTTGTGCTCAGCAGCAACACTATAAACCCTGTCCTTGAGATACTCATTTCTCTGCCTTTCACTTTCCTCTGCTGCTGTTCAGTGCAATGGTAAAAAAAAAATGGTCCAGGAGATCATTCTTTTCAGGTCACTTAGATCTGCATTGTTTCAGCTCTCCTTTTCTTGTCTGCTTCTTTGATTTCACAAATGTTTCTTTCCTCCCTTTGGATTAGAGGTGGAACTTGAAAAAGGTGAAATACGCGGGGAGACCTGCTAGACTCATCAGACCCTCCCCCGGGGGTTCTGCAACATTGTCCTTACTCCGTAAACAAGAAGCCACTGTCAGCTGCTGAAGTTCCTGCTGCTTTTCTCTGCTTGTACCGTATCAGTGCTCTTTGGACAGTTGTAGAAGTAGCGATACCCAAGAGGGGTCTGTTTGCTGTCCCTCTTGCCCGGCTAAGTGGCTGTGGTGGCTTTTCTTGTACCGTGTCAAAACCACCGAGCCTCTTGCTTTCAGATTGAGATTCAAGGTCTTGTGTGGGTAGGGAGCTCCAGCATAGGGATGGGGAAGGAATGGCAGTATGCCTCGTGATTGGGGCAGTCTGGACCTGGGAGGTGCTGCACGGTGCACCCGTGTCTGCACAACTGCCTTGTTGAATTTGGCAGCATAACTAGTCAAGATACAGAAAATGTGTGCTCGTCGGGGTCTCCTGAAGAGAACAAGCAGGTCTAGAAAGTCGATCAGGGCAGGGCTATTGAAAGCATCTGCAGGCATGCAAGATTCCAGCTTTCCCTGACTGTGAGCTGGCTCCTTGAAGCAGTGCTGAAAATCCCCCTTGCTGTTCCTCTATGCTCAAATCAATCCCAGTTGAAGCTGGGAGTAATATTTGCATACCTCACTGGTTGTTCAAGCTAAATTAATATTTGTATAGCACACTGTGTTCCACATATTGAAAGGACTACATGAACACTGCTGTTTCTAGGCAGTTACATCCTATTCTGGAATGCTGTAAATGTACTTAACCAGGACAGACAAGACTTATTGCCTTTGTTTAGAAAAACCCCGTCAGTCCCTTGGTATATGTGTGAATAAATTTTTTAACATAGGTGGTGTGTTTACTATAAAGCTGAAATTCTTCTCCATAGGCATAGTCCTGTTTCAAAGGTTGGGTTTTGTGTTCATTTGCCATCTGTTATTCTGCCACTGCATTGCATGCCGAGGGGGGGGTATTATGTAGTTTTTCAGGGTCTTTCCCTGCTTATAGAAACCTTCCAGTGCATGTATAAGTCTTCTAGCAATGCTTTTTCTTGAGCTGAGACAATAAATAGAGTAGATTATTGTCTGGTAAAGCTAATTGGTATTCCTTAAATCTTGATCTCATCCCTTGCTTATTCACACATCATCTGCACAGAAGATATTTCTCCTGCCTTCTGAACTCTGTTTCACACAGTCCAGTGAGATGTTAGAAAATAATAATTTACATATCTTTGCAAGACCAAATTAGAGCATTAAATGAAATCTGGGGGAAAAAAATGAAAGCTGAAAAAATAATTAATTCAAGCTAATAAATATTATTCTGGTCATAGATTGTCGAAATTCTCCTGCAGCCTGTGAAAGAGGGTGATTTCTCCAAAGATCCTGCTTTCAGAGCATCTGCTGGAGATGACAGCGACAGGAAAGAAAAAAGGAACTGTGGCATCAGTCCTGTTGCATGGTCAGAATCACGGCCTGCAGGAGCAAAGCAGCGTGGTCTCCTGCAGAAAAACCTGGGCTTGTAACTCTTAGCGACTGGGTTTCTGCTTGTTGTGTCACGCTGCCGTAAATACTGTTTCGGTGCAAAGAGGCTTTCTGCTGAATGGATCGGGGCAGCCACTCGCCAGGTGGAAGGGAAAGAAGTGACTCAGCATTCGGCAGTTGTTGCTGATCACTGGCTTTTGCCAAGCGTGGAGTCACAGATTTCCGTGTTTTGGTTTTTTTTCTTTTCTCCCCCCTCTTTTTCTCCCTGCCCCCTCCTTTTTTTTTTTTTTTTTCCTGGGCGAGTGAGGGCTTTGTGCATGTCGCAGAAAAGAAGACTTAATTGCTGATGGAAAAGAGGTTGCAGGGGGAATGAACCATCCTGAGTCCTTGCTGTGAGCAAGAAGCTTGTGGAGGGGCAGATCACCCTTGCTAGAAAGACTCACTTCAGAGTGTGAAATCCTGGCTGCTGCTTCTTACCCTTGGGAGACAAACGTTGTAAGTGGGAGTTCACTGCATAGCTGGCCTCGTGTTTCTGTCTGCACGGCAGTAACCCGGCTAAGGCCAGTAATGGCAGCTCCTCCCGTGGGTGCACCCAAGGGAGCAAAGCCTACAGCAGAGCAGAGGGAGCTGCAGCTGGGTCCTGCTTCTTGCTTTCCCCCTCATCCACAGCCACCCTCTCACCTTCTCTGAGCAGTGGCTGTTACCTGCACACCCCCCCAAAAAAAGCCAAGGAAGGGGGAGATAACTTCGTAGCTAGCCAGGTTCTAGGGCCACGTGCCCGTTGAGTAAATATTGGTGTTTATTTTGGGCTACCCAATAAAGGTACTCCAAGTTT
The DNA here is from genome assembly GCA_013399855.1 of Oxyruncus cristatus. Lineage (NCBI taxonomy): Eukaryota > Metazoa > Chordata > Aves > Passeriformes > Cotingidae > Oxyruncus > Oxyruncus cristatus. The sequence continues at coordinate 550,574 of VXAY01005795.1, read as the reverse complement.
AGAAATGCTGTTAGATTACTGCAGTGAAAAATGGGATTTAAAAACTCTAAATAGGGAAGACAATAGTGTACCGTAGATCTCTGAAAAACATGGGTTGCTGAACTGAAGCTCTCTGACTGTTTCAGCCCATCTGTCTTGATAGTTTCTGTGTCTTAATCACGGATTTCATGAAGTGTCTAATTTTCTTTTTTTAGCTTTCTGTCTTCCTCTTGTACAAAAGTTAAAGCAGGGAAATCATCTGAGCTGGATTTACTTTTGCGTTTGAGAGAAAGGCAGTCTATAAAAAGAAGTGAGTGGTGTGTTTGCTGGGAAACCAAGTTCGTCTGCTTTGGATTTGGGGAGCAAGATTTTCCCACCCTCACTTCTGCTACTGTGGTGGCTATGGGGACAGCTGGGGAGCGCAAGTATAGGTGCATACCCGGTAACTGCCAGTGTTTTTAATTGTCTGGCTCTGGTCCATGGTTGTATAAACAGTGTGGACTGGCTCTGCTGAAATCACCAGCAAAATTCCTTTGCTGTCCCTCCCACTGCTGCCACTGTTCCTGGCGGCTGTCAAGATGTACTGGCCCTCTGGCACCTCGGGAAGTCTGCAACAGCTCTTCTAAACTGGGGAATTGCTTCTTATTCATAGCTGTGGGGGGAAAAGCGCAAACAAAACAACAGAAACGTCCCCCAAAAAGTCAGAGCATTTTAATTGACTCCTCAGGAGGGTCATTAAAGGAGGATTGTGCATCTCTCTACTCTTCCTGTGTGAATCCATCATGTGGAGCCTACTCAGTTTTTAGCCACAGTGGAAATTTTTGCCCCCACCCTGCACAGAGCAGAGATAAGGCCATGTATATTTGCAGTGTGTACTATGTAGAAGACACTGATTGACATTAATTAGGAGTGGGTGGTGTGAAAGTGTAAAAATAAAATTCCTTTCTGTCAGATTTACTATTAGAAATGAAGTACATGGTGTGACACTTGAGTGCGTGTGAGCGTGCACGTGTGTCTGTGTGTGAGTGCGTGTGGAGTGGAGGGTGTGTACTCAGCATTTAGAACAGTAGTGGGAGTGAAGCATTGCAGGTTTAAACATCTGTAAAAGTCTGGGATTGCATCCTTTTTCTTGTGAGCTGCTCAGTGAAATGTGCTTAAAAATTGTTTCTTTTCAATTGCTACTTCAAAACGCGGTGCTGAAAAGCAAACAGTGCCACAGATTGCAGCTTGTGTCAGTTGAGCTGCTTCTGCCTGGCTTTGTGGTGCTACAGTGACTGTTTTGAGAAGCAATCAGGAGGGAAAATATTTTTGGTCAACTGGACAATTTCAGCAAGAGCAGTATTTTGAATTTAAATGGATCGCTATTTAGCAAGCTGGTATTGCTCTGGTTAATAATACTTATTAATTCCTTCTCTGTGTGTATACTGAGAATAAGAAGCAAAAAATGAATTCTGCTGCGTTAATGTTCAAGAAGTGTGCTGTCGAATGTGGCTGTCCTTCTCTTATAAAATAAATGGACAATCATCTATGCAACTTAAAAAATGTATTATTTGGATCTTAGCTGTGTTACAGTATCTGAGCTTGAGAACTATTGCCTATGAAGTGTCTTCAGTATCTGTGTTTTATATGGGTGATACTGCCAGAGGGTTATCTGTGGAGCTTATAATAGCTGACTGTCCATCTGCTCTATGTGACTGTTTATATTTATCCTTTATACAAAAAAGTTCAAAACGTGGACACTCTATCAGCCTAAGTTATCTGTTGTTGAACTGGGCAACACTAACTAAAGAACTTTCCCCCAGTGATTGAGGCCTTTCCGTGCCAAACTGCAGATTTGTGTTTGGTCTTCACTGATTAAAGCTAAAGGACAAATCTCCTTTTTCTGTTACACCTCTGAAATGATGTATGTCACACTAATTTGTGCTTATATAAGTGACCTGTTTTAAAGTGAACCCCTTCTTATTGTTATTGCCCAGTGATTTGATGGAAGGCAATTGCTAATCGCTTTGTTTCCTAGCGGAATTTTCCTCCGTTGACAAACTGAAATTTGACAGGGGAGAGGGTGGGAGTGACACCTTAGCTCTCCTCTCCAAGCCTGCAGGGTACTGGTAGTATACATACTACAGGCACTGTGAGCCGTAGCTGTTTGTGCTGTCCCTGTAACTGAGATAAAGAGCTGTTACTTAGGCCTTCTGTTTAAGTATAATTTTCTATTCATTACTTAAAGTAGATGTAATGTTTTGGATATTAAGTTAAGAGATTCTCATCCTCCTGGAAGGAAAGCACCAAAGCTGACAACACTGTTTTGCACTGGCCTCACTAACGTTGGTGGTGTTGCTTTAGCATCGTACTGTGGCTGAACTGGCTCGACACAGCACCTGCCCCCACCCCCCCAAAACCAAACCAACCAAACGAAAAAACACCCAACCAAAAAACCTCAACCCTGGCTTGCTGCGGCTGATCCTTCCCCTTACAGGTGCATACTTGGGGTGATGTGTTACGTGCTTCTGAGAAGCAACACGTGGCTTCAGCTCCAAGAGGTTGCTGACCATTGGAACACGGAGTTAAGGGCAGTGCAGGCAGCTATTTTCCAGCCAGCTTTAGTGTCAGGTGTACCGAGTGCATTTGGTACAGCACTTGACATACTGTGTCATGGAGACAGGGATTTAGAGGTTCCTCCTAAAGGTGTAGTAAAGGAACCTGCACACTAACTGAACTGCACGTCATTTGTGTAGGGGTGTGTAGGGTGTGTGTAGGCTTGTAGAGAGGATGCTTGTTATGCTGTCCCTGGGTGAGCCATTGGCATGCCTGGTCTGCAACAGCTTGATTGATGTGGATGGGGAAAATGCTCAAATTAACTGCAGAAGCATAAAAATCAATTCACAGTTACACAAACCCTGAGGTTTCCCTTGGAGGAGAAAGATGCTGTAGTTAAGTTAGGGAAACCACAAGGTGGTTCATTTCTGGGTTTGTGTTTGTTTTATTTGTTAGTATAACAGCTCACCTGTGTTTGAAAGGGTTAAGCAGAGATAAGTTCATGGTTGAAGCTACAGTGGTGGGCACAGAATGTGTGGCATATCTGGTGTCCAAAAAGTTGTTTGTAATCACATATGTGTAGATAAAAATATGCTGAGTTTTCAGCAGTGGGGTTTGGGTTTTTTTTTCTTTTTCCTGGCTATAATTGTGATGTTACCTCCAGTTAATCACAACTGGGTTTAATGACTGTGTTTTCTTGCTGCACACTTCAATTCAGTGAAACGTAAACTGTGAAGGAAAAAGAGAGGCAAAAAACAGGGCAGGGGGCAGAGCAGAAAGACCATGTTTGAAATCATCCTCAGGCTGTTTCTGTGTTTAAGGCCCAGTCAAGTAGTGTTATTGGGGGAGTTATTCAGGGCTTAGAGAGTTCAATGCATATTTAGTGTCTTCTAGAATGAGATCTCTAATGGTTGAAGAACTGTGCGGTCTTTGGGATTAGATCTTGGGGACTTTAATTGCTGAAGTCAAACCCACCAATATAGCACAGGGTTTGGTCTTCATACACATAAAGGCCACTTTACACCTCTTGAGGCAAGTAAAAAGATCTTGAACCAGGTATAATCATACAATTAATTTTGTCTTCGTATTATTTTCATACGGATTAATATATTAGGCTGTCTAAACATAAAATACACAAGTAAAATATGTGTGGGAAAACACTGTGTAGGTACATAGCCTTCAGTGATTGGGTAGCTATTTGTAAACTTGAATTAATTAGTTGGGCTGACATGCAATCCCTTCAGTTTTGTGGGGGCTGGACAGTTTGTGGGCAAGCAACAGGGAAATCCTTTGAGGAATGTGTCAACTGTAGGACATTCTCATGCTAAAATATTTTTTGAGGGGGGGGGAGAAAAGTACTACTAGAATATCTGCTCGTGATCCTCCACACCATGAACATATTTTAAAACCAGAGCTTGTGTTTCATATGCTTCTTCAGTTGTCTTTATATTTTTTCAGTTTTCTGTTATAAAACAGAGCATTAAATTGTTTTTAACACAATGTATAGAGAAAAGGCTTGAAAGAGTTTGTAATCAGCTAGATCAAGTCATGGATGGTGCTTTCCTGTTAATGTTTACAGAAGAAAATAGTGTTTGCACAGTTCAAATGCTTTTCATGTCAGCGCTGATCACATTTGTTTGCAACCAGGACATTAGATTTCACCTCGAAACTATTTTAAGAAAACTTTTTAATAATCACTGATTGTATTTCAGAAACATAGTGGTACTGAAAATGTTATTATAACTATAGCCATAAAGTTAGACCAGAGCTGCTATTGTTTTTGGAGAGTGTTTAAACCAGTAATTTTTCAAGTGGAAATGTTGGCAGAATTTCATTGTGCACGTCAAATTCAAAGTTACTTGCTTCCTTCTTCTAATTCCTCCAGTTTTATTTACCTGTTCGGTGAAATGCAGGATATGCTTTCTGGAGACCACCTAGGGAGTCTGATGCAGCACACCAATAAATACCTGAGCGTCTCAGGCTTCCCTGTGTCTGTCTCGATTGTACTCCCCTCAAATGGGGAAGCTGTGGTGCCCCCACTGCTCAGATCGCAGAATCGAGCCCAGAGGTAGGCTCGTGGGCCCGGAGGGTGGCATGGCAGAGAGCTGAGTCTGTATCTCCCAAGTCCCATCCGAGGACTGTTGGCACGGCATTACCCTTCCTCTGTTCTCTGTTCTGCAGTTTAAAGACCTGTTTAATTCTGAGCAGTGGTTGTAAATGTGCTTTTCAACACCGTCGACTTGCATGAGTGAAGCTCATGAGAGGATGCTGTGGAGCTGCTGACACAGCTTGTCCAGGAAGTTTTCTTTAAGTGGCAATAATGTTTTTCCTTTGCTGGGGTGTTTTTCTCTTTTTTGCTGTGTGAATCAGTGATGCTTTGGTGGGTGTGTTCCTTTTTTCAGGCTGGGATTCGGAGCTGTGCTTTTCACTGTTCACTTGCACTTAAATAGTAAATGTTTCATAACACCAGCATTTTCAAATCCTGTGATCACTGAAGTTGCCAAATGTTTATTTATTGGGAGTAGAAGTTTTTTCATTGTATTATCTTTGTGTTAAATCGGAAGGATAGTGCTTCAGGAATTTTTTTAATAGAAAAAAATGATGATAATAACTCGACATTCCACGGCATACATAAATTGTTGAAAGTCAGAAGACCATTTGCTTTGAGGCTGTGCATAATGATCTCATTTGTTATTATGTGGTCTGCACAGGCTACTCTCAAGATGTGTAGGATTTCTTCCTGTCTAATATCTCTGCATCAGGATGATAGATGTGAATACGCCATAGATACGTGGCCATCTGGTTCTCCTAATTCCGCTAAATTTACCAGAAGAAAAAGTAACATATTATGTCTTTCTAAATATAGTTATTTTTCCATGATTGAAAATTGAATCACTTATTCTGTGGAAGACTCTGATATTCTGTAATTTCCTTTGTTGCAATTTAAATATTTTTGGGAAAAGTAAACCTTGATTTCTTATAAGATTTCATATAAGTATTGTGGGATTTTTTAAAATTTCTCTTGTCATTTTGGGATCCAGATATTCTCCTACAAAACATGTAAAGGTGTTAGTGACTTCTTTTATTATCCAGATTCTAGTAAAAGTAAAGATCTTCCTTAGAAGGAAAGGAAAGCAGTGTAAAAAGAAAGTTAGCCTGCTGGGAGGAATAATTTTAAAAAGAAATTTGAAGCACCAACGCAATAAATCTCAAACTTAATAAAACTGTTTGTGATTGGTGTTTGGTCTTGAAATTTGATTTCTGGTTTGGAGCCTTCCACTGACACGATGTCTTCTAAGAGGGTTCGGTGTGTGTTTCAGGGTTACTATGGGTGGTTTCAATTGCTGAATCATTTGTAAGAGGCATGTTAGAAGCATTCAGACCTTCTCTGTGAAGCTGTACGGCCATGTGAGGGAGTGAATATGAATGCAACGATCTCCTTCATGCCAGAAGGCAAAAGAGTGGTATTAGTAACACTGAGAAGAGAGGTCAGCGCTTGATGTCATGACAGTTTCTGTTTGCCAGCCAAATAAATGTGTCAGAAGGTCACCAAGGAGTATCTGTGGCAACTGAGGGGCGGAGGATAGCTCTGCTGGGCCAGTGTTGCTTGTTGGGTGAGACCCCAGGCAGTGAACTGTGCTATGACCTGATTAGGACTAAGCTGCTAATTGAAATTGATAGTATTTATCAGCCACAGTCTTTAAAAATCAGTGAAAAGCAGAAAAAAAAATCCATGGAAAACAAAAAGAAAAAAAAAAGAGGGGGGGACCAAGAAGGTTTGTCTGATATCTTTCCAATTAAAAAACCCAGTATACATAAAAGCATGGTAGGCCTGATCACTGGAGAAAGGAAAGTTAGTCCTCCTCTCTGCTAGGAATGTTTTATTCTGCGATGTCTTAATTTTTCTTTATTTTTTTTTAAAGAAATCAGGTTGGCAGGAAACTCACATACCAGCCCTAGGCTGGCCATTGGACTAGTCATAAATTTTATGAAGTGAAATTTCTTGTGCGGCTTTAAAAAGAAAAAAACAAGAGAAAAAACACCAAGTCTCTCAAACCTTTGATGGAAAAGCCAGAAGCTTAAATATCATTGGAATCCAGTCTGTGGGGTGAGTTAACTAAATTCCCAGTGTAGCACTATTAAAGCAACTGTCTTAGATAATAAATGGTGATATGCTGTATGACTCATTGGAGGGATCATTATTTTTGGTGGACCTGAATGTCAATGTTGTTTGCAGTGCTATGTGTGTGTGCAAAGTGGCGAAGCAGAAGAGTGAGGGCAGGTTTCCTCAGTGACCCTCTGGAAGCAGGTTGAGGAGAGGAGTTGAATTGCCAACTGTTTCTTTGGCCTGTAACCCACAGTATTAAAATCTGCTATGGAAGTGCTGGATGTTCCTTTCCATTCATCACCTTCTGTTTTGTACTGTAACATGGAAGCTTAAAGTAGTAGTACTGCATATGGTACTTCAGGGTCCAAAGGGCTATGGAATTACCCTGCATTTTTGAGGGGATTAATAATCTCCTGGACACACGATAATTTGCTTTATATTAATGAACACACACATAAATAATGTAAAAAACTGCACTTAAGTAGCATGGTAAAAATCTGCAGTTTGCCTGGGTGTTCTTTTTTCCTCCAGGATTCTGTTGTACCCTTTATAACCCAAGGCTTTGCATCTGAACCACTTCTTGCTGTTGAGATGATGTTCTCTAGCATGACCCCACGCTCTGATCCTTAGTTTGCTCAGAGCCATCCTCAGACCAGCTGCTTTGTGAGCACTGCATGTTCCTCTCAAACCCTCGTTTTGATTTTTCATGTTCCTGCATGTTGTCAGGTGCCAGCTGGCACTGCAGCTGCTCCAGTGGCACTTGGAGGAGCCTGGGGTCACTGCGAGTTCAGGGGGGCACTGGCTGCTGCAGGGGTGGCACCGTCAACCACAGGGGTCTGGGAGGGGTGTGTTGTGTTGCTCTTGAGGTGATTCCTGTGCATACGCATGGAACAACAGTGAAAGACTTACAGTTCTTCTGTATCTCTGCCAAGCAGAACGTTACTACAGAGCACTGTCATTCAGCTGGAATAAAGGGAAATAAAAGGCAAAAATGTTTGCAGGATTGCAGAACTGTTGACTCTTTCAAACCCCTACAAAAGTAAATGATTGAGCAAGTCTACTGCTGTTTCAGCAGGGATGTGCAGCTCAAGCTGTAATTTCCTATTCTGACATAAAATCTAGTTATTGTTTAATGAAATAGAAAGTCAAGGCTTTAAATTGCGAACAATTCAGATGTTTTTCTTCCACAAGATTGTGTCCCGTTTTTTGTTTTGTTTTCTGTCTTCTTGTGTCAGTATCTAAAAGTTTACTGTGGTAAGTTTGAGTGGCAGAGAACATGATTTGTTGTTCTGGCATGAGAAGAACAGCCAGGCAGTGTTTCTCCAGGTTCAGAAAGCCTGGAAGGAGGAAAGAAGTAAGTTAAATTTGCTGCTGCAAAATGTTCATAAACCCTTTTCCGAGTGTCCACGAATCCCAAAAGCTTTTCTGTGACATTGCATTTAGTGTGTTAAGCTTATGTGTGCTGGAGCTGGGCATTCTAGCAGCGCTGGACCAGAGTGCTTCTCCATAACTGTAAAATGACCAAGTCCAACTTGCTTTATAAACCTGTCATGACATCATTGTATTGTGATACGATACTGTCTGTAGTGCAGACAGGAGCTGAAGCTGAACCTTACTGAACAAATCTCCTGTCTGTGAGGCGATTAATTTGAAATAATTTCTGACTGATGCTTGTAGTGCTGTTTGCATCCATACTTTCTATGTCTGTGAAACGTGTTACAATGGTGATTCTGAAAAACCCAACAAATTCTATTCCTCATAGTACACAGAAACTGCCCTAGAATTTTCCTTGTTATCCGTTTTTGGATCCTGTTTTGCTGGCAGTATGGTAGAAGTTATAGCTGGCACCCGCATCATGCAGTGCTAGGCTTTGTGTAAAAATACACTAGAGTGAATGTGGGCAGGGCCATAGCCTCTGCAGTTGCTCTATTTGTAGCACAGCTACTTCATCTTTTGCATGTTTTTTATGTGATATTTGGACAGATTTTAACAAACCTGACTTAGGGTCTGAAGTAGCAACCAGCATCGTATCAAAGCACTTAGTATATTGTGGAAAGAACATGCTTATACAACACAAGTTATGTATATCTATGTTTTGTTTGACTGACGTAAGGAAAAGGCATTCGGAAAGTATTTAAATTATCTGCAGATTTTTATTCTGTGTCAAAATACAGTGCTTAGAAATGTCACCATGAATGCCTATATTGATAAAACCAGCTTCCCTCTCAGTTTTTGGGGATACCTGTGACCAGAAGGCCATTATGATCAGTTACTTTCGCTCTGTGTTGACGTTGGAGTACAAAGGACAGTCCATGGGAATGGTCTGTTCACCAGGATTTGGTGCAGAGGGTCCACCCTTAGTAATGGTATGAGGTTCTTCAGGGAAGACAGATTTCAGCAGGTGAGATATGGTGGGTGAAAGCTATGCAGTATCCCCAGCCCCATCTTCTGCTAAATTGGACAAAAATGTTTTAAGAAATAACCTGAGTTTTCTCATACCTAAGCACTTGAAATATTACAGAAAATAAAAGTGGATTTTATTTCTTCTAAGTACAAAAGAGCCATTGGAAATATATTTAGACAGGCAAACTATAGATTCAAAAATATGTGTTGCAAATTTATCACAAACAAGGCATGTTTATTTCCTCACTAATTTGCTTCAGAGACACTGTAACTTAGCTTGTTTCCCGAGACCATAACATGCAGACATTGAAAAAACAGAAAGCAGAGAACTAATAGCAGTGATAGCAGAAACACCACTTAGCTCCTTATTAAATAAAACCTGTTTTGCTTCCAAATTCTTAAATTGCTGTAGTTATTTAATCTGGCTGGCCCAACCTCTCTTTTTAAGACATTTTCTCTGCTGAAAGATGCAAAGAACTTTCTGCCAGAACACTTTGTTGGTTTAGATAATAACACTTTTTTTTCCCATCACTTTTGTTCAACACAGGAGAGAAAACATTTTCAGTCTGAGGCTTAGACCTCATTATTGGGAGTTTCAGGAAGCAGAAGATGGGAGTGCTAACAGTGTATCTTCAAATAAATCACGATTAATTGCATGTAGAAATACTCTGTCTTCATTTGTGTGTGCTTAGCAAGCCTTTACTAACTATCACCAGTTTTTGCTGTTCAAGAGTAAAACTGAGAGTATGTAGCATCAGTACCTATTTGAATATACTCCTGGTCCTGCTTTCACTGCTAGAAAGCACAAGTACTTGTTCTGCTGCAGTGTGCTGTTGGCAGATAGAAAGAGCTGTTGATGAGAGCAGACTGGATCCCGAAACCGGGCATCCTGTGTGTACAACACAGGTAGAGATCTTCTTCTCCGACAACGGTGAGCATCAAAGTCTTTTTTGAAAGAGGATTCTGGCTTGCTCATCTTCATTTCCCTGCTGAGGGCTCTTTTCCTGCTCTTTCTTTTAAAAAAAGGCCTTAACCAGACCCCTAGCCGTTGCACAAAGGCTTTCACAGTGTTATTTGATCATATGCGAGTTCTCTGTTGCCATTAGAGCAGCCTGTATGATGCAGCTTTCTGTGCTGTTGAACCTGGTTGTCGTATTTCTGTCTGCATCCTGCCACACTGGGGACTTTGGAGGCCCAGCCATTTTGCAAGGCAGATTTCTTTCCTGCTCACTTCTGCCAGTGTGCAGTTTTGCTTTGTCCGAGATCCTTCCCTTTGAAAGTCACTCTTGCCATGTTGGCAAGTGGAAGGTGCTCCTCTGGCGGGGAGGGAGGGTGAAAAGAGCAATTTTCATGCTCTAAGCTGCCATCACTGAAGTGATACAACACACTTGCTCTATCAGCCATTGGTTAAGCTGTTATACCACTTTACTATTCATGAACTTCATTAGTGTGTCCAGCTTTTGGGGATGAAGGTTATCCAGGGAGAGGAGATTGCAATCTGTCAAGATGCTCTCATTTAAAAGTGGTGGCCAGAGGGGCCCAACTCCCCAGCCCCAATAGGAAACACATCCACAGAGAACAGTTCCTTTGGCTCTGGCTGGCGTGATGTGTTTTGTTTTTCTTTAACCAAGGTTAAGTCAGAAAGGACAGCTGCCTTCTGCAGCTTTGTCATACTTCACAACCAAGGAAGGAGAAAAGCTTTCCTCTTAACAGCTTAACGTAGAGATCCAGGAAGCCCTGAATTCTCCATAGTTGTGTTGTTGCTGTCACTTGCAGTCTCATTTGGGGGCATTATACTTGGTGTGTCTGTAGCTCTTTTCCTTATGCTGTGGGGTTTAAATCCCCTCCGCTTACACACAGAAAAGCTTCTTGCAAGACTCAGCTGTGTGGCATTTTCCGTGCTCCATTCTGAGCATCATAGGCTGAAGATCTCCTAGTTTTATGCTGATGAAGATACCTGGTTTGTGAAATCATGTAATATAGTGGGGTTCTGTGAACCCAACACTGAGCTAGATGAGATGGGGTGTCATCTGTCCTGAAAACTGATTCCAGTTCGTTTTTATAATTTGTTCTGTGCCTTTCATGGTATTTTCATGATCTGCCTTCTGAAGGAAGTAAAGGCAAAGGCAGTGCTTTGATCTGATATCAGTTCCATAGATTACTGTTAGGGTTTCTGAGTTTTTGGTATTATTAAAAAGACCCCACAACCAGGGCCCATTATTAAAAAACAGATTATCAGCAGACGGATGATAAAAAGTGTCTGGAAGAGAAATGGAAAAGCTGAATAACATGGGAAGGAGCTACAGGGGTGGCTTGGGAAGATACTGGAGATGGGAGCTGGAGGATTAGTAAAGTGTGTACAGGATAGTTGAAAATGTCAGATAGAAAAGAGTGAAAGGGGAGAAGGTGGAAGGCAAGTGTGTTGGAAAGTTCTGGCTTTGGATTTGTGGAGCATTATATGTTCATTGTATATAATACTTCAGCAGTGTAAAAGGCTGGAGTTTATTCTTGTTGATGGGCTAATAAGAGCTTGGGCTTTTATATCTTACTTCTCTGGAAACCGAGTAGCTGCACAGTGAACAGATCTGCCACAGCAGACATAAACCAGTTGTTGGAAAGGTCTCGTTTTATGTCCTTCTTATGCAGTCAAGGGACTTGTAAAGCAATGTGAACACTCAGAGATGTATGCAATTCCTGTCCTAACCCTTGTCTCACCTATCCTTCTGAGTTCTGTTAAGCTTAGCCGGCTAATGCTCCAGTGGCAAAATACAGATACTATCATCAGTGCTGCTAGGAAAAGTGATGGTATTTTTAAGTGTGTTGAAGGGAATCCAGTGGTGAGGTGCTTCAGGGTAAAGGTTTAGTTCTTAGTTTGGTTGTTCAGATTTTCAGTTTATTCCTCCTCAGCTGTGCTTGTGCAGATTGTCGTTCAGTAACACAGAAGAAATAATTACCAGTTCTTTCACTCTTTTCTGCTTTATGTCTTAAATTAACAAACTGGCCTACTTGAAACACATTTTGAGAGGAAAAGGTTATTTTTCTTGGATTTTTTTGTGATATCTGAAACTAAGATATTTCAGTAGTAATTGAGAAATAGCTTTACTTTTCATAACCATATTGAACTTCTTTTTGTGCCATACATCCATCTCCTTCCAGCCTTTATCATCTATCAACTTCTCATGATTTCAAGTTTAATTTAATATTAGTTGCGTGCTTTTGCATAGTTATTCTAATCTTAGTTCTTTCCAAAATAAGGGCAAATTACAGAAACAACCCTTGTGAGATAGAAACTCCTAGATGATGATACCAATTTGCTTTTCCCAGTTAGGCACAATAAATTACTTTTCATTGCAGGTGAAATTTGCTGCACTGACATGTTTCCTCCTCCACAGAACACAGTTGGATTCTGAGACAGGGATAAAGAACTAGCAGTCATGAAACTGAAACAGCATTTAACTTTTTATTTAATTTCATATTTATCTGCTTGGTAAGATACACGGTAAGCTGTATGGGGAGGTTATTTTCCTATTGTCTTTTAATTTCCTGTTACCTGTGAAGAATTTGCACTTAACTTTGTGAGGAGCTCAGAATCCTACAGGCATTACTTTTTCAAAATTCCTTACGTGAAAAAAGAAAGAGTGTTTCTGAGTAGGGAAGAAGGAAAAAGAATCTCTTGAGTCAACTACATTTCTGACAAAGCAGATTTTATTTTTTTACGGCCTGATTCAGTATTAGATTATTGCAGTCTCATTCCATCTTAATTTCACCCATCAGTGGAGTCATTTCAGCATAAAACTGGCACAAGGGATGGCAGAGTTAGCCTCTCTGTGTGTAATTATTCTCTAGTTTTGCAAGGGTAAGAAGTACCTTCTGGAGGCAAGCAGTACTGCCCTATTAAATCTGCCACAAATAGGATCTGAGGCTTTGAACACTGAATTTTAAGTACTTTAAACAAAACTTTGAAAGTAATTTTTTTTTTTACTGCAAATGCACTAAGGGTGTACTACAAGAAAAAGGGTCTAATGCCCTTACCCCGTAATGAGCCCCAGAGGGGCAAATCTTGCCTCGCGATTTACTCCAAAGCCAGTGAGTTTGCCTGCGTCTTGGTGAGAGATGTACAGGAATAGGCCCTGTCAGAAAAACACAGTTATTAAGTACCTTGACCTAACCTGAAATAAAAAACCTCTTTTTTAAGGTGAGTTCATTGTGGTCTCTTCTTTGATTCATTGCTTTTACTGACTTCTTGTGTTAAAGATAACCACACTCTGTGTTTATAGCGAGAAGATGCAGCGATAGTCACTAAATATCCACTGTGTGTATCTGACAGTAGGAGACAGAGAAGGTTGCCTGTCCTTCAGGCAACCTTCTACACCCTGCAAAATCAAGCATTTTAAATGCCATTTTAAATGGCTTTTTAAATTTTTTTTTTTTCATTTTAAATCAAGCTATTTTAAATGGCGAAGTCAGTTTCTGCCCTTAGAGGCATTTCAGGACATGTAACTGCCGTATTTGTATTTGCAAGATTCAACATTTAATTCGTGTTTTAGAAACCTCATGTAATTTTCCTGCTGGTGCTAGTTTTGTCTGCGTTTCACAACTATGTTTGTTAAGGTCAGAGCTATCAAATCTGATTAGTCCCAGCCTGATTTCCAGAGCAGGCAAGTTGCCTGCAACCCTCCACTTCAGTGGGCCTCTGGATGCGTGCAGCACTACTGTGAAGGAGGCCAGCTATGTAGGTCCTGAAATATGGATTGGTACCTAATTTAGTGTATTCAGGGGCAAAAATGCTGGCTTAGTATTCTCTCTCCCTAGGACTGCTATTCCATGTATTTCTCTTTGTATTTGAGACAGAAGCTGTCATTCACTGTGTGCCTGTACTGAAGCCAAGTAGGTCAGTGCCTCTAGGTACTGCTAGGTAATATATATTCCCCCCATAGGTGAGTTACCACCCTCTGTTGAATCTTACTGTAGGTATGATTCACATTTTAGTGGGGTTCTGCTTAGGTTACCCTGGTCCTGAGGGCTGCTTGAGCCCTGGACGAATAAAGGTGAGCAAAGCAAGCTCGATCTCTTCAACAGGTTCCTGTAAGGGGGATCGAGGGAGTTGCCCCTTTCTGAAGACTTCAGCCAGAAGACAAACTGTGGATCCAAACTGCATATACTCTAAGCTGATTTTTTGTTTGGTCCAGCTTCTCTCTCTTCCCTGAGCCTCTTTTTCTCATCTTCACTCTTACCTGGATCATCTTTATCCTCTTTTGCCTGAACCTTCTTTCACGCTCCTTTCCTTCACCTGATCTCTTCCTCACTGAGTGCAGAACCTCATGTTTCACTTCCAAACCAGCTGCAGGGGAGCAGAAGACCTAAGGGCTGCCCGTTTGCTCATCCTCCACTGAGACACGGTAGCTTGCTGCTTGCTAGCTCCATGTCTGTTTCAAGGCAGAGGAAACTAAAATAGCTTAAAGCACTTATTGCTGTTGAAGGTGAACATGTGACTGACTCAAACTGCATCGCCACCAAAGGCTTACAAAAATAACGTGGTCTGCTGCCATCTGCTTACACCTCTTCCCTCCACCCTCCATTGCTCTTGTCACTTCAGGCTGATGTAAGCTCTTCAAAGCAAAGACCGTCTTCTCTGTCTTTGCAAAAGGCTTGCCACTGTGGCACCTTCCCTACCCCATCTTTGCTTAGCTCTGTTTGCACTGTAGTACAAATAATAGTAGTAGAGTTCATAGTTTTATAATTTAGTCTTAATGGGGATGTGGGCTGAACCAAACAGGAGTTTCACTTTGTGGTATCTGCCTGGTTTTAACTCATCCCTAATATGAATTTGTTGGTCACACTAAGATCTCAGGTATTGATCAATGATGTAATTGCCATCCTATAGTAGGACAGATGATGTAATTCTTCCCCAGTTACTGAAGACGGTGACCTTGAGACAGATCAGATGGCTGAGCAGCATAGATGGGTCACTGATTATAAAACACCCTTATTTTAAAACTAAACTGTCATCTGTTAATTACTGGGGAGGAATAACTACAACAAAATACCAGTGTGTGACAAAAGATACAGCATCTATTGACTTTTACCAGCAGTTACATGCTCCTGTTTTGACAGGTGACTTTTGATGGTTTTGTTGCTTTGACCATCAATTTCAATTTACATTGGGATAGCATAAAACCTGACTCTCATGAGTCTGAAGAAAACATTTGTTTCTGATAACCAGTCACACGTTTTAAAAAAAGAAAAAGTAAAGTTGTGTGCAATATGAGAAATTCTGGTAGATGGGAGGAAAATATATGGCAGAGTTTTGCCAGTGGGAAAGCCTAGTTCCTCCCTGTGCAAGTTGAGATGGCTTGAATATACATTTGAATAAGAAGTAACATCACTTTTCTTTTGAATACTTAATAAAAGAGAAAAGTGTTAAGCATTGATCAGCAGCTTTTACATTTAGATAAACAGCAGGCAAAACCTGAGAAAGGTCATGGAGAGAAAAGAAGTAAAACCACTTGCTGTGGTTGCTAATAACATGGTTGAGAAAAGGACATATTTTTACCTCAGTGGAAAGAGGCTCTGAGAGACCCCAGCACACGCATGAGAAACATTCAGTTATGAGTAGCATGGATCATAAGAAGAAAAAGCAGAGAGGTTTGGAAAGACAAGTGGTTGAGGAGCTGTTTTTTGTTCTGCTGTTGGTATTTTCTTCTTAACAGCCACTGCGCTCTGGCCTAACATTCACTGTTTCATGTCAGAATTTTTTTGATTTTTTTAGTTCCACTCTTCTTCATAAACTGACATGTTTGCAAGGTAAGTATTAAACTGAAGAACTTACCAAAGATGATGTCTCAATCAGATCGTTACTGAAAGTAGTGGAAGAAATTAATAATTTGCGGAAATTTGTGACCTGATGAAGAAGATTACAAAAGAGTGATCTGACTCATTAATTACTGCAGTGAATTGATCTTAGGAAATCATAGAGACATAGCTCAGTCAGATTCTGTATTTTCCACTTTTCTTTTAGCCAGACATTTATCTGCTAGCTTGTGGTTGAAACTAATGAATATTATGGTCAAAAATTTATTTTTCTGAGTTCTGTGAGCATGTACTTTCTATTGTTGAAATACACTTCCCTGTTTTATGAACTTTTCAGGTCTTCTGTTTTCCTATAGTATTTACTCATGGATAATATTGCCTAATGTCTAGGGAACTCCTAATGTGTAAGATCTTACAGTCTTTTAAAAGCAGTTAGGATGTTAAAGTCTGTTGAGTTCTTCATATGCAAAGGACCGTGTGCTTAGAAACCATTCATGCTGTGTCTTAGTGAGAATTTCATGTTTCAGAGTGATGAAATAAGAACTTTGATGGATGTGGTCCCTTCAATAGTATTTCTTTTCTATGTGGGCAATAAATCTAGATGTGGATAGTTGAAATTGTGAGAAAGTCATTAAATGAAGGAAATTACATTAATCCTGTAATGTCAAAGGAACCAGAAAACCTCTCACACACACTCTCTGCCCAGGGATTAAGTATGAGTCTTCATTTTTAAGCAAATTTCTGTAGAGGGATGCAACCACTTCAAAAATTAAGTTTCTTTGGCAGGCAGAGGTTCTACTTGTGTGGGGAACCACTCTGCAATGATCTGTGAGACCAGCCTCTGAGTGGTCTCCTCTCCTTTGTGGTTTCATTCCCTCAGCTTTGCATGAGCTAGGCAATTGCTCTTACTCCTGTTTTAGGACCATAGAATCTTTAAGTTTGGAAAGGACCTTTAAGATCTTTGAGTCCAAATGCTGCCAAGTCCAGCACTAAACCATGATCTTAAGTGGCACATCGATGTGTTTTTTAAATACCTCCAGGGATGGTGACTCAGCCACTTCCCTGGGCAGTCCGTTCCATTGCTTGACAACCATTTCCATGAAGAAAGTTTACCTAATATCCAATCTAAACCTCCTCTGGCACAGCTTGGGTCAGTTTCCTCTCGTCCCATTGCTTGTTACCCGAGAGAAGAGACCGATCTCCACCTGGCCACAACCTCCTATCAGGTAGTTGTAGAAACTGATAAGGTCCCCGTGAGCCTCCTTTTCTCCAGGCTAAACACCCCCAGCTCCCTCAGCATCTCCTCATCGGACTTGTGCTCCAGACCCTTCACCAGCTCTGTTGCCCTTCTCTGGACACGCTTCAGCACCTCAATGTCTTTCCTGTAGCGAGGTGCCTGAAACTGAACACAGGATTCGAGGTGTGGCCGCACCAGTGCTGAGTCCAGGGGGATGACCACTGCCCTGGTCCTGCTGGCCGCAGTATTCCTGATACGGGCCAGGATACCATTGGCCTTCTTGGCCACCTGGGCACACTGCTGGCTCATGTTCATCCAGCTGCCAACTAGCCCCCACAGGTCCTTTTCTGCTGGGCAGCTTTCCAACGGCTCTGCCCCAAGCCTGTAATTTTGCGTGGGGTTGTTGTAACCAAAGTGCAGGACCTGGTACTTTGCTTGTTGAATCTTGTAAAACTGGCCTCAGCCCATTGATCCAGCTTGTCCAGATTGATCTGTAGGGGCTTCCTACCCTTCAGGAGATAAACATTCCCATCCAACTTGGTGTCATTTTCAAGCTGATGGAGAGTGCACTCAGTTCCCTTGTCCAGATCGTCAGTAAAGCTGTTAAACAGAACTGGCCTCCAAAGATGAACCATTATTATCCTTGTTGTTGTTCAGTTTCACTTGCATAGTTTCCTCATACCTGTTATGCCAGGGCATCTGGGGAGGTGAAACATTGACACAGGCAATGTGCTGTGCAGGAACTTGTCACCATTGCCCCCTATCTCTTATGTCACTGTGTTCAGCCAGGCAGAGAGAAGTCAGCATATCCTGTATCATGTCTGCCTGTTGGGCCTGTCCCAGGGAAGGTCGAGTGCGGCTCCAGTATTCTCTCTCTTGCTGATGCTCCTCAACCTACTCACCTCCTCCTTGAGCTTTCTCTCAAAGTGGAGGAGTTCCTCTACTTGGGCACACCTCCTACAGCTGTTCTCAGTTCTGCTGGCTGGTAGTAGAATAATTTTGCAGACAGGGTACAGAAAGGCTGAAGGACAGGCTCATAGGAGCTCAGTGATTCTGAGGGTTGACTTCATAAATTTGCCAAATCCTTTGCAACTATCCTATCCTTCTGCTCGAATCCTTCCCCATTGTTTTTTGTTTGGTGCTGGTGTCATTCAGTTGCTCTCTGCTCTCGTTTTTCCAGCATGTTCACAGCTCAGTTACCTCAACTAACTCACATCCTTGACTCGGAGCCTTCACACACTCAGGAACAGTAGCACGTCACTGAACAGTTTCTACCTCTACGGTACTGCTTCAGAGAGTGAAATGTGCCTTGGGGCAGTGGAGCAGACTTCAGGCTGTGTATCAGCTCCTAAAGTCCAACTGTCTAACGTGCAGTGCACCCTCTGCATTTTGCTTCTGCACTTAGTTGAATTGCTTTGTTGTTTCAAAACAAAGTGACAGTGCTTGTCAATGAAGCTTCCATTTGACACAAAGTCCTTTTATTTTCTCATTTCTCTGTCAGCTGCTGCCTTGCCTTGCAAGTTTAGATAACCGTTGTCAGGAGATTCAGGCCTTCAGATTACCCTTTAACTATTTTTTCTCTTTTTCTCTGTCTTTGCTGGCTAGGATGTCTAAAAAAACCCATATCTCTAGCAAAAGCATGGGTAATAAATCAAACCATTTGTCCCCAAATTCTCTCTTCTCTCCACAGCTTTCAAAAGCTGTTTTACAGCATGGAAGCAGAGGTTAAACCCTGGGCTGTTTTTCCTGACCAGGGACTTGTACATGGCTCTTCTCACCTGTGTTCCATGTATGAGCGGCAACCCTGTTCTCCTTGCTCAAGGTTGCTCGGAGTTACCTGGGAGAGGGGAAGAGCCCAGACTTGCACTGTATCACATCCAGTGCGATCTCAAGCTCAGGGATTCTTTTTCCAGATACTCACTCATGCTCCAGGAAACCTCCCTTCAGAGCCCTTTGCTTCCCTGCCATGTGCCTGTCTCACACATGCTGAGGAGGCTGTCCCTTGAGATTTCCTGTTCCAAACTTACTAATGCTTTAGAATGTCTGTTGTGGCAAGTCCATAACCATCAGAAACTTAAATAATTGTGTTACTTAAGATACAAGGGAGGCACTTTCTTATCTGACATAAATTGCTATAGCTCTTCAAGTTAGAAAAACTCATGTAGGTTTGTACCAAAGCAGTGTCAGGTGAGTTGTGGGGACGGAAATCTTCCTCACACCCCTTGGTAGACCACATTTTTCATGTTGCAGTTGGGAAACTGGGTCTCTTAAAGCATGTATCCTCTGCTTCCTAACATTCTTCTTCATAAAACTGTAAAGAAGCCTGGACACAGTCCAGGTAATTCTGGGTTATTTTCTTGCCCTGAATTTCTTCACTAGTTAGTGAATTTTTTTCCAACACTGTTCACTGCCAAAGTGGAGCATTATGGGAACTTGTTATGTAGTTTAGAGACTGATAAATTGTGAGCATGAGAGATCTGTATATCTTATTTTCCTGGAAGACTCAAAGGAAAATCAGGATGATTTTTAGGACATAAGGGTGAGTTGTTATTGCTTACCTGCCTCAACCTCTGACTTAAGTGCCTGACACTGAGTGATGTAGATGTTATTAGGTCGGATATCCAAAACTCATGTGAATCAGAATTAACTCCTGTATGCCCCATGAAATGAAAGTCAGGCCATACACATCTATGCCTTCTCTTGTGATCTGAGCAGTTACTCTTTTTCAGAAAATAAGCATACATTTGGATTTGGTTTGTTCTTTCTCACAGCAGTTCAGCTTGGAAGTGAGAGGGTTTGGCTGAACCCCTTGCTCAGCCTGGCAGTGACACCAAGTTGCAGCTACATTCCCCTTGTACTGTGTTACTCTTTCTCTAGGCAAGATACATTCACCAGATGGAGGAATGGAACTCTCCAGCCAGAGTGCTCACCATGAGAGTGGTAGAACACTTGGTTTGGCTTAGTTTCATTTCATCTCCGCTTGGAGAAAGGTTTCTATTTTCCTTTCTGCGTCTTTGGTCTTGCCTAAGTCTTTAGGATTGCCATGAAAGCCTGATAATCTGATCTACATGCATTTTGGTTCTTCTCACATATATTTTCCTGTCAGTGGAAAAAAAAAATTCAACTTGGTCCACGTAATAGAGCTATGTAACAGATGAATGCAGAACACAAGACAATAATGATGGCAGAGTTTGTGTGTTTGATTCAGATAGGTGAGAGCCAGGAAGTCCAACTTAATACAGTAGTCAGCAACTTAGAGCTCATAGGGGCTAAAAAGAAAAGTAAGTCACAGACTTTCTTTATACTACAGCTCTCATCATGGTTACAAAGATACAGGAGTATTGCTTCATATTCTTCCAGTGTAGATGTTGTCTATTATGGGCAGTAAAAGTCAGGTGTTTCTATATTTACTGCTAGGAATATGTGGGGTTTGTGATGTTTGAAGACACCTGAACAGGACAAAGTTTCTGTCATACAGCATGATGGGGCTTAGATCCCTGACTTTTATCTTAGGAGGCTTTCAGAAAGCCTCAGCAGTGCCATGAGACCCTTTGAAGACCTGTTCCCAGCTCCCTGGTTTCCAGTGGTGCGCCTGAGAGATCAGCCCATCTGTAGTTTCACTCCACCCCTGCATTTGGAGGCTGCCCGCCTGCTGCTCTGTGAGACTCTTCTGTTTTTTAAATCACTCCTGCAAACACGTGCTTAGCCTCTCGCTTTGGCGAGGAGAGTAAGTAGTAAGCATCAAGGCCTGCAAGTGAAATTTTTCCCTGTAGGAAGGACCCAGCCAACAACGGGAACGATCTCATGTAAGTGAGACTCATTTTGCAGTTTTTTCCTTCCTCTGCTTGTACATCTTCCTTAAAATCTGAGAGGTTTAGCACTGGTCTTGAAAGGATGCTCTGCAAAGCGCAGATCTGGAATTTTCCATGGGAGAATCTGCCTGCTTCTTTCAATAAATTTAGAAAGTTAGACCTTTTACCTCTATTTCAGAAGTGTGACTTTACAACTCCTCTCCTGTCATGCTATAAAACTGGGTGGTAGTCATCTTTGAGGAAAAAAAACCGTTTCATACCCTGTTGCTCTTTTCTTGTGAGGCTCAGCAACAGTGGTGGCTCAGGTGGTTCCCTTTGCAGAGGGTTCAGGAGTGCAACTGGCATCCTAGAAAATGAAAAACACTTGAGTCATTTGCATAGTGGATCAGAATCTAGCCTGCATGGCTGCCGGAGCAAAGACCACAAACTTTCACATTTGAGTCATCTGCTGAAAAGCTATATATTTTTATGAAGAAAGAACTAAATGTTTACTTTAAAGTAATTTTATTTGCTTTCTTGTAGCTGAGTCTTCTTAGTTGGTGAAGGTTATGTATCAACAATTTTTTCTTGCCGTGTTTCTGTGTCTGCTGCACTACAGTGATCAGTCTGACCTTGCTTGCAGTCATAAGAACAATTGTTTGACTCAAGTGTTTGTGTCTATAGAAACTAATCAACATTTCCTCCTTATTTTTGTAAATAGACTGTGACTGTGGCACTTGGATTTCCTGTCTCTTGCATATCTGAATCAAAAACTCCCTGCAGACAGTGATGTCTTGTCTTCTGCATTAGCCATCTATTGCCTCACTAATGGGCATCATCTTTATTATAGTCTGTATTTCTTCTGTTGAGATATGTCCAAACATCACCGGTGACTATAATCTTTCATTTTTATTCTACCTCATGTATTTGTTTGAGGGACTTTGTCAGTAATAACTGTAGAAAATAGCAAGTAATGTAAGAAAAGCAGGTTGAACTGCCTACAATCAGCGTTGCACAGCATTCAGTATTTTTCCAGGATAACCTTTCAAAGTTATTTTTTTTCAAACCCAGTGGCAGTTTAGTGTTGATTTTTCTTCCTTTTTACATTTCAGCATGAATGATTCAGGTTGTCTTGAGAACAAGGTACAAAACCCTGCATTATTGTGCCTTTTTTAGAAATAGGCCAGCTGTTTCACTGAGTAGCTGTGTAGCACCTTCACATTTGGGGGTGGATATTTGAAATCTGGATGTAGACTTGCCCCGGTATTAGGAATTTGCCTTTTCATTTGCAGGGAAACTTGTCCATAATCAATCAGTGTATAAACTCTTGACATCTCTCATTTTGTACCCACACAGCAGGAGCGTGTTAGGTAGCACTGAGTATGCTGTATTTTAAAGCTGAAGGACTTGCTCTGATATTTCTACGTCTGTCTCCTGAGGAGTGCTGTGTTCCTGGGCGTACAGGAGGCAGAGGAAGGAGATTGTCCTCTCTTGTTTCCAGCAAAGCTGTTGGTTGCCCAGACGGGGTGGAGCAGAAGGAGGGAATGGAAAGAGAACACAAGCTATGGAGCATGTGCTCAGGGGAAGTGGTGAGGATTATGGGACTGTCTGAACCAGGAGACTCAGGGGCAGTTCTGGCTGCAAACACCAAGTGTGCGGACAGCATTCTGGAGTTGGTGTGACTGTCAGGGCTGGATTGTGTGATGCAATGGGGATTAAGATGAGGAACCGGGAGGACTCTGGTGTTAAGAGTCTGAGGAGGGAAGCAGCAGGACTGAAGCCACAGAAGAGAAGGGACATTGGTATGGAGTTTTTGATTCCTGGGGCTGCAGTTGGATGCTGCTTGTCCTGGCTGGTGTGAAGATACAAGACGATTCCACTTATGGTTGGTTGTTTGAGTCCAAGTGCTTGATACAGCCTCGTAGCCCTACTGAGACAGCAGACTGAATTATGTGGATGCTGTCCCTCTGCATCAGTGCAAAAACCCTGGCGTGAAAACACACGGTTTAGCTTAAACTGCTGCTAAGTCTGTTCACACTTGAAGTGAATGAGGAACATTCATACAGTGTGTTCATGAGGTTCAGTGGTGGAGAAACTATCTCCAACAAGAGGATGCAACAAGTGCCTTTCTGGCAGTAGTACCTTGTGTGAATGCATCTCTTTCCACCTATTTGTACACCTTAATCTTGCTGTCCCTGTGCTGTCAGCATGAATCTGTGAATGCAAATTGGGTGTCTTAACGCTACAGCTTTTTTCTCATACATGAGATCCTTGATAGCTTGCAGTTATCTCAGTTCCTCAAATAGAAGAAATCTGTCTGCATTTAAAGGTTTCAGCTGTGGTAATGACTTTGACCTGTAGCTATGTGCAGATGTCCTCTTTTGGGTCTGCCTGTTTCAGCACAAGCTTCCCGTGTGCTCACTGTACCTCTCCTTGGAAAGGACCCTCTTTGGTGAGTGTTCCCCAGCTGATTGGAGGCAAAACTGGGTTAGCATGAAAGAGTGTAAAGAGTGGTTTGTAGCTGCTCCAGTTTATTTTCACCATAACGGATTACAAAACACTTTTACACCAGACTGCTAGCACTTCTGAAGGGAGACAGTCAGCACAGGAAGAGGGGCAGCTGGTGCTGAGCACATGTGTGGGAGGAAAACCTCATCAAGCGGCATAGCTGGGTTTGGAAAGGACCTTTGTCCACAGCCTCAGTCTCTCTGAGTCTCAGTTCTGTCTCTGCAATGGGGAGAAAAAACCCTTCTCACAGGGGCGTTGTGAACATGTGCTAATTTTAGTAAATCAGGCAGTTAGGTAATATGGTGACAGCCAGAAAATAACCTATAAGGAAAGAGTTGTTCTGTCTTCAAAGCATAGTGTTTAGGGCCATTTTTAATAGTGAGAATGAAGCGAACTACTGAGTTTTGCTTATTCAGTAATACCAGCTCTACTATACCATGAATGGCACCATTTCCTGTGGAAAACACCCCGTGTGATCGCAAAATTAAGAACAAAGATGAAACGTTGTGTAATTGGCCTTATTTCTGGTATTTCCTTGCCTTTTAGTTCTTGGCTTAATATTTTTGACATATCTGTATGTGTTTGTATGCGTAATGAACTATTTGTGACCAAGTTCACAGTTGCTACTTTCTGTCCCAAGATGTTGAGCACTTTAAAGAGGGCTTAAAGGACATTCAAGCATCTTACACTTCTGCCATTATGTGTCTTTAAACACATTTGTCTCTCCAGCAGTGCTTACCTCCGGTTCTTAAAAATGATTGTAGCTTTAAGTGAAGGAGGTGAGAGGGGAAATGTTCTTCTAAATCTGATAGAAAATCGTGATTGGTCATTTTTTGCAGATCTCCCTGATAAACCATTTCCCTGTATTTATAAGTCCTTGCATTGTATCAGGTGAGTGGGAGGTACAAAAAAATACGGCTATGAAACCACAGATGTTGTCAGCAAGAAAACAGCTGGATTAACTCTCATAACTAGGCTTAAATTATTTTGAAAATTACACAATTTGAAATTAACGTAATTGCACAGTGTCCAAGGAGTTGGGTATCTTACTGTGTAACAGAGGAAACAGGTACACTGACTGATAAGTAAAAAAAAAAATTTAGCAAAGTACGGGGTACTGAGTATGCATCTCTCCAGCTGATTTTATTTTGAGTTACGAGGATTCAGCAACCCTGAAAACCAAGCATGCAGAGTCTAAGGCACCAAAATAAGTTGATGTGAAACAATTTTGGTCTTGGCAAGTGTGTTTATCACAGAGTAAATGACATGTGAACTCCATGTATAAGAGCAACCCCTTAGGAACTCCCCTGGGCCGTGCTGTTAGGCCAGGGTGCTTTGTGGTAAACAAGAGGTGGCTCACCACCCTGCCTCTTCTGTGTTTACTTGGGGCTGCCTGTTGGCATACGCCCTTCCGTGCACCCAACTGCCTCCTTGTCAGACCGTCTTGCCACTCTTGCTGTAGCTTCACAAGATCATTTCTCTCTGTAGGGTAGAATAAGCACAGTGATGGAAAATGGTTTTGGCTTTTTATTTTCTTGAGGAGGTAAAAGATGTTGTGCCTTGTCCAGGCAGTCTGTTGTTTGAACAGTGTTAGGGCTTTTGTTGCGGGGGCTGGGGTGTTTAGTGCTTGACTTTGCTGCTATTCTGTTTGTTTTACGCAGCCAGCGACGTATCACAAGTCTATTTTTTGATCAGGCAGCATTCCTGTACTATAATAATTCAGTAGCAGCATTCACACACTAGTTGTGTGAAACACCTGTTGCTTAACTTTTCTACATGTGCTTCTTGCCCTTGTCTTCCCTTAGGTACAGTTTACTCTGTGCAAGTTGTAAACTCCATGGAGCAAGTGTTTGCACAGTGCATAGCACAGCAGGACCTACGTTTCATCGTGTTTCTGGACATGCTGTTATGTAAGTAAGGGTACTCTGTCTTGCTGAGCAATTAGAACAGTTCACATTAGCTGAACTTGTTGAGTTTCCTGTGTGCAGGCCGGTGAGAAAAAGGATTTCTTTTTTTTTTTTTTTCCAGCCTGAGAGGGGCTTTTGAAATGTTCTCCAAATCACAGCAGCAGCTGGCTGTTTGGGCACTGGACAAAGACGTGATTTGGAAATAGCTTCAAAGTTTTAGAGATGGCCCTTCACATACTAATGCTCCCAGATGAGTAAAATGGGGGAAGTTCACACCCCTCTTGGTGCTGTTGTTTCAGTTTGCCAAGCTGCAGACTCAGCGTGAGTGCAGCATGCAGGTTTTCATAGTGAGAGCTTTTGTCGCTTCCAGAAGTGCTAGAAACTTAATTGCTCTCAAAGGCAAACCCGGAATCTGGAGGACCCAGTACAACCTGCTGAGAGAACATAAATGAGATACTATCACGTTTCTGTGCTTGGGCTTGCATGAAGTGAGTTTGCTTTGTGAGCGAATGCCTTTGGAATACGCTGGTGTTTTTTTTGTTGATTCTTAGACATAGCAGTAATTGTTGTTGGCTTTGTTAATAGGCATCTATGTTCTGCTCTGTAGTTACTGTTCATGTTTTCTAAAAAGTGTGCAGACAAAAAGAAATATTTG
The DNA here is from genome assembly GCA_013399855.1 of Oxyruncus cristatus. Taxonomy (NCBI): domain Eukaryota; kingdom Metazoa; phylum Chordata; class Aves; order Passeriformes; family Cotingidae; genus Oxyruncus; species Oxyruncus cristatus. The sequence continues at coordinate 524,641 of VXAY01005795.1, read as the reverse complement.
TTCTGCCTTGAAATAATGGAAGTATTTCTGCATTTAAATGGATTTATAGCCTTGATCCAGCCATCATCCAGCCATCATCCCTTCAAGCAGTCATGGAGGGAGAGCTGGCCAGTTGTCATTTGACCATTGCTGTCTATCTTTGCTTATAGACAGTGCTTCAAATGCCAGTATTTAGTTGTTCCTTTTTTTTTTTTTTTACGCTAGTTTGCCACCCACTTTCGTCCTTAAACAAATGAACCATGATGGCAATTGAGAAGAAACTGCCTTTTGTAGATAAGGAATAGAATTTTCAAATGTCCTTATATAGCGTGGTTCCATAAGTTTTATTTTCCTAAGTAACTCTTGTAAAAACTTGTGGAGCAGGTCTGTAAGTTGGTTTGGGAGGTTTCTGCCATTTTTATCCATAAACCAGTTTTAAATGTAGTTTTCCTCATCTCCTTCAATGGTTAGTTTGTAGGCTCTCCATTCACAGGAATACTGTTTTGATATATTTTGCATGGAAACTGAAGCAGGAAAAGGTTTTAAGGTAAGCCAGCCAAATAAATAATCCAGGATCTTTTGATCAGTTTCCATTAGTATTAAAACAGTAATCTGCCCTATTAGATGTTATTTGAAAGGAAGTTCAGTGTTTAAAGAAGATAAACATACCAGTTGACATTCAATATGTCTTCTCAAGTCACCAGCAGAAACCTCGCTGAACCTCGTTGGCAGAGGTGCCTTCTGCAAAGGGTTCCTGAAAACACCTCCCCAGCTATTGGCTTAGTTTCTAAAATGCTCTGGCACTGCAGTGCTGGTGCCAGCACTGAACGCTTGGTCCAGCTCCAGTTGGAGCTGAAGAAAGGCTGAATTTTAAGACCTCTAGGATGCCTTCAGGTCCAGAAGAAACCGAGCACTGGAATAATGTGTCATCCAAACTGTGGTGTATTCCTAGAAATTGATGAATATGTGATTTTAATTTGTGGAGTTCATATAGCTGAAGTTACTGAGATATTAGGGCTTAGAAGAGAGAGATCTGCAGCTCTTGAAGATTGCCTGGCACACAAACAAGTGAAGATCTAAACTGCTTTGAGCTGCTGATAGTTTTCACAGCTTTGTGCAGACACACCTTTGCTGGTACTGACAAAACACAAATACCAGTTTCACATCACTTTACTCTGCTTGGCTGGTGTACATCTTAAAACAGTACTATACCTTCACAACTTTGGCACAGAAAATGGAAAGAAGGGGTCAGCAGCAACAGTAGCCTCTTACCAAATGATTGGTTTCAAACACTTTGAGTAATGACAGAAATGAATTTTAAAATGAACTTTTATCTGTTGTTTGAAAACTGGACATTTGGTGCATTACATCACCCTGACCCCAGGCCACTGTGCTGAAGTTGCGCTGGATGCAAGAACAGACTGTGGTCCATGATGAGGATAGTAGCAAATGAAGGAAAGACATTATTTTCTTTCTGCAGCAGTGAGTTCCTTCAAACATCATAGATAACTGAAAAGTCTGTTTTCAAAACATCTCTGACCCTGTATGCAAATAAAATTTTTATAATTTCAGCTTTTGCTAGAAATCATATCCGTTATACCTCTTTCTGACAAAGCACTGGCACATTAGTACCAAATGCTTCTTAAAGAAACTCATTTGAAATCCAGGGTGGAAAGTGAAAGGGTGTTGAGAATCCACCTAATCCATATCATTCAGCTGTCAATAACCGCCTATCTGTTGTTGCCATCCACTTCTGTGAGCCCTTCCCTGCAACTATGGACTTGGAAATGAACAGGCAAACTCTGGCCAGTATCATTGGCCCGGCAGTCAGGGTATATTAGCTTTACTAATTTGTTGGAAAAGAAGCATCACTCTTTGACCCTCCAGTGGCAAAACTATCAGTGTTCTCAGCTGCTGTTAGCACTGGATTTCATCTCAGTACTTTTGCCATCTGCTATAAAAGCATTGCAGACTACTAGAGGAGTGGAAAATTGCATTGGCTTTGGGAAGCTTTCGGCAGAGCTGAGCAGATTCTTTGACTTGCCGTAATCAAACATCCTGATTGACAGAGCGGAACTTGAGTTCCCATTTTGACTCGGTGGCTGAAGTCTGCTGTGAATTCTTCTAATGATGTGGCATGCAACCTTGAATTAAAAATTACAGTGGCTGTGCTCCCTGAGTGCTGCAATGGTGGCACAACAGCAACGCTGACCAAAATCTCTGCTGTGGGTGCATGTCTGCTGCTTTCATCTGCTCTGCTGGATGTTACTGCTGCCTCTGCTCTAAGGGCAGCAAGACACGCCTCACAGCAGGCACGCAGCACACCCAACACCTTTGTCAGCTGAAATATTTTCTCTTATTCTACTACTAGGTTTCTGTCACAATGTACAAGATGCTGTGACAATTTAGGTTACTTTATTTAGCCTATGACCTGTATTCCTACAATTGTAGGCTCTGAACAGTTTTGTCAGTTCTGGATTGCTTTGTGGCTTACCTGGGGTAGATGGTTGTCTCCGGTATCTTCATCAAGCACTAACCTTACCGGTATTGCTCAGTAAATAACTCCAATGCAAGGTAAACTCGTTTTGCCACTGTTACAATCCTCAGTCTTCCAAAAAGCCAGTAGATGGGGTGTGTGCAATTCCTGTGCAAAATCACTGTACTTCGCAACCAAAAGATCCAACTTTAGTTTTTACATTTTTGCTGCAGAGTGTCTTTTTTATTGTTGTGGGTTTTGTTGTTAGAGGTGGTCCTCCACATGAATCACAAAATTAAGCGCACAAAATCCTTGATTAATACTTTTGCATGAAGTACTCTGAGCATGATCTGCTGTGCACCTTGCAACACTGTTAGGTCTTTGAAATCTGGGTATGAATTTTTATCATAAGGTTTGTTTTTTTTAAAATCAGACTGTTAATGAACTCGAAAGGTATACTAGTATAAATATAACTAAAATGAGACTTGGTTACCACAGACTTCTGATAAACATGAGGTTGCAGTATTAGGTGTAGAAGTCATGGGGACAACTATGAAATACATTTCATATTTTGTGTCTCCAAGCTCATGTAAGAGTAAATGTCTATTTGTAGGCATACTTCTGTTGATCATATATGTCAAAATTGAATTTGCTAGCAGTGTAAATTAAAATCTTTTTCTCTTGTTAATAATATCAATAATGATTATGTAAATAATAGTGTTAATACAAACTGTAGAAAGGGTCACTAGTCACATCCAGGGGTGGATTTCATGCCTGTAGGTCAGTTGTGGTAGACTTGGAATGGGAAGGTATCTAAAATGGGAGACAGTTGGATTTGGGACAGGGGAATCCCTGAGTTGTGTTCCTCACGGGAGGTCACAGCAGAGCAGATCATGCATGAACCAACATGTAAATAAGCTGGCCCAAGGTCATTTATGCCATTCAAAATGAAACTTTCTAGGCATGGAGTCCTGTTAGGTAGGTCCTAGCTGCTTGTACCTGATTGGCAATGGAGAAACTTTCAAGTGATTTGGTAATAGTTAACCAAGGGAACTCTACTAAAACACAATCCATGTCTTACAAGTATGCACGTAAGGTAGGAATATCTTACCAATAAATAACTTAAAACACTGTATCAGAATTCAGTTATCTTCTGAGAAGAAGCGTAAATGCTGATCGTAAAGGTCTACAGCTGAAGTTTGATGAGAGATTTTGGGAAGAAATGATGTGCATACACACATACACTCTGCTCCAAGATGTTAATGCAACTGTGGAAGGGTAAAAATCTTCAAATAGCAGACTAGCCTCAATTAATTAAAACCAAAAGTTTAATAGTAGAGTATGACTGAGGCCTGAAGGCACTGGTTTTGTTTGTGCCTGTGATGAAAAGGACAAATAAAACGAACCTGTTACTTGGCGCTGCCTTTAAGAAGAGAACCACAATAGAGATGTTTTAATCTGGTGTGCCCAAAAGTGTGCCCAAAACACTCTGAGCATTTAACAGTTGCACAAATGATTTACTTTCCTAGCAGTCTGATTTTGTATTATAGCATATTCTGTTTCCCTTCTGTCTTTAATGTACAGTTCTGCTGACCGTGCAATTCACATTGGCTGCCTAGGGCAGAACTGCAGGTCAGCTTTAGAATGTAGGAGAATTCATGAAATTTAAGTATTTTGTGTACAGCTAATGGCACTTGTGCAAGTACAAAGACTTTGCTTTATCAGCAGATGTGGTCTGGGACATTTATGTCCACATTCAATCCTTACATTTATTGCAATCGAGGGATAAAAATTAGGAGCTCAGTGCAGTCTTTAACAATCTGCTTTGGTAGCTGGCCAGTCCACTTATACTTGCGTGAAGCACATGCTAGGGTGGTTCTTTCTTCCATTAACTCTTTGATGCTTGGAAACAGGGATGATTCACATGACGTGACTGGGGAAATTAATATAAATGCAAGATTAGCAAAAACTTTGAACTCGCCTTGTGTCAAGCCAGGAAGGGATTTGCGTACTGTGAGAATGATTAGATGGCAATGTTTGCTGGACTGCTGTGGCAGAAAAGGGATATTTGAGAAGGTGATCCAGCTCTGCTGGAGTCTGCATGGTAAGTGGAGGGCAGCCTTTCCACATGGAAACTGGAATTGGGCTGGGCACTTTCTGTTTAGTCAAAAGAGTTGCTGGATGTTGTTTGCAATAGCTCAGCTCTTTTGCATGTGACATGGCTGTGTTTTCTCACTTCTTGCCCCAGCTGGTGGTGGAGTTTGAAGTAGAAGGCTCTTTGACAGCATTGCTCCTGTCTGGTTAAGGCTTTTTTATGTTGGTCTGGGAAGAGATGAAGAGGAATCATCTCCATGCATGGAGAAATGGTTATGAGCAGAGTGCAGAGGGAAGGCCACATACCCCTGATTCCCAAGTGCAGAAATAACCAGTGCCAACTTGGGAGCTAGTTCATACCACCTCAGCTTGGCCCAGTCAAGCGTCCATCGTGCAGTGAGCAAAGAGTGGGGTGGGACTTCCTTGCAAGGTGATTAGTGCCATCTCCAAATGCTATGGAGGGGAGTCATTCAAGAGCAACAGTGGGAGCTTTTTTCAGGGTTAAATAGTGTGCTCCTCCTTTAAACCAGGGAGATGAGAGTCTGGGAGAAGGATATGAAAAATAGATTAGCTTAAATTGAAACCTGGCACCTGGAACACCTTGAGCTTTGGCAGACCTCAAAGTTGTTCAGCCCCAAAAGGTACAGTATAATTTTCTGTTTGGTGAAAGTATTACTCGGAAACTGGAGTCATTCTCGGGGCTTCCTTGTGCTGGGCACTGCCCCACTAGGTAGAAAATAGCTCCTGGCTGAGCTGACTCTGAGCCTGCACATTCTGAGCTGCTTACTTGCCTATTCTCTATCTCCCTACATATTTAGCAGTAAACCTTTACCGTGGTTTACTGTGGAATTGGTTTTACCACACTGAGCAACCAATGTAAATATACCTGCGCATTACTGAATCTGCCTTTACCAAAATGAACGTATGTATTTTAAAACCATTAAAGCTGAAGCAACGTAAATATTCTGTTTCATGATAGCATAAAAGGAGCATGGCCTCCTAATTACTCTGAAATTCAGATGTGTGCAGGGAAAGTGCAAGGCCCCCTCTCCCTGTAGTTTGGCAGGTATCTGTCTCCTTACTTGATTGGGGTTTTTTGGGCACTGAAGAGAAATTTAGTACATTGGCTTATCTATGAATTTACCTTTCTGACACTGATGAGGTGATTCCCAGAGTTTAGTGCTCAGAGGCAGAGAACATCTTTCCACAGTCACTGACTGAGTGCCTCTAATTCTCACTGTAGTTTGTGAACCTGGTTCTCTCTTTTGGCAGTTTACAGGGGGGAGAAAGCAAGTCATCCCAGTTCAGTTTCTTTTAGCAACGTGCATTTGAAGCTCATTCTGAAATACGATTAATACATGCCTGCACGCAGGTAGGATTTGAGATTGTAAGGTTAATAATTGGTTTTGATGCTGTTTGCTGCTTGAATGTTGGAGCTTTTTAACTAAGGTAAAAAGAATGTAATTATTTTGAACTTATAGCAAAACCCACATTTTCTCTTAAATGTCTTAATATGAAGTAATTTAAACTAAATTTCTGCACAAATATTTTCCTAGAGATTAGCTGTCAAGGACAATAAAAAAAAAATTGCACTTTTGCAGGGACCCAATGAGACTTTGCAAATTCAGATTTATTCGCAATGTTAAATGTGGTTGAAGATGTCATTTCTTAAACAGCACTTTTAGAAGTAGTTAGCTTAAAAGTATAGCAATTCAAAGCACAGAGGGAACGATTTTGAAGTGTAAAGTCCTGAAACACAACACAGAGCTTGACAGTTTCACTACAATTAGAAGCAAGGCAGGCACAACTCCCACTTCTGAAAACTTTCCTATCGCACTGCTTCCTCTCTTGGCCTAGAAAACCTCAAAAAAAACCCCTTTGAGTGGCTTTGCTTATTGACTTAGCATAGTTATACTCAATAGCATTAAGAGACAGAACAGAAACGGCTGCCAAATATGTCTGTAAAGAATAATCTTTACAGAAAGCTTCACAGAGGTATTTTTTTCACATGCTTTCAATCTCCTGAGAATGCTGCTTTTTTGAGGAAAGCAAGTTTTAGGGTGGTTTGGTTTTTTCTTTTATTTATTTTTTTTTCAACAAGACTTGTTTTGTTAGGAAGCCACTCCCTTCTGCTGCTGCATTTAGACTCTGCTAATAGCCTTTTGGTTGATGGCATTTTCCATGAATTGCCACAGTCCCCCACACTGTTACAACTTCACACTCTCATTATGTTACGTGGCACTTCTGCCTGCAGCCTTTGGGAGGAGTGGCTGAGAGAAGGATATAGTGTACCTGGGAAATTGTGAAGTTTACTGGAACCAAGGTTTGTAGCTGCTAAGACACGGCAGAGGCTGTTTCTCCCAGGCTAGGATGGGTGGTATCAGGAGGGCATCCTGTTACTATGGTAGTTTGTGCACTGCTCTGCTGTGTGCCACTGCTGAGTATTTTGCATAAGAAGTCATGGCAAGGTGGTGTGTGGTTTGTTAGCTTGATATTTTTCATCCTAGTTGCACAATGTAGTAGAAAGCCAACCCTAAGCTCTGGTGCCAGAGAGAGTGTGGGAGGGAGTGATCTTCACGAACACTACTGGCTCTCTGAGCATCTTGGGATGCTCACTGAGGCCAAGCTGCAAGCTTGTCTTTCTCCCAGAGCCTGGGGACAGCACAGCTTTGTCCTTAGCCCAGCTCTGTCCTCTGCAGCAAAACCTCCTGGAGCAGCTGAATAGAAGATCATTGCTGACTGAAGCTCAAGTGCTGCCGACATGAGAAGTGGAAGTAGCAGAGTTTTCCAGCGCAGCTAATCCGCTTAAACTATGGAGCTCATCCGCTGATCTGCAGGGGTGACGCTGCTCTGAGGTGTGATAGCTAAAGAGGCTTTGGCATGAACCAGTGCTTCAAGGCAGTCAAAACCTGCACCTAGGGCTGAGGATCTGGTTACACTAAGTTGGCCATGACCCAAACAAACGTGGTTAAAAGTGAGCGGTTGGGTGAGGTAAACCCCTCTACTTAAGCCTTGTCTTAGCTTGGGAACTGATCAATGCGTTCAAGTGCTTCTCCAGTCTAACTGCTTTAATCAAAGATGGGGCTTACTTCATCTGTGAGCTGTGCCGGTAAAAGCCCTCTTTTAAACTAGGATAATTGCATCTACAATGCTTTAATTGTGTTACTGCACGTAAGGGTACGGATCTTTTACGGGTAGAAAAACTTGTAATGTAGTAAGTGTGATTGGGTCCCACCTACACTTTGGCTATTGGAGGTGGTGCAGGATAAACAGCTGGTGTTGCAACAGAGTCTCTGACTACACATTACTCTGTTGTCCAGCCTGTGACATGAGTATTTTCACCTCAAAGATGTGGTTGAGAAGTTTAGGTCTGTCCAGCATTCCCATGCTGGCTGCAGGCAAGCCCAGTCTGGCCTTTACTGACACATGACAATTGGCAGGGGTGGCTGCAGCCCACAGGAGCAGGCAGTGGGCACTGCTTCTGCCCTGCCAGCATTTATCTTGCATGAAACCTTTGTTTAGTCCTACCCTTTTTTGTGGTGGAGGGGAGTGGAGGGGTAGTATGAGAGGCAGTGTGTGGTGCAGCACAAACATTACAGAGTCCTCTACTGTCCTCCTTGGATGGTTAGAAGAAGTTCGCAGAAACTAAAACTTGGTTGTGTTTTGTGAAAAAGACTTGTAATGTTCCCACAGAACAAATTGTTCTCTGCAGCTAATCCTTGCTTACCACAGGGAGGTGGAAATGGGGGTGCTGTGGGTCCAGTTGATTCTGGTCCCACTGCAGGCAATGCAGCCGGGAACCACCGTCATACCGCCCATGTACCACTCATAACCCTGGGTACAGAGACCTGCTCCCTCCTTTCCTTCAGCAGCTGAAAGAGGCAGAAATGAAGGCAGAACTCTAACTCTTTCTGAATTTCAGGAAAGGCTGCAACTGGTCTATTGGCATAAGGAGAGAACCAGGAAACAGGAGCACCTGTGTTGCATAGCTTTGGGCAGGTCAATTAGCCCATCTCCAGTGAAATTCCCCTTTGCATAAGGTATGAATAATAGTACTAAACTTACCTTGCAGGGGTGTTACAGAGTGTGGAGTTAATTTTTTTTTTCCCCACAATGTTTTTGGTATGTAAAACTCTAAATGAGTGCAAAGCATTTTTGCAATTTAATTTTATTGAGGGTTAAATATTGGTGACGTGCCCAGCTGAGCACTTGCTGGCAGCAAGCTAGGCAAGTGACCAGCAGCAAGCATGCTTGGCAGCAAGCAATGGACAAAAAAGGAAAACAGTGGTAACTTATTCCAGGCCTACATATATTTTTTTTTCTCTCTTACTACCGTACATTTCCCATTAAGCAGATGGAGGTGATCAAAATAGGAAATTGGAACTCTGTATTTTAATAGACTTACATTTTACTGTATAAAAGGCAAATAAAGGTTAATGACATGAAAATTTGTCTTGTAGGAGAGTGAGAGAGTCGAAATGCCTCCAAGCATGCCCTGAATGGTCCTTAAATAATAGCTTTCAGAAGCAGACCATACCTGAATAGTTAGGTGGCTGATTTTTCACTGGGTGGGTAGCATGGCAAGGCTGCTTGTTCCTCGATGTTTCCTGCTGCTGCTGCTGCTGCTGAGGGTTTTGCATTGGACTAAAAACATGGATGGAAATCACTTGTACGGGATTTGCACCTCATGTCAGCAGCATAAGAGAGGAGCGGGGTGAGCGAGTGCAGGAGGTTTGTGTGCACGTGTGTGTTGGGGGATGCTCCCCAGCTTGAAGCGTGTGTCAGTGCCAGACTCCAGTGTGTTTCTGTGTTAGAGCAGCCGAGCGTAAGAGAGGGAGAGAGCATGTGTGATTTCTCTAGCTTGCTCTAATTTTGTGTGAAATGGGGGCTTTCCAGAGGTGGGGTTACTCCCAAGTGTGATCACACCAGCAGGTTTCACGTTACACCTCGGTGTGCATATGCCTCCCATGCGTTTTGTTACTGCCTGCTTATTCTAGTTAATTTTTATTAGGTGTGAAATGCAATTGCTTGTTCTAATTACCACTGGTAGGTGATAGCACAATTGAGTAACAGTCTTTTTGGAATCGGGGCTAACTTCTGCCCTCGGATAATTACACTCAGAGTTTACTGGAGAAGGTGTATTCCTGGTAGGGAGGAAAGATTTGACCCACACTTTCTGTGCGCTAATACAATTGTGAGTTTCCTGAGAGACAGGTCCAAAGGTCAGTAAAGCAGAAAAGGATTTTTCGAGTGCCTTTTTTTAAGCTTTGGGTCAAAGTCTGCATCCAAGTACCCTTGTTCTTGCTGCATTTGGAAACATTGCTTGGCCCTGGATTTTCTCAAGGTTTGCTTTCTTCCCCGGGTCTAAAAGCTGTCATTGTCACTTACGCAAGTGTAGTGATAGCATCAGCTCCATAGTTCTCATTTAGTGATGTCTCTGAAAATAACAATTGCTGCAAGAAAATAGTAGAGATACAGCATATGTTGCACATAATGTTAATTTAGTGCCTTTTTTGGAAAAAAAAAAAAAAGGCAGTATAACATTTAGGGTGAAAACTTCAAATCCTGTGAAATTCGTGGCACAGTGCCAGTTTATTTGAAAGAACCTTACATTTGCCCCAAAATCATACAAGTCTGAAACTACAGTTTGCTTTCTCACATGCCCCTCACCTCTAAGATGATATTCCTTTTTTTGGCATTATTAATTATCATTATTGTTGTTGCTGTTATTATTCCAGGAAATCTGTATGGGAGGAACGCTGAAATCTGGTTTAAAAATAGCATTTTCATGTCCTCCCACTCACTGTACTTCGTGCACAGAATGCCTTTTATAAATGCAGACTTGCTGCTTGGCTAGATAAAAGAAATTGTCACTTCATTTCCATAACGAAGTCAATCCCAGGAGGATTTCATTGTTTTAGCAATAACATTTTTCTAAAAGACCTTTTATTTTGCTTGAGAAAGATAACAGAAATGAACTTCTGAGTGGTTATTCCACAAAACAATTAGGAGAAAGCAAGACTGTGTTGATTTGATGTAAGAACGTTTGTATGTGTATGAATTCCCTTTCATGTAAGATGAGAATAAATTCCCAAGTGAAAATCAAGTTAGAAACACCACCCCTCAACATTACACAAACCACTTTTTCTCCCCCTTGCTCACAGAGACATCACACGTCTTTATCAGCACCCTCCTGAATAAATTTGGTCATATCCTTGAGTTCAGCCCTCTTTCAAAAGACACTTGCATAACTTCTGATTCGGATGCTTTCCTGAATTAGAGGCAGTCATGGATAATCATAGCCAATTATTAGAGTGCATTAATTTTGTTACCAGGTATGTTCGTATTCTTGGGGAGAGATGATCACTGCATACTCTATTGAGTCTTTTTTGGAAATGAGGCAGGGATGGTGCTTCTGCTGTGTGTGCATATGCTGTCGAGGATGGTGCAGGCCCAGTCCCTCCTTGCTCCCGTACAGCATGCTGCCCTGGCCTCTCTCTCCACTTCTCTGGCATTTCTCACCCCTTTTCTCAGCTGATCTGTGTTCCATGCCAGCACGACCTTCCTTTGAATGCTAAACACACTAAAGCTTGTCAGAATTACAGCATCAAAGAAGTGCTGATTTAGAAAGCATATGCAGTAAGTGAAAGGTCCTCCTGCTTGTACTTAGGTCTCTCCCTTTTTTTTTTTTTTTCTTTTTTTGAGCCATGCCTTCATTTTCCTAAGTATGAATCAATGCAATTACCACTTCAGGCACTGTAGATGACCTACTACTGTAGGTCTGACACACGTAATCAGAAACAAAAGGGAAGAGATGGAAAAACATTTTCTTTGTAGTCAGGAAAGCCTTTATGGATTTGGCATCATACTTAAAATTGCATTGTATTTAAGAAATGCAGCAATTTCGGAAATTATTATTTATAGGAAGGTTTGTGAATTCAGGATGTGATATTCTGACTCACCCGACAGCAAACATGTTTGCACTCTGTCTGGTATGACTCACGCTGACATTTGTCTTAAGTGTGGCAATTGTTTTAGCCCTCTGCTTGGTACAGGATGAATGAAAGGGCTGAGCTCCCCTGTTGCAGATTTACTACGTGCAGCTACCCTGGTAAATCGCAGGCTCAGCTGTAGAGTATTTCCTGTGGCACACACACACACACACACGCACATGCACAGACATATACGAGCGCGCAACACCCCCCCACCCAGTAATACTTTACTTTTAAATACTAGATTCATAGAAAGGAAACATAATTACAGTGCTGGCTTTTGCACCACATAAAGCAGCCCACATCAAAAGATGTTTGTCATTAATGTTTCAACAGGTAATCTTTGGATTTGCTGCCAAGCCGTGTTCCTGTTACTTAGCGCTTGGTGTCGAAATCATTCAAATCTTTGTTGTAAGCCAGCATAGTCATCTTAATCCTGCAAAAAAGTTAGTCAATAGTGCCTTTGTTTTTCAGCACTGTGTTTCACGTTGCATCAACAGTGCAGAAGACGTGGCCACACCAGAAGCAGGGGGAAGGTTAAGGGTGGGCTTTGGGCTGGTTTCCTAAGGAAGCGAAGCTCACATGGTGCATTTTTTGTACCCGCACCTGCATGTGCCCCCCCAGCCTGGCAACTCGTGTTAGTTGGGTCCTCCTCAACCCAACGTGCTGCACAGGTAGAGGATACTGTAGGAAAACTGCTCCCTGAAAACTTTGTGGAAATAGGCAGACAAATAGCTGTGAGAACCTGTGGCTGAACCCACTGAGACAAAGGCCAAACTCAAATCTTACTGGCACCAGCGAGTCGGTATGGTGGGAATCTGCTGGGATTACTGCTGCCACCAGAGATCCAGCTTTTTTGCTGGTATTAGTTCTGTGGTTTTATCTTTGACTAGTTAGAATACTGCAAGTAAGCAGAATCTCAGCCATCCATTTTGGTCTTGCTACACTTTGCGACTCACAGTGTTTGAATTCTCCTTTCAACACTGTCTGTTTGCAGGAGAGATGTGGTCATCATATGAGAGGTGTCTGTATGTTTAATGAAGGCCTAGCCCTTGAGGTTGTTCTCATCTGTAACAAGTTCATAGGTGCTGCAGTTCTTCAAATATGCAGGAAGCTCATTGTCTCCACTCAGGGCTGAGCTGCGTTTTTTGCAAAATAGCTTCCATAAAAGAAAAAGAGAAATATTTATGTCATGTAGCAGAAGTATCCAGAGTGGGTTTTTTTATTGCTTATATCTTTCAACATTACTGGCTCTGAACCTGAATTATTATGGACCATTTATGTTCTTTTCCCAATCTCTTTCACCCAGAAGACCTGTAGGAATGACTGTTTTAGAAACACGCTGGCAGAAGAGTTGTTTTTACATTAAACCTCTGTATGAGAATGAAGAAAGCTGGCATCCTAAGAGAAATGTAAATCTGTGTTGAAATTCCCCCTCCTTCCTCCAACTATTCCTGCTTTGTTAGCCATGAAAAAGTGGCAAATATGGGGTGGTGATGTAAATGGGGTGACAGATTTTTATTAAAAAATACATCATTGACATCTGATAGGAAGTATTTGTGAGGTGTTTTTTCTTCTTCCAGATGTGTACTGTTGCTTCTTAGACAAAACAGCCTGGACATGCTCCTGTTAGTTTGCTTTTCACCTGGTGGCATTGTGTGTTGTACCCACTGCCTACATCTTTACTTACTCTTTTAATACCTTATGCTGCACTCTCTTTCTGGGGAAAATCATGTAGAACTTGGAAACCAAGCACAGTAAGTGAAGCACAGGGCTAAGCACAGTCTAACCTTGTCTTTTTTGAAAAATTGGGTACTACTGAAGTACAAATGGTTGTGATTGCTATTATTTGTGTAAAGATGATGTCTCAGAGGTCCTAGTCAGATTTGTGCTTGTATTGTTATTAGACATCATGTAAACGGAGAATGTAAATTTGAGCTGCCATGCATTTTTTCACGTGTACAACTGCCCCTGTGGTGATGAACTTTCACCTGTTTTCTCATCACTTTTTCAAAGGTATTGGGGTCAGCGAATGAGTAACAAGAGCAGTGGGGACCACTCTGGGAACAAAGTTGCTTCCGTGGTTTCCAGATAAGGATCTAGAAGACAGATGACCAGTGAGTAGGACTGAAAAATCCCAGAGGTTGATCCTAAAAGGAAGGGTCGTTTACCCGAGCCTTAATTTGTGAAAAATACCGGCTGTGGATGAAACAATGGTGAATAATGGTTTTTAGATTAAATCTTGGGACGCTGATTTCTAGATGACGTTAGTGTTGCAGGATCAGTGGTCATCTTCAGTAGTGAGTCCTGGGCTGGAGGGTGTGGGCTGCAACCTTACCCTTTCAGCCCCATGTGCTGGTCCTGTCTGTGTACAGTTTACAGATAGATGTTCCCATCCTGCAGCAGTTCATTTTCCTGCTGAGCAAGCCCACGCAGGAAAGATGTGCCGGGATTGGGATGCCTCATGGATGTGTTCACAGAGCTGAGAAAGATATCTTCTTCCCTTTGGTACAAATATCAGGGCAGGATGTATTGCTTCCTTACCTGAGCCCCAAGATCTGCATGCTGTTTTTCTGGTTTAGGACCTGCAGGATATGCAAAGTGCTGACAACTTGATTTACTGTTGCCTTGCACCCAGATACAGTTATTCGCCCTGCACAAAGTGGGTGTAACACCTTGTGAAGTTGGGCATTTCACTGTGGACCACATGCAAAGCCATGGGAAATGCTTGTTTACATTATAAAGCTGTGGCGAATCAAGCTTCAGATGAGGAATGGATTCTAAACAGAAATCAGAGTTATGCCTGCCTGTTTTATGCAAACGAAACCTCTTTTGTCAAAGGTGATGTTGCTTCACCAGAGCATTAAAGTAGGCATAACTGGGATTTAAGTAATTTTTACACTAGCAGAACAATTAGTGTAGGGATAACTCAGCCTCATCAGGAGCAGCCTTTGTACACTAGACAAAATGTCACAAGATTTTCAGACAGGTAAAGCTTGGTATGGCTACTGTGAAGAAGCTTTTATTACAGTACAGTCTAAAAGATAATAAATTCTTGGTTGTTTTGTGGTTTGGTTGGTGTGGTTTGGTTTTTTGTTTGGGTTGGTTGGTTGGTTGGTTTTCAATTTCCATTAGAACCTTTTTTGTCAGTGTAAAGTAGCTAAAACTTTTGAAAATCATTTGGAAGTGTTTTCCTGACATCATAGATGATATACCCATTAGGTAATTGAAATCACGCACGCTCCAGGGAGATAAAAACCTCGCCTTTCCCATTTGCGGTGAGGCAGGATTGAACCTGTCTAAGAGGGAGAATAAAGGAGGAAATGAATTATGGTTTTATTTGAGTTGAAGGATTAGTTGTGGGATAATAGCGAACAACGAAACAACTTGGACACAACGCTGCCATCTCTTAAACAGTTTTATTAGCTTATGCTGATTTGTGAATTAGGAAAACCAAATTATGTCATGCAAGAGAGCAAGAAATGACAAAAACCTGCAGGAAAGGACTAGTAAAACGGTAATCTCTCACTGCCTGATCTTCAAAGCAAGATGGAGAGCATGACCTTCTCTTGGAATAAATACAGGATATTACACATAGCCAACTTCTGGTTTTCAGGTTTTGCCAATTTGCAGTTGCACACTTGTTCTATAATCCTTATTTGCCGATTACCCTGGGGTCCAATTTTAGTTTTCAAATATTCCTTTGATTTGAGGTCTGTTCATGTCTCAATTACACTTCTAATCTGTCAACTCAAAGTCCTTTTTAGCACTCAAAGACAGGTCTATGCTGTGATATTTGAGTAACTATAATGCTGTGGGACCATCAAAAACAGCTTCCTTGGTAACGCTTCCCATTTATAGTGGAGATGTGATCAGTAACTGTGTATGTGATAATGGTTTGTTGATCATGTTGAAACTTCAGTTGCAAAGCCTGGTTAAAACCTAATTGTACTGCAAACCAGCCTTCCTTGATCATCCCTCCAAGTTGTGACTGTTTCACATGTTCCAAGAGGAACATGTCATCGCAGCCCATCAGATCTGCACAGAAGAAAGATCATCCCAATTAGGGACTGAGTGCTCTTCTCTTCAGGTGAGGACTGTGCTTCAAGAAGCAGCATAGTTCTCTGTTTATCCTGAATTTTGTGCTATGCCATCTTTAAATCTTAATCATAAAGATGCCTGGGAACATTTGCAGGCAAACATGCCTTGCCCCTCACAGAATGAAGTGCCTACGGGTAAGGTCAAGTGTGCAAGTTGTAGCAGATTAAACTAGTTTGTGAATTTATAGCGCGTCATTTGCTCCATAATAACTGGCTGTGTTCATGGTACAAAGACACTCCGTGGTAAATATAAGGTCTCTTGCCCCTTTTTGTTCCTGAGGTGTAGGGTACCTTGCTTCATGTCATCTTTCCTGTGAAATCAGAGTTCACGGAGAAGGGTATCTGCCGCAGAGCAGCACCACTTCTCTGTGTCTCACAGATGCTGCTTGTGACCTGTTCCCGTGTTCATGCACTGTCAGGGCTCTGCAAGACAAATTCCGGGCTGACAGCGAGAGAGCTGCATAGCTAGCAAGCAGCACGAGCTCCTGTTTCAGTGATCAAAGCCCTGGTGCAGGCCATCGGAGCCTTGTTTAACTTGAACTAGAATCAAAATTCTAATCCTGCTTGTTGAAGTTAGTGGAAGGACTTTCCCTGAGTGGGGTGCGTGTCAGCCCAGCACTTACATGCAGCTGACTCTCCAGGGAGGCTCACAGGAGTTCGTGCAAGCAGGAGCTTGCAAGGAGTAAACTTCCCCGCTTTTACTAAAAATAATTGGAAGCTGTATGTTTTTGGCAGAAATGTTAAATATTTTCTCATAGTCCTTTGGACTCCCTTTTTAGGTTTCCCTGAATGTTGAATGACAAGAGATAAAGATTAAGAAGTGCCATTTTTAGGATATTTTGTGGTTGCCAAATTATTGGGAAAAAAACTCAGAAATTAGTTTGAAAAGGCTGAAATGCTTCATTTTAACACTTAGAAAGAAAGTGGGTTTAGTATTTGGAGCTTGGGTGGAGTTTTTTGAATCATGAGGTTCACATAATTTGAAGGAAAAATAAATGCCTTGAAAATAAATTGTCTTGGGTTTAAGTAAAATTTCTAGGATTTTCTTAAAAATAGATCTGGATTTTTTCTCCCTTTGGTCTGCTTTCTAAAGTTAAAAATCTTGTGAGATCATGTCTGATGGTGTGCTTCTCTGTCAGGTAAGCAGCGAAGTCCCACTTAAGTAGAGGAGAGATGCTGTTGTCCAAAGCTTTGGAAGTGTAGCCAGCACCTGAGCATCTAAAGGCTCTTGAGGTAGCAGTGCCTCTGTCACATGGGAGCTGTAGTCCTTAAGTGGGAAGATTTTTGTAACAGGTATCTTGCATTGCTAAAATCCATCAGGGAGGGGACAAAGACGCACGTAAATGAGACTGGTGGTTGTCATCATCGTCATCATCATCATCATCATCATTGCCAGGTGCCTTGGAGAGTCCCAGCCAGCTGGATGCTGGTTTATGGGCACTGCTCCATGAGGGCTTAGCTTCAGCCAGTAAGTCCAGGAGTAGTCTTACACCAAAGCTGGATCAGCTGGGCAGATGTTGGTTTGGGCTTTGGAAGGTTTTGTTGTTGTCGCTTTGTATGTTAAATGAAAACAAACCCTCTAAGAGGTGTAAACTTTTTTTGAAGAGTAACTTCTTATCATTGCATTGCCTTCCCTCTGCTCTTCACCCGTGAACTGCATTTGTCCATCTGTCTGACTTGTTTCCTGCCTTCACGTAGGGTGAGATTCATCTGTATTCATCTGTAGCCATCTAATCTGAGCTCAGTGTCTAGACTCACTTTATGGAGAGAGCCAGACCTTTCTAGAGAGTGATTCATTCCGTCCTAAAGCAGATGCTTAAGATAGGTCAAATTAATAATTTTCTCGTTTGCCTGGTTTTCTCCACTGAAAGTGAAGAGAGCTTGCACTGTCTAAGGTGAAGGCTTTTGTCCTGCACATGTTTTCGGTTCAAGGACATGGATTTCACTATAAGGGTGATAGGATGGGATTCATGTGCACGAATCCTGAAATTACACGTGAAGTGTGAGAAACCTTACATCGAGGAGATAGGAAAGGTTTGTTGCACAAAGTGAAACTAAGAGTTAAGGAAGCACAAGTAGACCATAGGAACCTGGGTGAAGGAAAAAATGTTCAATTTGAGGCTTGTGGAAATACACACTCTATTTTAAGTATTCTGTATTCGGTTCACAAAAAATTTAAGCCCAGCAGTTTTCCCAGATCCAAGTAAAAAGGCTGAGGATAGTCTGATACCTTATATAGTAGATAAAAAAAAAAAAAAAAAAGTTGTTCCACAAAGAAATTCTGTCAAAAAAAAAAAAAGAACCACACGATATTAAAAATCTCAGATATGAAAAACATTTCCTACCGAGGAACAGTAAGTGTGTGTGTGTGTATTTTTGGTTTCAGTATTCCTCTGTTGCCATATTACAGATAACCACAGAAGTAGATAGGTGTTTGCATTCCTTTAGAGAAGTTCATTGAGAACAAAAATCTTCATGGATCTCTCTGCACACCACAGACTTTATTTGCAGACTGTTTTCTAAACAGCAACAACTCCAAGTAGTTTTTTTCTTCCTCTTGTTATAGCTACGGAAATATCCAAGAATTATTTTAATTATGTATCTGCTTCAGCAACTCTGAACTGCGTTTTAATTGTTGGTATTAAGAAGTACAACACAAATGACTCTTCCTATCCTAGATCAGTGTTTGCCACACACTCACTCTGTACTGGAATCTCTGTAGAGAGCTCATTAAAAATGCATTAGCTTTAAGGAGATGTAGGAATCAATTGTTCATTTGCTAAACAGTTCTATGGATTTTCCTCTTCGTATTCCTTTCTCTCCTTTCTCACTTGGTTTTGCTTTTGTTTTACAGCTCTATTTTACTTTATTTGAAAGAGAAAAGCCAGTGAGGACCTGTGATTTCTGAAAAATCTTCATGCAAAAGGATAATCCAGAATTCCCTGAAGAAGAACATAGTGAATGTTGTGAGTTCCTGCTAGTGCTAACAAATACTTCCAGTTGTGTCTTTTGGGAGGTGGTATCTGCCCTAGTGTTTACTCCCTTCCCTGTGATGCACTGAGCAGCTTTTTGCTCTACAGGTGTGTTTTGGCCGGGCTGCAAAGCCAGACTTGAATTTCTCTCCCTCTTACGTTTTTTGGGGTTTTTTTCTTTTAATGTATTCAATGGCAGAGTAGTTTTATCTAAGGAAAGATGCTGGCTTGCTTTTCCTTGGACTGCTACAGTTTTTGGACACATTACTGTTGCTTTTTATTTAAATAAGTAAGTCTGCATTGAACGGCCATATGATTCTGTAGCCTAACAAGAATGAAAAATATTACGAGTAACAGTTCAGCAATCTACAGGTCAGATTCAGGAGTTTTATACATGCTTATACAGTGGTTGAAATTAATTTGACCACTTTCATATTAGAGGAATGCAAATGTAGTTGTTTGCACCTGGTATTCCAAACTGCTATTCATCAGTTTGTCATATTAGTTTGAGTATTTTCAGTAGAAATGCTCCTCTCAGAGGGTTTGTGTTCATGGGAATTGGAGTAGCACACCTTTCAGAAGGAAACACAAACACTCAACTAAGATCTTGATCCAGCTGTGGTATTCAATATAAGAAAATGTTGCCATGAAGGATGGCTAAAGAGAAGGCATAAATATTTTTTATGTTCATTGTTTTTTTCTTGAAGCCCACTGCTTTTCTCCGTGTAAATGGACAAATGTGCAGCTCAAATGTAAACATCCTCACAAAAAGAGGAAAATAAGAATTCTCTGCCTGCCAGGTTTTAGAATAATCTTCATTTTTGTCTTAAGAAGGATTGGGGATTTCAAAGTTAGGGAAGTTAGTATTTAAATCCGTATGCCTTAGTATTTAAAGTATGCAGTGGTCCTTCAAGATTGTTTGTAGTGATAAAACAGGCTGCAGATTCTTCTAGTTTGAACAAATTAGTTTTTGCACTTTCCATAAATGTAGTAGATATAAATATATTTTCTTACTGTTGGGATGCCTTCTAGCTTCCTGAAAGTTGGATGCTCTCCTTTGCTCAAGTTTTCCCTTTGGGTTCAGGCTTTTGGAAGCAGATTGAGACAAGAGTCTAAGTGGTGCTGCTTTCCCAAGAACTACTTGCAGAATAAATATTAGAGAAGACACAGAAAAATTTTCATCACCTTTTGCTTTTCCTGCGTGCTTTGATCTACGGTGAAATAGTTAACAAAGCTAACATTTGAAATGGTTACTTACTCGTACCACTAAGCTGCTAAGTTGGTAGCTCATTAAGATGAATAAGGGGCCTCTGAGACCTGGAGCTTCTCACTGTTTATGTATCCAAGCAGACATGGCCATATCAGCCTATTCCCACACTTTGAAAGACTTCTTTGAAACCACAAGAGCTTACTTTGCATGCTGGCATCCTAGAACAGAAGAGGACAGCCTTAAATAATAATAATAATAATAAACTGTCCTAGCATGCAGAGCTGTTGGGATGACAGATGTTTGTTCAAGATGTTGCAATCCCCTCCACTGATTGCAACGGCACCACCACCTCACGAGAAGAGCATTCCCCAGTTGCTCTAAGGTATGTGGTGTGCCAGGTCAGCCAGACAATCTGCATGAGAGAAGGAGGCAGTCATCAGCCATTACAGGGGGTGGAATATCTGTTGAAGATGCTATCAGTGTGATCATTACATTCTGCCCTGTCCTAAATGGTTTAAAATGATCCCACTTCAAGCGCAGCATGGTGTTCTGCTATTGCTGTGCCAAAACCCAGAATTACACTCACAAGGCCTGGGTTTGTGCAGAAAAAGCAGCACTCTTCTCACCAGGTATGGATGGGAAAAAGTGTTCTTGAGAATGGCTCTTAGCCTGGCATCCAAGACTAGTACCTTTTTGGGGAGTCATTTCTAGGTGATGGAGAGCTTTTTAGAAGTTCCTTGAGAGTGTATTTTGTCACCTGGCTTCTGCTCGGAGGACACTCCTGCAAGAAGGAGGCAGTTGGCCAGGCTCCACCTCTCCCCTCTCCTTTTTCCTTTATCCTTTCGGGGAGACAAGAATACCAGAGAGGAGGAGGGATGGTGTTTATCCTGAAAGGAAATGCCAGTATATAGTGATTTTACTGAAGAATACTGCTCTCTCTTCCCGTTTTGCAGGGTTAGGGTGTTGTCATGTTAAGATGTGCAGAAAGCAATCAAACCTTTCCCACTGCAAGTGGTAGCTGTTCTTTTCCCTTTTGCTGCCTCCTCCTGCCACCCAGGCAAATTTCAGAGAAAGTGGTGTGTGAGGAGGGAGGGGTGTGACCAGTGTCTTTGTATCCACCTAGAAACTGCCTGTTTACTAAACAGTACTAATTTCTCGCTTCCTTTTTACTGCTCTCTTCATTTGGATGAAGCGCATTTCTGGAATAGCAGAGCTTGTACAAATCAAGTCCATATTCCACTTCTTGGGAGAGAAAAAGGGATGTCAGGAGGGCTTGTTAAGGAGGAACGTTTATTTCACTTAACAAGGGGTAAAAATGAAGTGAGGCAAGGCTCCTTTTCTCTCACAGGAGGGGACCTTGTGAATTCCAGCAAAGAGTTTTGTAATTTTCTGGTAGGATTTAGGTATCCTGAGGTGGTTTTTTTGTATCCTGAAAACATATGCCGCAGCTTTTTTGGAGTGCTAGCCACACAAGCACAAACACATTTTAACAGGAGCAGTGAATAAACTCTCGGTGTTCCTCACTCTCAGACATTTCTTCGCAATATTTTTTTTTTTTTTTTGCACTTATGCGAAAACCTCTGGCATGGTTTGTGGGAAATGGAAAATAAATCTCTAAATCCAGAATGTGTCAAAAAAAGAAACATGGTTAGTTGATCTCATATCTGTAATTTATTTTGGGCAAACTGCAGATGGTAGGATAGTAAACATCCCTGCTTCTCGCTGGGATGGGCTTTCTATGCCCCACCTTCAGTGGGAAGCTGCTGCTGTAAGGGATGATCCCAGTGAGGATGCTGGAGACTGTGGCTGCACATGGCTTAGCCTAGGTTCCATCCCATTTTTGAGCTGCTGCCTCTTTTCTCCACAGTTTGGCCCTCCTTGCTCCCTTTCCCCTGGTCCTGTCTCATCCATACTCCCGCTCTGGCTGCGGACTGTTTTTCCTGGCACACGGACCTGTGGCGGGTCTGGGAGCGACACGGTTCCTAGAGCTGATGTCAGTGCTGCTTCCTGAGCTGCCTGGCCAGGCTGGCGGCAGCCCAGGCACACCCTCTCCCCAGAGCATCACCTTCTGCTGCCTGTGCTGCTGCTGCGGCAGCCCCTGAGGGAGGAGGCATGTACCAGTGATGAAAATTGAAGGTTGGCGAGCCTTTTACGGTGGTCTTCTGAGACTGGCCATCTCGCACGCCTGGAGCCTCAATGCCAGGTTTGTGGCATGGTTGGAAGTGATGCCCGGTGTCTGTTCTGAGCTGTCCGCACCTTGGAAGAGTGATGGGGAGCTTTGACAGATGCAGACTTAATGTTTCTGGATGTCTTTGCTTTTGTGTCACTTCAGTATCCGTATGCTAAACCACTTAAGGTTTTCTATGGAAATCATGAGGCTGCTGATAAAAGAGCAAAGCTGTGTGTGTCCATTCTTTCAAACAACTGCCCAGTACATGCCACTTGGTATTTATAGTGAGGGGGAAGAAGGGAAGAATCACTTTAATTTGAGAAATGTCTCTCAGAAACGGCAGTAATTTATTCCTAGGCATTATTCTTCATTAAGAGCTACAGACAGCTGCAGCTTCCCTTTAAATAGAAATTGCTCTCTGCAGGCATGCTATACATAGGGCTTCAGGTTTCTGCCATTTCTCTGCCAAAAAATCAGAAGTATTTCTCACCAAATAAATGTTTATTCAGAAAGTCGTATTTCCTGGCTTTTATTTCATGTCACAGGCTTCCGCCAGCCAGGCAAGAATGGCTCAAGGCTGATGTTTGGGAGAGGAAGCTGAAACAGTCTGAGTCTCTTGCGGGGTTTCAAAAAAAAGTCTCTGACTTTAACTCTGGGCCTTCAGTTTGGCAGTTTGTTTTCACTGATGAACACTGGATTAAAATGGACGTTGCAGAAATATAGCAGAGCGACCGTGTCTGTGCAGATTTGAAGTGGGTGGTGGTATGTGTTTATACGCATCAGGTCGGCTCACCCCTTCTGGCCCCGAAGCCACCATCCTCAGACTGACTGCAGGGGTGGCAAACTTGCCTTGGCAGTGTGCAGCAGCTGAGCTGTTTTGGCAGTGGGGCATCCCCCGTACAGTCAGCGTATGGGCGCCTAGGGGCAGCAGGTGAGAGCTGGACTGTGCCTGCTTGCACCTGCCACCCAGCAGAGAGGTGGCCAGGATGGCTTCCAAGTCCTGCAGAAGGATGTGCAGCAATGAAGCTGTAAGACTCCAGCATTCAGGGACTGCCGCAGGGCCAAATGCCTTTTCATTCACATCTGTGCAGCTTCCTTGGATTTACCTCTCTGTTCTCCACATTCCTGCTGGCTGGCTCCTCAGCTCATGGCTTCCTAACCTGTCTTTTCCCCACTGTCTTTTCCAGCCTGAACTGCTAAACTTCCTCCTTTGTCTCCAGGGCTTATCTGCCGGACCCATGCTTTGCATTTAGTGTGCCAGCCCTTACCACTCCGGTAGATGACTTTGCTACTGTAGCAGCCCCAGCTGATTGTCTTTTGTCATCTGTGGCTATGGTGTTCCTGTCAATACAAGATGTCTTCTTCCTCCACATCTTCTCCCAGTTCTCCCTGCATTCCTAAGTTTATGGCTTAGAGTTTGCAATTCGTGTATTAAAATAATTTTTAGTTAGGTCATTCATTACTCTCTTGCTTTCTTCTCGGACAGTACAGCTTCCAGAGTACTAAAAGGCTGTAATTTCTCCAGGGCTAAAATCCAAGTCTTTGATAGGCAGGCATGAAGCCTGGGGCCGCTGCATGTTGCTACCGGTTGTCAGCTTTGTAAAACTTACCCTGCAGAGCAAAGAAATCTGGGCACAAAGATTGTTCTCTTCTCTACCGTGGCAAGCTGTAGTTTCCCAGTCTGTTCTGCCTTCCCTTCATTGTCTTCCAAGCAAATGGCTGTAACATTATGACTCCCATGTTTGGACTGAGAACAGCTTTTGCCTGAGCAAACAGATTTCTCTTTGGCAGTCACTTTAACTGCTGCCCCAGCTTTTTGCTGTCAGCTTTGTTTCATGATTTGGCATTAGAGAAGTCCAGGCGGTACTAGTGCATTGGAGCGAGTAAACACAGCAAGGCAGGCAGGTGAATGCGCTTGTTAATGATTACAATACCAGTGTGGTTGTGGTGTGGTCTCTGAGAGCAAAGCATCTCCTGTAGTTCAGCAGTGTAGCTTATGGCTGCTCTTATTTTTAGTTTGGTGCTGTCGACTGGAGAAATTTCCGGTCCTTGCTTGCAGCACTGCTTGGTCCAAGAGACTTCCAGTGAAACCAAGAAGAAGCATTGGGAACCAAGCCCAGCCCTCACAGGTTTATAGCATGGCGTGAAAGCTGCTCTGCTATTCGTAGGTTGTGTCTGGGGTGAAGCTGATCAAAACACACGTGTCTCATGCCTGTGAGAACATTTCTTCTGCTTCTTTTATGCTCTCCTGTGTTTCACTGCTGCTTTCTTGTGCTGCTGTGATAGCTGGCATCGCTGGTGAGCTGGTTTGCTGCACCCACGATGACCCTAACAGTATCTCGTAGCCTGCCAATGCTTCTCTCAAAGCTGATAATGTCTGTGGCAGCAGCGGCAAGAAGAGAATATAAATTAAGCTCTCCTAAAGAGGAGGGTTTTTTCCATTTTCTGTTTGGGGTGTGCATTCAAAAGGAAATGCTGCTGATACTGGTAGGTTAGTTAAAAGGGATCTTTAGCCCTTTGTAGCAAAATACTGTTCTTAACAATTTGTTCATGCATATTTATTCCAGGTTTGCTTGCAGCCTTTCAGGCATGTTGACCCTGGATGCATATGTTGGGAAGGAATATTAGATACTCTTATTGAAACTGGCAGTGTTGATGCTATCAGTGTTCCTTTTCAGTGAGTTTTATGTTTCTGATTGTTAATCAGCTGTGGTGTTTCCAGCTACAGACACTGATGAATGTTTCAGAGGCACCTGATGGCGCAAAGGTCAAGAGGAACAAGATAAACAAGTTGCCAGGATTACTCTTAGCTTCTTTTCCTGTTGAGATGTCATAACTAGAGACAGACTAAGGACACCTGAAATTCTAGTTTTTTTATTTATTTCTAATGGGTTTTCCTGGCAGCTCTTTAAATAATAGAAAAACCCTCCCCACTATGGCAAATAAGTTGCAATAGTGCCATAAACTTTATTACCAAGTTATTGCTCTAGTAATAGAAGAAATATGTTTGGGAAGTGGGGGCTGGATTGGATAAGGGGAGGAAGGTTATTTGTGGTTTTCTGTGCCAGGCAACCTTCAGTCAGAATTGGGGTAGTGATTTATAAATTGCCTTGGTCTCACTTCCAGCATTTGGGCTGCAGTGAATTCTGCTGAAGCATTACTAAAGCTGTGCCAGTTGAAGGAACCCCGGGCCAAATGTGGGTTGGCTTCCTGGGCTGGTGGGCATTTGTGAGCAGAGCTACGGAGATTCCTTGCAACAGAGGTGTCCTTAATGGAGACAGTGGGCAAATTGTGCTTTAAGCCTTCAGCTGCCAGGAGTTTGTCTCTCTGGAAGATAAAACTCGCCTTCTCAACAGCTTGATTTAGCATTTCTGATGTAAATAGTTGACAAAAAGAAACTTCAGGTAACATGAACCTCTGGTGAAGTGAAAGGGAGTTTGACGCTCAGGGTGGAGCAACAGGAAGAACACTGGAGGAGCTAACGCTTTTCATGTTCACAGTTAATGTGTTTTGGGTCTGTTCTATGTTTTTTGAAAGGCGTGTTTTTTGTTTTCTTGTAAAGCTGTGCTCTGCAAGGGATTTTGTTAAAGAATCAGCTTCTTATGGGAAAAAGAGGCAAAATAATGTCTCTATCGTTCAGTCATGTACTGCTGCCGTTTGAAGTGGGAAGGTCCTCGGAACATATTTCTGAGTTAAGACATGTCCGTTAATTCCACAGTGCAAATTACCAGAATCCTTTTTGCTTTTACCAGAACCATTAAAATGTTTGTATAACTATCTTTATTCAACCTGAGGGATAGCCTGCATAGCAATCAAGGAAATGTAAGTACAAGCACTCCCTTCTTGTTATCATTGACCAGTCAAACCAGTTCAACTGAAGGCTTAGTGAGCAGTCCTGCTGCTCCCGATGACATTTGTAGAAAGGGTGAGTGAGCTGTAGAGCTTTATATGTCTTCATTATAGGATGAAGTCTCTTCTTAAATTAAATGAAGCAGACAGTCTTCATTAGCTCCAGGTTTTCTTGTTGTTATTATTATTCTAATGTAATTATCACTTTTCTTCAGTCAGCCTTCTGCTTGCCTACTTACAAATAAACTCGTTCCATCTGGAGAGTATTTTGAGATGGGGAAGGTACAGTGAAGTAGTGAAACTATTCTTAGCATTGTATTCTTCCTCTCCTCTTCAACTACCTAGAATGCTATACAAGGAAACAGAAAAAAACCAAATATGTGACAAACACAATAGGATCCTCATCCCCCCCCCCAAAGATTATGCAGAGGAAGACTGTTGAGTATCTGTCCAAGCACATGCAATGGGAGAAAGCATCATACATTGATATGTAAGACCCCTGCAGCTCTTTGCTTCAAAAAAGCAGCATTAAGAACTAAGGAATCGCCCCACTCTGCTCTCACATGACAAGACACGTTTCTTCAGCAGTAAGTCGTTCTTGGGCATAATGAAATACCTGCTGACTGCAGGGAGTAAGAAAGGCTCAGTCACGATGGGTACATCTATTTGTGCATCCGAGCCCCGTGCAGAGATTCCCCAGCTGACAAGGTGCTTTGCTCAGGCTAATTAGCGCCGCTTCTCTTCTTACATCTTCTCTGATTATGCTAATCAGACTAAGCAGGGTGCTGCCTGACACTGTTAAGAGTCAAACAAGTGTGTTTGTGTAGCCCTGCCCTGCCACGTACCCTGTAAATCCATAAGCCCCCCAGTCTGTGCTGTGCAGCTCTGCAACCAGCCCAGGTATTGCCTGGAGTTCTATTGCATGTGTTATCAAGAATCACTCAGCCTTGGGTGGCTTGCTGGGACTGCAGGAAAGGTACTAAGCGTTAGGGAAGATCTTGAACAGCTAACTGCCTGTAGCATCCTTGCTCTCAGAAAAACACATGCTGCTAGGTGCCTTCTGTCCTGTTTGCTCTGTTGGATGTGAATGACTTCCCTGGTTCTGGAGGTGGTGGTCTGGAGCCCCGAGGGGGTTGAGGGTGGTGTGTTAGGGGGCAGAGGTACCCAGGCAGACAATCAGAAATGGTAAAACTGAGGAATGAAAGTGTGAAAAACTTGGACTTTCTGCTTTTCATCCTATTTATGTGTGCAGGACTGGCAGAAAAGTAGGTTGGCAGGTTGAATAAGATAGTGAAACCTTACTAATTAGCTGTGCATTCCCCACTCTACCTCTCCCTTCTTCCTTCGCAGATGGGATTCTTGCAGAATGAAATGAGTGTAGGGGTAGATGACTTTCATAATTTAGTATTTTAACATTCAATTCTAACTGTAGCTCTTGCAATACAGCTAGGTTTGCTATCAAATATTGTTTCAAAGACACTGAGTGAGCTTACAGAAGACAGGTTTTAGAAGAAACAATCAAAAAAGAGCTGGACAACCCCAAAATGGCAACAAATAAAACTGGTTGTGCTCATTATAGTAGAAATGGCTTTTTACTCTCCTCACTGTTCTTCCTCTGACTGGTGCCTTCCTGGGAAATGCGATTGAGAACAAATGCATATGTATACACACATGCCTATCTATCTATCTATATCTATATATATTGATCTTAATGAGCCTGGGAATGTAAAAACAACTGCACAAACGTATGCTGGTTTTGGCAAGGCAGTCATTTTAGTTGCACAATTTTCCTAATTTTCTTCATTTAAAAGGTGTATTGATGTTCTGTGTATGATGTTCTGAAGTGTGATACTTAGATGTCTTGTTAAAAGATGGATGTTCATATTTCATTACATATTTTGAAATAGTAGTCCTCAAAATATCATGCTGAGCCAGTACCATGAATAAATAACCACACTGTATTATTTTTGGGAGTAGCAGTTTCCAAGACAGTCAGTATGATCACAACCATTAAGTGAGTAGAAAGTGTTTTGAAAGAGTAGAAAGAGCTTTGTTGACTGAAATGGCTAGGTCAGAGCTGAAAAGGAAGAGTTTGCTGTTTTAAAACATAGCAGGCATTTTAGACATGCTTATCAGGATGCTTCAGTAACGCAGTTGTGTGAAAGACTGATAAGGGAATGTGCAGTAGCAGCCCTCATAATTTAAAGTGCCCGAACTTGGCGTGTTCTGTGGTAATGTAAAATAGCAATAAATATAAATCTCGCATTCTGGAATTCCCGGGTCTCCTTATTAGCAGATCGGTGTGTAAACACTGGCTCAGTGTGTCTAGTACTAGAGGGATGTGTTTTGTTCTTGCAAGCGGATGTGTGCTGGCTCTGCACCCCCTGGAGCATGTATAAGACAGGCTAGATGTAGAATGAGCTGTACTCCACATTTTCTAGAGGAAGTCTGTTTTGTATAAACCACACATGAAAACAGTAACTAGACAATTTTTCACTGTAATGCAGGTATTTCACCAGCTTTAAGTCATGACTTAGTTATTGGTTTCAGTAGAGCTGCCTAGTAAGATCTTTCTGGGAGCATCATAACAGGAGAACAATCAGAACTGCAGATTTAATGCTGCTCCTTGGTCAGATTGGGACTTGCAGTTCCCATTTTGCTCCCAGATCTGCACCAATTAAATGCGTAAAAGTGGTTTGAAAGCACAGGAAAAGCTTTGTTCACTAACATGACTGCATTTGAAAGTGGGGAGTAGCAGGTGAAAGAGCACTGGACCGCTAGTGGCAGGGTGTGAATCCCAGCGTTTGCACCCCAAGGCCCCCATAGGCCTGTAGTAGCTGTTCTTTCTCTTATGAACTTGAGCCCTGAGCCTGCTTGTTGAACCTGTGCAAGCTCTGAAGGCTGTCTGGCATGTCAGGGCTGGAACCTCGAAGCAGTAGGGAATGGTGTTTCTCCGTGGTCAAAGAGGGAAACGACCATGCTAACACAAAACCTGTTGTCTGATGAGACCGGTGCTAAAGGTAACGTGTAAAGTAGTGGTTGCTTCTTCAGGAAAGCAAATGGAAGTAGGATAAATGGTCCTTAATTAAGTTATGATTGGCATTTTAAGGCTTATGACATAATACATTTAAGCTCAGTGAAGGTGTTTCCATTTACAAGTTCCTTCAGGACTTTAAAATGCTACAAAGAGCACAGCAGAGTATTTGGTTGTGGTTGTGCAAAGCTGGCATGGTATCGGTGTAGATGAAACTGAAATTGTATTCAGATGAGTTCAGTCTCAGTGCGTGTATTGTGCTGGAAAGCCCAACTGATTCGGTTTAGAAAAAGATTTGCGATATTGAAGCATCTCTTTTTGGTTCTGTGGGTTTGTTTTTTTTTTTGTACTTTCCATTTCTGTTTTGGCGAAGATGGTGTGGGGGACGAAGAGCTGCAGATTGATGATTGTTTGTCTGTAAACCATCTTACTGGAACAGAGACTGTAGGAGGCTTTCTCATGGCTCTTAGTCAGACCAGTGCCTTATCTAAACAGTATCTGACCCTTGAAGATGCTACTGCTCTAAGCCCAGTCTGCCTGCCTGGTCAGAGCAGACAATATGGACATTCTTGTAGCAGAGTGAGAGGAGCATTCATTTGGGGAACTGTTCCCATCTATCAAACTACTGTGTTCCTAAAAGCCTTTCCTTTCTGATAGCATCCTTTCACTTGGTTTATTTTGATGTAGTTCAAAGGTAGTCCAGAAAAGGAGTTTTGATACCTTGATGAAGGAGATCGCGAAATGAGG
Organism: Oxyruncus cristatus; assembly: GCA_013399855.1. Taxonomy (NCBI): domain Eukaryota; kingdom Metazoa; phylum Chordata; class Aves; order Passeriformes; family Cotingidae; genus Oxyruncus; species Oxyruncus cristatus. The sequence goes on along the minus strand of VXAY01005795.1, from coordinate 495,018 downwards.
TCAAGGCTCTGTCCTGACATCACCACATGATACTTTTTTTACATTGCATTAATATGCAGTAACTTGTATATTGAGTAGCAATGCAGCAACTCAAAACAAATGCTGGTCTTTGCCCCTAGAAATATAGTTACCTGTGTTGGCCATCAGTTTTAAGACTAGTAATAATAGCAGCAGTGTGGGACAGCTTATGGTATCCAGTTTGAGGCATTTCAACCCTGCTGATGTCAAACAGGCAGGTAGGAGCAGCAGGTAAGAGAGACTGATGGCAGAGGTCAGGACTTGCTGGGCTCATTACTTACTTTCTGTTCTATGGTGGAGCAGGGAAGAAATTGTATCCCTGATCTTTACCTGAAAACAGTAAGAAAGGAGGAGATACAGAGGAAGATATGCAATTAGAGGCATAAGAAAACAATTCATGCCACACTTTCATACCATTTCTTGCATTAAAAAATAAATGCAATAATTCCTGTCTTCTTATTTTCTAATTTTTTTTAATTCAGTTTATAATGATAGGAACGTTCTTCCCATATAAGAAATAATAGTGATGTGAAGAATTTGAAACCTAAGGAATAATAAAAGGGAAATCGCATTTTTTTAATAACCAAGGAATCATTTAAATGATTCCTGACCGATTACCAATTACTTTATCCTTTCACATGCAAAGGGAACAAAGGAAAATGGTTAAAATTCAGCCTTGGGAAGGTTTGGCTGAATAATGCTATCATGACTGGATTTGAAGTGCAGTGGAAACATTATGGGTTTTTAAGAGTGGGTCGCCCAGGAGTTTTGAGAAGACACCTGAATCAGAAAACTGGAGCTCAGGTCCCACCTTCTCTCTTGCTCAGTCGCTGGGTTTCTGCTTTGATTCTTAATTTAAGCAAACACCCAGTCAGTCCTGTCCTGTGTTGCCTTTTCATTTAATGCATTTGCAATGCCAAGTGCACTGAATCTGGTCTTGCCTTTTGGAAGGAGAATTACATTTTTTGGTTTTTATCATAACTTTATAATTCTTCCCTCTCTGTCCTCTCTGCAAAGGGAATAGCTGGTGTTTAGATATTAATGTATTAACTCCTGCAACCCTTTCCTCTCATGCAGCCTGTGGTTTGGGATGACTCCATTGGTAGGGCACTGACTTGCCATCAGGATACACAGTGGCAGAGTCAGAAGGAACAGCTATCTATCTGATGGGTGACTTGAGACGTGTCATGACCAGTATGTGCTGCAGCCATAAAATGCAGATAATGGTACTGATATCAGTCCTTGGTAAAGCATTATGAAATGCTTTCATGAGTATTTCTACTCCAGAGCCTGGGTGTTTTTAGCCTGGATTCCAAGGATGTGAAGTATGTGTGGTGGTGATGATATCTGTCTGCTTGTCCATCCCCATTTCCCCCCTCCTATAACGCTGTCTTGGCTAATTCCCACCAGATCCTGCAGGAAGTAGAAGTCTCAAAGACAATTAAATTCCTACAATTTTTTTGATTGTTGCTAAATTCAGAAGTCAAGGGGGGTGAGAGGCAGGAGCTGGTGCTGACATTGAGGGGAAAGACAAACTCTGCCCTTACTAACTCTCTTTGGCAGTGGCTGGCAGTGAGCCCTGCTGCCACATCCAGTGGGCTGAGGCAGCCCTTGCCCAAGTGCCAGTTCAGCATGGCAGGCTGTGAAGGAAGGCTGGACTGTTGGAGGATACCAGAGGGAAGATGATGCAGACACGGGTGAATGCAGAGGGATGGCAGAGCACAAATCATGCTCTCTCAGTTCTTTGGTAGAATGGGGCATGTTAGTAAAAGGGCCCCGGCTGAATTTGTTGTTCAGAGTCCTGGTGGTGGTATTCCTGTTTCTGGCTGCTCTAAACATGCCTTTCTCATGTTCCTGGGATGTTTTTACTCCTCTTCTGTACAGACCTGGGTTCCTCTGCCACAAGGAGCTCTGAATCTTCCGAGGCACATTCAGCAAAGCTCTTGTGCTCCTTCCCCTTCATGCTGCTCACATTTTACTTCTGCAGTGCCTGCAGATTTAGAGCTGCCTTCTTTTCCTGAAACTGTGGGGCTTCTCCCCATATACTCTAAGTGGAAGAGACTTTCTGCTCTCATGAAGAAATTCTGTCTTTGTCCTCATTATACCCATTAAATGTCTGACAGGCCGTGTTTTCAGTGACTGCTGAATTTCTCCCTTGCACAGCTCTGTTTGTGCCTCCAGAGCACTGGCTTTTTTCTTCACAAGGCCTCTCACTTACTTGGCACAGCGCTCTGGTTTTGTACTGTTCTGTACATTGCAGGCAGCTACCACGGTAGTAGTAAATTCACCGGGATGCAAATTTATTATCTCGTGTTTAGTAACTCAGTGGGGCACATGTTTATCTTGTACGCTTGAGTGCTGTTTTTAAATAGTACTGTATATACAATAGATAGATTTGAAGTTGACTAACCAAGAAAACATCCTCGAGGCTGAAAGAATAAGTGTGAAAGATGTGCAGGAGTTGCAGCCTGGCTTTTAGTACTGCTTTGTGTCTGGTGGGCTGACATACGTGGCTGTAGCAGTTATATGTCTCGTTTACGCACCCAGATAAAGCCAAGATAGTTTAAAGCAATCAGATTAATCTTGTGTCCTGGAAGAACAAGTTGATCCTTTGCAAGAGAGAAGAGATTTTCAAGTTGATTTTTTTCTGGGTTTGTTTTGGTTTTGTTTTTTAAGGAAGAAGGGACAGGTAAACAAGTGTCCAGCTGGCTACAGGCTCTGTGGCTTCTGCAAAGGCAATTATATGAAGACCAAGACTCTTAAGCTACCTTCAGGTCAGTTGTTTTCAACTATGTTAGTTTAGGTAGGTTAAAAGTTCAGTTGCTTTGAAATGGAGAAGCCGTGACCAGGAAGGAACATGACTGCAAAAGCATCAGTCATGGAAAAGTACTGTAGCCTAAAGTCAGCTTTGAAGTCTCTAAGTCTTTTTATTGACTTGATAGACTTTAGGTTAGGCTTTCAGTACAGAAAGTCAAGACCAGATGTCTCTGAAATAATTTTCAGGGATTATTTGTATGTGTGATGTATACTTCTCTGCCATTTTAATAAGAATCTCTCATATCGAACTTATTACTATTTTGGCATGAGGTTTGTAGTCAAAGCCCAATTTGGCTGGGCATTTAAATACATAAATGGATTCCGCAAACCATAGAAGTCATGGTGTGCCTGTGTATGTGTGCGTGGAGGAGAAGGGAGGTTTTAGACAGTACCTTGGCTTGCAAATCCACCTACCTTTGCAGTCATTTTGTGGATGGGATCATGGATTGTTGTACAGTGAATGGACTAACTAGTCCAGGAGGACCTCCTCTAACTTCTGGCTGAAAATCCCATCTTTGAATCAAACGGAATTTGCAGCCTACAAATAGCATCTGAATCTGAGATCTTTCTCTTTAGCTTGTACTTTATTATTAGTTTTATTTTCATGTACCTCCTTTTTGCTCTGAAGTAAGATGTGCAGAAGACCTATTTATGTAGATCATGTCTGTTTTCCTGACAGGATGGGACAGGTCTTTGCAATGCATTTTTTTAAGTGATTTGCCCTATTAAGTTCCCAGTGTCCAGATCTCATGGCTTCCTGCACTTCCCTTGAGGAGTTGTTAATAAGTCTTGTATCATATTCAGCCTAATTTTCACTTTACAAAAATTTCCATTAGTCTTAAGTAGCCCAAGACACCATCTGATATCATTCTAACTCATTTACGATGTTGGATATAACACTAGGGGTGGAATCAGTAGTAATGGGATACTGCAAATCGACTGTGCCTTCAATACATGCTCAGAGATGCTCCTACGATGCTGTCCACATGATATGTCAAACCCCAAAGGAAAGGAAATGCACTCTGGACAGGCACTGAAACAGTTTTATCTGAAGCACCATGACTGAGCCTTTTTAGTACTGGCTGATTGAAGTGGGGTTGCTGCACTTCAAAATTTCTGAGGGCCTCATTTCATCACTCTGCCTTTAGTTTCCTTCTACTGCTCTCAGTTCTTTCTGTCAGTCCTATATGCTCTCGCAACACTTAAATTTTCATTTCTTCTTTTTATTTCCACAGTAAATGATGAAGTCACATCCCACATGGCTCTGCCATCTGGAACAGCTTCCCTGACTCATATTCCTTTCAAGTTTCAACTTTATCCTTGGCCTCTATGTGATAATCTTCCTTCTAATAAAACAATCACATCTTATGCCCAGAGGTCTTCAGTTCTTCTCTGTTCAGTCTTCCTCCTCAAGACATGTAGCTTTTGCTACCCTTTGATACACAAGGTATATTGTGATCTGTACTTATTATTAGACGTGAAAGACCTGTTTTAGAGACACCTAATACATACTTGTGTCTAATTCTTGTTCAGGACAACACTTCAGGGCACACTTAACTTTTTAAAACTCCCTTATCCTTTTGGTTGCAGTTGTCTTCACTGATTTGAAGTTATATACATGTCTAAGTACTGTGACTATGATAAAGCCTCAACTGTGAAACGTGGTTTTTTATTTTAATTTTTTAAAAACATATAACTAAAGCATATTACACAGTCTGAAAATAATAAACGATTCAACAGAGATTTCGAATCTTAAGTCTTACCTTAAAAACATCAAACATGCTGTAAAATCAAACAAAAATCCACTTTTCAGTCTGTTGGCTTAAAACATTTTCTACTGCCCACCAAGGTTTTCAGTAGTTGACATAGCATGTAGTTGTTCTGAATTAAGGAAGTCTCATGCTCTCTGGGATTCCATAGTACAACTGCTGAGTTGCAATACTTGCATAAAAAATGGATTTTAGTTTATTGAGTGGGTGGACGGAACTTGCAGTGCTACTGCTTTTCTCCTAGTGGCTCCATTAAAGCTTCCATGAGATGAGGGGAAAATACAGCTAATAGCAGCTGTGCCTGGGCACCACACAGTCCTGGCTTTGTGCAGAGCACAGCTTTGGCTTCTGGAGTGGGAGCACAGTGCGTATTAGCAGCAGTACATTCATTGACACAAATCACTGCCCGAGCAGTGGAGGAGTGCAGCTGTGTGTTTTGTGAGCGCTGGATGTGGTCTGTTTCAGGCTCACTGTAAGACCATGAAAGATCTGCTCAAATTTGTGTCTCAGATTGCAAGCCTTGGGTGTTGGGTGCACCGTGGATGGATAACCACTCACTCGCTCCTGAAATAAATGCAAGCTCATTTGCAGGGTCCTACGTATTTTTGCCCATCCTTGACCCTTTCTTGCTATTTCTTTTCTTCCTTCCAGGCAGAAGGTCTGTCCAGAGGGGACACATAGTTAACAAAAATCCTTCCTTATCTGTGAAAAGTTACGAGTGGGGAACAGTGCCTGACTTAAGAGTGGCCCTTTAAAGGAGGCTCATTTAGGGTCCAGCTGTTATTGAAATTAGCAGTCCTTGGGGAGAATGCCTCACCTTCCATGCGACTCCCACCAAAATCAAGAAGGGGAAATGCACTCCTGTTCATCTCCAGGAGTAAAGCTGCCCTGGTGTGTCTAAGCCGCACCGTAGGAAGTCACAGTGCTGCTGAGGAGAAGGAGCAGGGAAGGTACAAAGCCAAGTGGCTCAGACTGCTCTTGCAGCCCGCAAAATAAAGCTACCAATTAATTTATTACAGAAACCTTCATGGTGCTTCTGTGGCCTAACTTTGGGCAAATCAGTACAAAGAAGAGAGTAATACCATAGCCTGCAGAGTGTTTTCATAGGCTTCTCAAAGTTTTTTTGTTTGTTTTTATTTGGTTTAGGTTTTTTTGCTTGATTTGCTGTCCCTACCTAAGCATACGGTTCAAGTTCTTACCGTCAGGACAATCCACTCCTTGCTCTGGATCACTGGGAAGTTATACAGTGACTTCTCATTTGCTTCTGGAGTGACGACACAGGCAGTGTTGTAGCGTGAGGATATTTTTGAAGCCTGAAGGTGGGCATACTATTGTCAGAGTCAAGGGGTTTTTCTTATAGAATTTGAGCCATACTGCTTCATTAACAAGAGATTTGCCTTTGTCCCCCTTAAAATGAGGACAGTAACCGAAGGCTGCATAATGCTTGGTGCCTTGTGAATAATGGGGATTGCACAGCTAAAAGTGTATTTGCTGAAGTCCTTTTAAAATGCATTGCTTTTGTACCGTTCATATAGTTCCCTGTCCAGGCTCGCATGAATCTGTACTTTCTTTACCTCTCTTAAATGCTCAGTGGATGTGAAAAACCTTCCTCTGTGTGGCAGTGGAGATGCAAATGCAAGTAAAAAAGGATTCATGTGTTCCTTTTCCCATTCATCACAGTTCTTGGAGATTTTTGTGGAAAATTCATCCCTGAGAACCAAACTAAACCTCCTTCTTCATAACCTGCTATGACTAGACTGTGGGATTAAGCCAACCTGAAGTACTGTTTTGGGGAATTTCTGAGAATTCTGTTGTCCTGAGTGAAACATCTTTTTTTACTCTGCTTCCCGTTCTGCAGAAAGCATATTCCTCACACCAGCGCTGCCATGCTCGTCAGTTCAGCAAATGTTTCCTTGGCATTACACTTGCTGTTTTTGAACCACGAAATGCTTTTAGGTAAAGCTATCATAATATAAACTGAAAATTGACAGGCTGAATAGCTGTGGTTAGTATGCGCTATAGTGGTGATGACATGGGAAAATATGTTGTTTTTCTCCAGATGACTGTTTGAGGTTAGTTCTAGACCATTTTGTTCGTGATGTGCCAGCTAAAATTATGAGAGCGTGGCTTTGAAGTAAGCAGGTTAATTTAATTTTTTAAATTTTTTTTTAAAACCTGATAAAGGCTCGTTGTCAAAGAATGGCTGTTGTTTTGGGAATTAAAAAGTACAGAACCAACCATTAAAAGGAGTAAAAGGTTAAAAGGACTAAATTCCCCCTTCCAAGAAGTTCATCTCGCTGCATGATCTAACCAAAGGTGTCTCACTCGCAGTTCTAGCAAGGGCACAGCATGGCCTGCAGGGCAAAAGCTGACAGAGTTCTGAAGCCTCTTCTTCATCAGAAAATGGTAGTGTGAAAAGGGGATGGGTTGCAGCAAGCAAGGCTGGTGCTTTCTGCTGGTGGCAGAAACAGTATTTCAAAGAACTATTCCTTATGTACCTTTCTGGTATGAGCAGAGTGGTACAGCATTCTGCCAGGATGGCAGCTCAGCAGAGCCATGGGTGATATCTCACACATTTCATCAGTATGGGGCAATGTACATGCGCCACAAAGTGTCACAGAGCTGAGTCAAGCAGACAGTGCTCTAAAGGACCACAGAAATATGTGCCCTTATAGAAGTAAGAAAAGGAGGCATTAGGTAGGAGGTGATGTTTGATGTCTTCATATCGAATGAGAAAAACAAAGGTGACTCAAATGTCACTTTCTTCCCAAACAGAACTCTTTTTGGTGTGGGCTGCCAGTCCGTTTCAGGAGTGATATGCAAAATATACAGAATTTGTGTGTGGCTAAATCATAGATTCTTTTTCTTTCATCTGCCTCCATGTTGCTTTTTGCTGCAAGGTTGCAGTTGCATGTAAAAGGCTTGACATATTTAATTGAACCTTGAAACAGCTCCAGTGAACTGCAGCAGAAGGAGAAGCAGAGGAAGGTAGAAGGATAGCAGAAGACACATTAACCAAAGTTACTATTTGAAGGAAACCACTGCAGTTCTGGAAAAGGCCTAACTCCACTTGCTACACCAGTGCATGAATTTGGTTTAAATTTGCTCCAAGGTCCTTGTAGTGTTTGGGCATGGAGAGACAAGTTAGCTGTGGAGGAGCAACCTTAAAGGTCAGTGTGCTTGTTTTCACCCCATCCGAAATGCTGGGCTGTTAGGACGGTCCACTCAAGTGAGTATTTTTCTGATGTTTCTATTTTTTTCTTTGCTTGTATAGGCTAATCTCAGCCCTTTTTGGGGTGTGGGGAAGATGAGGGAGTGGAGCATGTTTGCTGGCATCTCCCCTGCCCCTGAGTTGAGGAGCCTCTGAAGCTTCTTGAAAGTTAGACCATGCTGACTTCTGTGTGGTCCCCTTTAGCCCCAGCAAACACTAAGGGTGTACAGTATGGATGGCTTGTTTCTAAAACACTGTCAAAGAACCAGAGGAAGATATAGTCTTCTAATGCCAATATTCTCCTAATTCTGGCGGTCTTCTAATGACTCCTGAAAGCACCATTCCCTTCCTCAGCAATTCTTTTTTCACTCCTTTGTGTACCTCATGTCAGTACAACCAGTACTCTGAGTGGTTTAATTTTAACACCCTAACCCAGAAAAGCTCCCATTTTCCCTACTTCTGATGAAAATACTTGAACCTGTTTCAATTAAAATAATGATAGCATATTGATTAATATTGTAATATTTTCTGACCAGTACAGTTGTTTAATGAGGTTAAGCGTATTGAATATAAATAAAAAGACGTACTTAGTCAAGGACAGTCAGTGGTTATGATCATCCAAATAGTGACCTTTTGGGCTTGGCATTTGTACATCCACATATACAGACAGGTGGAACAGCTTACAACTTTTCTCAGGCAGATATGCTTCAAAGGGTGTTTTGAAGTTCACTGCAAGGAAAAAATGCATTGTTACACATTGTGTGCCAAAAATAAAAGGTGATATTTTGGTAGTTCCCTGGATCAGTTACTGACATGTATCTTTTTTCTGGGGCCTTTCCCCCCACACATGTTATTTTTTTCTTTCACTGGATCATGGTCCTGTTTATAAGATAGTAGCAAGAAAACAGAGCAGTAGATAAGAGGGGATGTTTGTGCCTATGTGTTAAATAGTAAAAACCGAAGTGACTCACCTGTCACTTTCTTCCGAAATAGGAATGTTTTGGTGTGGGCCGCCAGTGCATGGTAGGATGTGGTGGCTTAATGTATCTACTTCATTTGTTTCTTTTATTTCTGTGGCCTCACTCCCAGTCTTCAGGGCAAGCACTTGCATGACAATTTGGAGGGATGGGGCCTTTGGCTTGAAATTATGCTGTGAGGACATTAACACACACATAGTGGGATGCTGAGCATAGTGGGATTCCGATCCTGACTGGGGCCTCTGGGCACAATGCTGTCATAAATTTTAAGTAATAATAATACTGTAAAAAGTTAAATAAATGTGTCAAGTTAATTTTATGCTCCCCTCCCCTCAGGCAAATTAGCATAAGTTGAATTTTCTAATAATTAGTCCAAGCAGTTATCACCAAATAGATATACCTGATTTCTATGAATTGTGGTAATACATGGAGAACAGATCCTACAAGGAGCTCAGAGGCTCCCACACTGACCTGGCAGGATCAGTTCCAGTTGTACAGTTACTGTATGACTGCATTTACCATTAATTAGGTTAGTTATAAGTTATACGTGTGTTACCATACAGTTCAGATTTTGGTCACTTGCATTTACAGCCTTACAAAAAAAGGCACTGAACTCTGTGCACTGGGCTTATTAAACTGTCGTAATAAACCGTTTTGCAATTCCAGGCAGCCCTTCCCAAACGTATTGTAGAGCCTGTTAACAAACACCTGTCAAGTTCAATTGAAATGTCTAAGTGGTCTGATCTACAGTGTCTGCTGCCGTGCCAGAGAAAGCAGGGCTCGCACAGCGCGCCAGCCACGTCAAGTAGCGCACTCAGAGGTGGGGTGTTTGGGAGCTCAGAAGGGGGGCTCCAAGGAGCTCCTGGCTTGCCTCTTGACCTAGGGGATTTTAGTAGTAAGTAGTGAGGGAAAAAAAGAAGGAAAAAAATAGGTACAGGTAAGGCAAAGAACCTTTTCTTTCCCTGTCACTTGGCTGTGACATCTGTCTCTGAACATTTCAAGCTTTTAATTATCTTTTTTTTTCCCCCCTCCATTTTTTTCGAGATACGGAAGATATGGAAGCATAAACAGATATTTTTCTCTGCTGCTGACTTTAATGAGGGCTGGCCCCTGGCACACGTGTGAAAATTGCTTGGCTAGGAAGAATCTAATGTTCTTTGTATCGTAGCTTTGGAGATAAAGACTAAACTCCCAAGTTGCTTCTTTTGACAGAGAGTGCTACTTGTATGTGCTTGCTTCCAGAGACTGAGCTTACAAAAGAGGAGAGGGGGAAAATTAGCCCAGTAGCATCCCAGAAATGTTTGTGGAGTGTTATTTGTTTCGTGCTCAGGGATTTTTTTTTCCTTTTTTTTTTTTTTTTTTTAAATCATGAACTGGGAATCCAAGGAGGCTCAGCAATCAGCGTGTTTGAACGCCAGCCAAGACACTAAACTGGCAGCCATCCATTCTGATATCAGTGTGAGTGAAATGTGTACTCAGTAACTGGATTCAGGCCCTTCATAGTTTGCAAGCAAATATTTCTGCTTTTGCGGATCAGATAAAAAAAAAACCGACAAAGCTGTGCAGCTCTCGATCACGTTAGAGAGGCGGGTCTGCAACTTTGAAAAGGGGTGTTAGCATTTCTGTGTCCCAGTCAAAGTCCTGTGCCTAATGTCATCATGTTGAAGGCTATGTTCTATTTCCAAAAGGCATTTAATTATCTCTTTTAATGTTTTAACTACTAAATCTACCGTGCATAAAAGCTGTAAGTACCTCACACTGCTAATAAGCTGTAGGAAAGTGGGGTAAATTGGCATTTCGCAGAAAGGTTGTACAAACCCAATGGAAAGCTATGCAAATCAGCTATGATACAGCCAGATTTGCATTTTGTCTTGGGTTTAGTGATGATATGCACAGCATGACTTTGGCAGGCTTGCCTCTTGGGATGATGCATGCACTGGTGGTATGGCCCTGTAGGGTCAATTTAACAAGCATAATGTTGTGATTTTCCATGCAGTTTCTCAGAACCACCAAGCAATGTGCAGCAATAAATACTGTCAGAGGAAATAGATTTTTAAGAGTAAATACATTCAGTAGGAGGGAAAAAGTGTTATACAAATCTCTTGCTTTGCCAAAAGAGCATTAGCAGCTTTGTTTGGTGCTGCTCAGCTTTCCAAAGTAACTCCCTTCTGCCGCCTTACTTTTTTCTTTGTTGCTCTTCGCTTTAGGAAATGTCAAGGCCTGGAGGTGATACAGAGTTCTTGCTGGCTGAGTGCTCAGATCATTAAAGCAATATACAGGGTAGGGCGACATGTTGCAGGCAGCTGACAGTGCAGTTTCACGGCGTTTGAGTTCATTGAACTACTAGGAGCTCTTCAGACCTGTTGTTTTGCCCAGCTGAGAAGGAAGGTGGGATGAGGTTTTTGATGATATTAATGCTATTCTAGGGAGGACAACATGCAAATGGACTCTCAGGACCCTTTGCAGTCTGTTTTGTGTTGAAGAGACATGCATGCCTTTTAAATGTTGCTATAAGGTACCTCTCAAATTACCTGCCTTTTTCCTCATGTAAGTTTTGTTTCATTTCAGGAATTCATTTCATATGTTAAACTGGAAAAAAACCCAAAAAACAACCAAACCCCTAAATCAAATTAATTGGAATTTTTTGGCACCAACCTTCACATGCTGTGTGTTATCTCCAGCCAACTATTTGAACTCAATTTTTTATCTTTTCTGCTGTGAAAATAACCAAATAAAAAATTCTGTGCATGCTTTACTTGTCACAAGAGTGAGTTTGCTGCAGCATCCCTTCGCAGTTAATCGGAGCTGTGTGACATCTCCATCCTGTGGGATGCTGGGCTCTCAGAAGAAGTGCTGGGTGTTTTCAGTTCCTGTGCCATGACCCTGCATCCCTTGAAGGGAATGAAATGTCAGCTGCTAACCCGCAGTAGGTTTTGGGCTGGAGTACTACAAGGGCTGCTCAAGAGCAGCCTGATGGAAGTATCTCTTTAAGGCAGTAGTTAAGCAGCATCTCTCCATCAGGCAGGGTTTAAGCAGGAGTTCAGTACATTTTGGACAAAGCACCTGGTAGAAGACTGTCCCAAGTTCAGGCACAACCTTAAGTACTCTCTTCCTGTGACCTTAGTGCTCTGTTAGTTTGCCTTACAGAAGCAGAAGGGAGTTTGGCTGCTTTCAAATGACGTCTGCCTAAAAAAAAAAAAAAAACAAAAAAAACAAAAAAAAACAACCAAAAAAACCCAACAGCCCAACAATCATCTTCCTTTTTATTTTTTCCTTACCTTCCCTAAAAATAGTCAAACATTTTTCAGAGCAAGTTTAGTTAATTTTGCAGTGGTGAGTGAACATTGTGATGCACCAATATGTTTTGTGCTCCTGAATCTCCTAAGATTCTTGAGTGTAATTTAATTTGGGTTTTTAAATTAGAGGAAAAAAGAGTGCTGTGAAGTCTTTTCTGAATTTTGTCATTGACTTCATGAAGAGTCCTTTGAATGCATTTGGGAACAGTTTGACTTCACTGAATACATGTTAAAAGTTTTCCTTTCTTATCCTTACTACACAAACCATCGGGTCATTCTTAAAAATTAATGCTCCTTTTGCTGTCCACATGCAAGACATTATGCGAACATCTGTGTAAGTTGCAACATTCAAGAGACAAATTCCTGGTAGCAGGCTGCAGAGCCTGTCTTTCATATCCTTGTCTACAGAGGGTCTGTGCACAGCCATCAGCTTTGTTCTCGTACCACACAATGTCAGTTTTGTGTTCCACCACTTCGCTACTAATTACAACTAGTAGGGTTTGTCTTTTTTTTTTCCCCTCCTCTTTTTCAAGCACCAAATGCATAGTTTCATTTTGGCATCTGGTTTTATCAAGGAAATGGTATCAGTCTCGTGTGGGATTTTGTGAGTCATTACCAGAAATACTGCTGTGGGTGGACTAACCCTTCAAAGAGTATTTCCGGGGTGGTAAGGTGCAGAGAAAATAGGGTCATGCCTGTGATTTCTTTTTGCATGCATCCTTGGGAATACCCTCCACAAGGGTGATATCCTTGTTCTGTTGGCAGCTCTCTGCTGTTTCCTACTGACACAAGAAGGAAGATGAGTGATGCTCCTCAGTCTCCCTTCAAACAGAGTATTTCTCACGGCTCTCCGTGCGTGACAGGATACTGTAGCACAAAACACACGTGTTTTGATTGCAGGACTGTGTGACACAAGCCTGTGGTATGAGAAGCCAGGGCAACAGCACTTGCAGAACCTCCCAGAAGAGCACACTTAGTTGTCTGTGCTTTAGGTGTCAAGGCTTTCAAATTAGCATCGCCAGCTTGTAGCTGGGTTTATTTCAGTTTCAGATATCAACGCTTCTTCCTAAAGTGTTACCGCCTCTCCACCTACAAAATGCAGTCCTGTTTCCACCCTAAACCTTGTTGGAGAACACTTTCCCTAAAGTAAATCAAACCCAGATGCCATCTCCTCGCTTTTAATGGCACGGCCCAGCCCCATGTATCTGGGCTCTTGCCATCAGCCTGGTCTCACAGGAGCAACACATCTTCCCAGTAATAGCCTGTTAGTGGGACACTTGCAGGAATGTTTGTTGGTCTCACCACATGTGCAGACTTCTCATCAAGGAAACTATTCAGGAATAACATCCAAGACTCTTAGAGTGCTGCTGCCTTCCTGACAGAATTACAGGTCTTCAGAGGCCAGCCCTAGGAGATGCAGCTCTGAGCCTGTGCTGCCAGGACCCAGAGCACATGGGTTTGCATTTGCACATCCCACTGCCAGTGTGTTTTCTCTCTAATGAGAGACTGAGGAGGTATACACGTTTGATCTTGTGTGCTTCATCCAAGATTTAGCAGGCAAGTTTCTTACCCAAAAGCACATTTGTTTTGGGTAGAGGCTTTACTGTTAGGTCCTATAGGATCATACTGTCCTCTCTGGTAAGAAAAATATTTTCCATTCCAAGAAATAACCAAAGCAATGTGAGGAGAATGTTTTGATGAAATTGGAGTGGGGGTGAAGAGGAGGAGCAGCAGAGACCCCTCTCTTGCCACTGTCCAGTTAATGTTTCTAATGAAGTGTAGTGCAGTGCTCTGATCACAGCAGAAACCTGCTTCGATGAGTGATGACTTGTTGGGCCTAGTGCTCTCCTAAGCATAATTTACGACAAATAAATATGCAATGGCTTTTCCTGGTTCTTCCTATTTTTTGACTGCTTTTTCTGTTTCCTCAGTTTGGGAATGTCAAAGAAAAACAAATAGTGTTGTTGTTTCTGGCCAACTCACAGAGCCTGAGGGAGCTGTGGTGGGAGCAGGGTGGGTGGCTGCTCTCCAGCCTTCCTACATGAATCCAGAGTGCAGCTTCCTCCCCCAAAAGTCGCTCAGGTGTGTACAGCTCCTCGGCTAGTCTCTCTGGACAGAGCTGCGCTGAAGGCTGCAGAGCTGTGTGTAAGGAGTGACTTGGCTCTCAGTGGTGGAGATGAGCCTGACAGGGCAGAGCACCTGTCCACCATCTCAGCTACTTCCTCCTGAGCAAGGTGGGCAATCTGCAGCCCTTTGCCTGGCATATATGCGTGCCCATAGAGAGATTATTCGGTAAGGTTGCAGAGTATCTGATTGTGCTGTACTGCAGTCCCTGTGAAGCATTAAGAGCTGTAGCCGTAGGTCCAAACCAAGGTAAGGGAAGGAGACATCCCTTGCGGTGAGAAGGATTCCCTCCTCCGTGCAGGGGCAGACATCATCCCACGCACAGCCCTCACATGTGCACCATGTCAAGCAGTTTCTGGGTGTATCAAGGAAAGACCAATCTGTCTTACCACTGAAACACCCCTGTAGGTCCTTTATGCTTTGTACAGGTCACTTGTGCTGTGGGAAGGGCAGGGCGGGAGGGCAAGGCATATCCTATTGTAGCGTGCAGAGGAAGCATGGAAAATACGCTTGTACCCAGCTCCTGTTCCTGCGTACACCACAAGAGGAACTGAGATGTGGCGTGAGGAGACACAGAAGAAGCATCTGCTCATTGTGCTGCTGGAGCTTGATGGCTTTGGCTGCCTCACCAGGTCAGGTTTCTGTGCAGCTGCACCCTGTGGCAGCGTCTGGGCAGCAGCTCTGGCATTTCTTCCCTGCCTTGATACGAGTAGCAGCAAGATGTGGCTGCAGCCTGCTGAGGCTCCTGTGGGTGAGGAGATGGTGGTGATGCCCTGCGTGCCTGTGGCTGGGCTGTGCATAAGATTTGAGAATGGTGTTTGTAAACTGAAGACTGATGGGGTGAGTCCTCCAGTGCCGTCCTGGCTGTGGGGAGCGCGCACACCAAGGCCTGGGACAGCACCAGCTCTGGGAGTGCGGCGTGGCAGAGAAGGGGTGGCACATGTGGTCACTGTGCCAGCGGGGCTTGCAGCGGGAGGAGTTTTGAAATGACAGCAATGGTAACAGCTCACCTGATGTTGCAAATTGCAGCTTCTTCAGAATGCTGTAGGTAGGGCAGGGCCTGGTGTCATCCTGGTCCTGGCAGAAACTAGACCTTTGTCAAGGAGTGTCCTGTACCTTGTTGTTATATAAGGCTTATGTAGAACTTCCATAAATATATTTCTGGATTTTCCTAGGTATATTTTCCTTCCCCCTCCCCTTCCTACCTAGAGATTGAACCTGCTTTTTTTCTTT
>VXAY01005795.1:421329-479564 GCA_013399855.1 Oxyruncus cristatus | reverse complement strand
CCCCCCCCCCCCCCCCCCCCCAAGGTTTTAACCTTTTTTTTTTTTTTTTTTTTTTTTTTTTTTTTTTTTTTTTTTTTTTTTTTTTTTTTTAGAAAATAATATACTAAGAATAACAGTATTTTTTTTTTTCTTTGTTCTGAGAATTTAGTGCCTCTGGTGGCTCAGTTCAGGACATAGTACAGTGTCTGAAACCATGTGGATTCAGATGTAGCAATACCAGCCTTTCCCCCTCACAGATACACACTGACTGTTGCGTATATATCCTAGACCTGGTTTGTTCCCTTTTTTTTTTGCTTACTCCAAAGCACAGACGTGATGTTGCATGCTCACAAGGAAAGCACAGACGTGCATACACTTACTTGGCATGTCCCGATTAGAAACAGGGCAGCCCCAGAGCAGTGAGCCTCTTCATTGACTCCAACAGCACTCTTTTCCAGAGCCAGGAGCTTCTTTGGTCAGCTCCAGGGAGAACATCTCTCGGTCTTGCAGCATGACATTCCTGGTCCCTGATGCAGAACAGCGTTTTATGTAAAGGCAGACGTGCGTTGTCATGTTGCCTTTTGAGTCGGTGCCCTGTCGTAGGGTGGAATATTGCCGCTGTGTTTGAATAGTATTCTTAACAGGGTAGT
The DNA here is from genome assembly GCA_013399855.1 of Oxyruncus cristatus. Classification (NCBI taxonomy): domain Eukaryota; kingdom Metazoa; phylum Chordata; class Aves; order Passeriformes; family Cotingidae; genus Oxyruncus; species Oxyruncus cristatus. The sequence continues at coordinate 478,935 of VXAY01005795.1, read as the reverse complement.
CAGTTGCTTCGTGCTCAGATGCTCAAATGCACATGCGAAAGATTTGCAGAGGCAGGTGGTAGCCTGTATTTTTCTTCCGTTTGCAGTTTTTAAATAAAAAAAAAAAAATCTTTTCAAGTTCTACACTGTCAAGAATGTGGGTGTCTGGCTGAATGAAAGAAAAATAAACTAAACTTGCATAATAAATACACTAGTAAATTTGCAATTTCCCTCAACTCTTAGTGTAAATACAGCCACTTTGGGGGGGTTGGTTTGCTTGGTTGCTTATCCAAGGAAGAAGAGCAGCTTTTGAAGATGGTTTCCCAGAATGTCTTTCCTTACTATAATTATGTTAATTACTAGCAATGTACATACTCCAGTCACAGCATGAAGTGCTACTTTCTGACAAAGTCAGATCTGCTTTCTTTTACATCACGTCATATGTCAAGTATGGAATAAGACTCCAAAGGTCTTGAGAATGTCTGTGCGTGAGGTTTTTAAGAATTTATTATTTATTTAATAATGCTATTTTTTTTTGCTTTTCAGCATTTTACCAGTTGACTACTTAGAGGTAGGCACCTGGGTTTATATTTAGGGACTGAAGTAAGTGGGATGGCTTTCAAAGGTCCTGCGTACCTGCAGCTCTCAGAATAAATTAAAGGCAGATGTTCTTTTTTTGGCAAGTTTGACAGAAATGAGTAGGAAATGCTGGGTGCCCAGCACCTTTGAAACACTAGCAGCTTACTCAGATGCCTAAAGATGAGGTTAGGCATTTATATTTAGGCACCCAAGTTGGAAAGGTTTTGGCCCTGTAATTGTAACAATCACTGTCCCCTCTGTCCTGAAGTGCTGTAGCAGAGATTCATCCAAGAAGCCGGAGGTTCGTATGTGGGAGTGAGCAGGGACAAAGTATGTGTCTCACTGCAGTGGAAGCGAGCTCGGCTGCCTGCCTTATAGCACATGCAAATGAGGGTCAGATGGCTTGACAGTTGGTTATGAAACTAAATAGAAATTATGCAAAACGAGATTGATTTTGCACATATTTTTAGGTTTTGTCTTTTAGGAGCTTGAATCTTTAATTAAAATACCAAAGAGAAAAAGAGTACAGGCGGCAACTGTTATGTTTCACATATATGCTGGATGTAAAGTAATAGCCTGCTATGCTCTTTTTAGGGATTATTTTTATTCCATTGCAACTGAGAATATAAAGCCATCTTACAACTTGCCAGAAGTGACACCTGCTTTCATACTTCCTAATAATTACTTTAGCTTTGACAGAAAGTACTTGGCAGGGTACATACAAATTATGACTTGCTTCAGGGTACAAATAATGTCATAATGACTTTAGGAGTTTCTCTTTATGCTCAGGATATTTGCATGTACATGTTTTGTTGGTATGAAGTGAGTGAGTAGAGCAGAGTTTTGGGTGTTGTCTTTAACTTCTAAATAAAAATGTGTATTGGATAGTGTAAGCCTACAAATAGACTAGAAAAGGGAGATAGGTTTTCAGTGGCTATTCGAGCATGGGTTTTTTTTTTTCTTTTCTTTCTCAACTCTCTGTTGTGAAAATGCCCTAGACATTTGCAGGAAATAAAATTACTTCTAATGCTAAATACACACAGTTGTCTTGCTAGAGGAAAGAACTTACCTGCAGGTTAAGTGGCATCAATGTGGATGCCATTTCTCTCCCCTCTTCCATGCCTTGCAGTAGATGAATATTCATCTTTAAAGTGCATTTGGATGTCGTATGCACTCTTACCCAGTTTGTTTGAATTCTTGCTGCAGTTAAGTAGAACTTGAAGTCATGTGAAGTCACGTGAAGTCACATCTGTCTGCAAAATCTTTATTGTATATCTGATCCCAAACTCTAGATAGGTAGTTAATCTTCTGCAATGGTCAGTGGTTATTGAATAGCCTTTAAAGTATTTAGGGTTAAATGCATTAAAGTATATATTATATATAAAACCCCATTTTGGCAGAAGGGAACAGATGCACAGAGGTATACTTGCCCAAAATCAGCCCAGGATCTCTGGAGGAGCAAAGATACACTTCCACATCGGGGTGGCAGGAGTTTTACCTTGGGCCCCAAAGAAAATTCTGCCTTCTCTGCATTGTTTTGCTCTTCATAAGCAAGGTGAAGTTCTCAAATCCTAAGGAATGGTTAATTGGATTTCACTGTTCATATCTGCAGCGTGTCTCCCTGAATTGTTTTTACAGCAAAAAGGAGGCAAAGGAGAGAGCAAGGCACAGGTACAGGTTACTGTTAAGCAGCTCGCTTAACTGTTCCTTGAAGGTGAGACAAACAATTTCTGAAAACCAGAACATGATGTTTTAATGTGAGCTTCCTTGAAGAACTGGAAGAGGAAGGCATCGATAAATACACTGCTTTTGCAAAGCAGAATGAGCAATTGTAGAAAGCACTTGGGAGTCAGGCAGTTCCTTATCTGAAAAAAAAATACAATGTGTTACTTTTCCACCTGTGTTGGGCCTTTTGCATTCTGCCTGAAAAAAGTTAAGCTCTTTCCATAAAAAGAATGCATTTGGAAAATGTCTGGTGTGTTTCTGTGTGTATTAGTCCATGTCTTTTATCAGACAGTGCTTTAAGAGATACAAAGTTCATATGTGTGTGCGTCTGTCATTATGAGAAAGACTTTGGCAAATTGCAGGGAATTCAGACAGCTGCAACAAAAGTGATTAATGGACTAGAGAGGAGAAGAAAGATTAAGAATGAAATATATACAGTTTGTCTGAATGAGACACCAAGAGGGTGAAGGAACAGGGTGATATTAAAACTACTAGTGCTGCACCCGAGGAGTTATAAATAGCCAAATTTGAGGAATTGTTTGGGGTGGTCCAAGCAGTATGACTAGGAGTAACAGGATAAATTTTAGTGCAGAAAATGTAGGCTGAAATCCAGAAACACTTCCAGCTAGTAAGATCTGTTAGACTGTGGAATAGTCCCCAGTGGGAAGGGGTGGAAGCCGCGTCACTTGAGTCATTTGATGTACACTGAACAAAGGCAGAGCTCTCTAATATGGCACAGGAGAGATCCTGTGTTGGGCAGGGGTCTGAATATCACCTTTGAGACATGTCTCCCTCCTCCCTGTACTATCTGGGGGCAGTGCCAACTGTGACAATGTCTGGAAATCACATGGGGATTTTCTAAGAGCGCTGTATTTTAGCATATATTTGAATAGGGATTTCCTTGCAGAAACACAAAAATCCCTTTCTGTTCAGCTTTCTGCCCTGCAGCTGTCTCTGCTTGTTGTACTAAACCCCCAAAAAACTAATGAAAGAGAGCAGAAGTTGGTTTCCTGTAAAACTACCTAGTGATAAACTTTTTTAAACTTCACTTGGAACAGGCTCATCAGGCTGTTCTCCAAGGCTGAGGAAGAGCTGTTGGCAAGCTGCATAGAGCCATTACAAGTGAGAATGACTGAGCAGAACAGGCCTGTTTTACTCATTCACTTTTCTGCTATATCCAAGCAAGTCATAAGTTCTTAAATTCCTTTTTTCATGTAGGGGTTTGGTCTCCATAGTTATGTCTCTTGTTTTTTTGGTCACAAAGCTAGTTTTCCAGTGCATGGCCAGAAAGCTACAAGGTGTATGATGAAAACTACATGCTGGTGTGAGGTTTTTTTAATAAGCCTACTGAGTTTTTTCTGTCACTTATGCTTGCAGCACCATATCCTCCACAGTTTTACTTGCCCCTCCCCAGACTGCTGTGACAGTGGGACTTTGTATTGCTGATTCTTTGCTCTCTTCACCACTCCATGGATAATCTAAGGAGAAAAACCTTTCACTTCCTTCAGATCAAGTCCCTGCTATGAAATTTTATAGAGAGAGAAGTCTGCTGCTGAAATGGCTGTTCATCTGAAGCTTGCACAGGTTGCATCCTCATATGCTCTGTGTTGAGAAGGTAGGGGAAGGGGCGCACACTCCGGCAGAGCTCTGCTGCGGCGTGTGGACCAGGCTCTCACCATCCTGCATCTGTAGCTGCCTGGTGTTTCAGTATTGTGTTTTCTATTTCTGAGAGCTCCCTGAGAGAGGAAGAGGATTTGTGTGGCTTCATACAGGCTTAGATGTTACAGCTGGGTTTTGTACTTTTCCAAGTCTCAGAAAAGCAAGGTTAATGATTTCCCGCTGCCACCTAAGTTCCAGAACGTGGATGGGGTACGAGAGAGAAACATATATCAAGGTGTTGTCAAAACATTTATTTCCATAGCAGGAAGCATCGATCCTGCAAACTATATTCTATTACAATGGCTTGATTTCTCCTATATTAAGTGACTGATACAGACTATATTTAATCAATTTGTGTGAGGGATATTGGTGAACCAACGTAACAGTTGGTCGCTGTGCACATCATCTGCTGCTGCTGGCTGGTTGGCTGCTTTCAACAACCCAAAAATAGGGTTTAGCTTGCAAATCAAGATTTTAAAGATTTATTTTGTCACTCAGTAATACACTGGGCTTTGGTTGCCTGACTTACTCATTTTTTGTCAGCGTTTATCAACACTGAGTAATGCCTGCAAATAATGAACCATGCTTCTGCTTGTTAATGTGCTTTTGTTGTTTTCATTGTTTATAAGCCTGTTTCAAAGGAGCAGTCAGGGTCATCTCCCAGACAGCATTGTATCTTCCTAAATATATGCTTGTAGAAAACAAAGATGGTTCAAAAATGGTTGTGAACCTTTTGAATTAAAGCCCACGTTCCAGATCAGGAAAGTAGTGATTTTTTTGGCCGTGTTTGTGAAGTGTTCTTTTCTTTTTGTTTATTTTTTAATTTCATAGTACAGTCAAGAAGCAGCTGAATCACAGCAGTGGTAAAGGATAGAAACAGGAGCTATGTTTTGGCTAAGTCCTGTAGAATTCAAGAAAAAATATGATCCTCCTTATATTATCTTGAGCTTTTCTGTAAGCAGACCTGCTAGACTCAGATTCTGAGATATTTTTTAAGTGGGCCTATCTGTCATTACAGTTAGATCTCAAAAGAATTATGCTGGTTTTGGCTGGAATAGAGTTACTTTTCTACACAGTAGCTCGTATGGAGCTATGTTTCAGATTTGTCCTGAAAACAAGGTTGATAACACAGGGATGTTTTCATTACTGCTGAGCAGGCCTTCCACAGCATCAAGGCCTTTTCTGCTCCTCACACCATCCCACCAGTGAGTGGGCTGGGGTTGCGCAAGGAGTTGGGAGGTGACACAGCCAGGAGAACTGTCCCCAACTTACTCAAGGGATATTCCAGATGATGTGGTGTCATAGTCAGCAATAAAGCTAAGGGAAGAAGGAGGAAGGGGGGGGGACATTCAGAGTGTGGTGGCATTTGTCTTCCCAAGTCACTGTTACGTATGAGGAAGCCCTGCTTCCCTGGCTGAACGCCTGCATGCTGATGGTGGTGAATGAGTTCCTTTTTTTGCTTTGTTTGTGTGTGTGGCTTTTGTTTTAGCTATTAAACTGTCTTTATCTCAATCCACAACTTTTCTCACTTTTTTCCTTCCAATTTCCTCCCCTATCCATGGAAGGGGGAAAAGTGAGTGAGCAGCAGTGCAGTGCTTAGTTGCCAGCTGGGGTTAAACCATGACATCAGTAGTCTATGAAATACCTGTCTTCCCCATCCTTTGGTGAACTAATTTTAACCTAATGACTCGATTGCATTGCTGCCCTCCTCAGCAGCCATTTCTGTGGCACATGCCTAACTTTCTCTTTGGAAGCCAGCCTGTTTGTCTCTGAATGAGTGAATTTTTTAGAGTGTGGCAATATTTTTATTTGCTCAGCGAAACTAATTCCTCAGGTGGAGAAATTAGTTAACTGGAAAGAGGGGGTTTGGAAAGTTGTAAGGTAATAGCTACCTGCTAGCGCTGCCCTTCTCGCTCCTTTAGTGCCACTTCCTTCTTTCTAAGGAATTAGATGAGGATTTTGGCATTCAGCATTGCTGACAGCAGAACTGGAAGGCCAAATCCTGATTTTTTCCCATTTCAGGGCTAAACAGAGAGTCTTGTCCTCCTCCAGAGAGGGAGTGAGAAGTGAGCTGCTCACTCTGACCAGCTATCTTGGCTGTGTGCACACAATTCAGCCAGGGATCTTCTGCTGGTGTGACTGCTTGGACTGGCAGCTGGGAAGGTTCCACTTGGCCCTGGCCAGGAGCAGAGGACTTTGTATTTCCAGACTCGCTCTAGCTCTCTGCTGAAGCTTTCCTATATATGCCCATTGCCTGGGACTGCCTCTGTCTGTGGAGGTATGGGACTGTATAGAAGTAGAGAGCAACTTCTTCACCAGAATAACTCATCCCGCTTGGTTTAGGGATTTGAGGCCTGGTCCTTCCAAGGGTTTGTGTGGACAGGTTTGGTCTTGCACCTACCCAGCAGTACAAGATCAGTTTGGTGAATGGGGACTTTTTAGCAGCTAAGGCAGACTGAAAGAGGATGCAATTTCTTACGGAACAGTGAAGAGGATAGAGGGTTCACCTTTAACTTTTGACAGAGGAACAGAGTTGTGCTTGGCTCCTCTCCCTGAAATACCTTGGTCTCCAGAGCTGTCAGTCTGACACAGCTCTCAGCTGAAAGTTACTTAAAATAGAGAGGAATAAAGGAGCGAGAAAGATCCTTGGAGAAAAATTGCTTATGTTTTGCTAACAAACCATAATATGCAAAGTGTTGTTTTATAGATCAGGGTAAGCACACAAAAATTAAGAAGCACCAGAAAAAAATTGCAGTGGGTCAGCAGAATATTCAGAGATTCCCTTGCAGATTTAAGAGGCAGAGGAAGTGAGCAACAGACGACTCAGAGCTCAGCCTGACATTTGCAGACTGTCTATCGGTGGGTCTGGGTTGTAGCTGTAAAGGTAAATGGGACACCGATACGGATGAGGTGGCACTTAAGTGAGAGCGAATCAGCCTCACGTGGCAGCAGCTCCCTTTTTAGGGCTCATCAGGTGTGCCAAGTGTGAGACGAGCATCTTGGATGAGATATAAATGATTCAGCAGTAACTGTATTTCAAGAGTAAACAGCAGGCACCAAAAGGTTATAGGAGAATCAGGCAGAAATGCAAGAAGCTGAGGGATGATCGTGAGGGGTAGAATTATGCAGCAGGGGGAAAACCCCACACACCAGTCTTGAGTGGAATAAAAATACATGTTTCTGTGGATGATGAACAGTCTTTGCCTTTTACATGCGCGCACATTAACACATCTGTAATTACCAGCAGACTCACCTCAAAGAAGATGGTGTTACTCTTACTTTCCCATCACATTTAGATTGTCCTGTTTGTGAGAAGAGCTGAGGAGTTCTTCTGTGTTTCCTGGCACAGCTGTGTACTGAAGACTGCTTTAGCTGGTCTCTCTGTCCTGTCACCCTCCGGACTGGGAACCTGGGGACAGAGTCCTTTCCCTGTCTGAAAGACTTTTCTAATAGAAAAGTTTGCACGTGTATCCTTATGTAAGAGTTGTATGTGTGCAGGAAGAATCGTCAAACCTGAAAATTACACTTTCTTTTCTTCTTTTTCATTGAGTTTCAGAATTAATTTTTAAAGCTTCAGTGCACATTGGAAAGTTGTTAAAATAAAGTTTAAAAATTGTGGATTTCAGATGCGTTTTTCCTTATTTTTTTCTTTTTGCTTTAAAACAATTGAATAAACAACTGCATCGTATTTTTCTGTAGGAAAGAGAGTAATTCAGTTCCTGTATTTACTTCCGGGAAAGAAACAAATGCTTTTGAACATGGCACGTGCAGTTCCTTTTTTCATAGTGAGAGGGAGCTTTTTCAAGCATTTAAAAAGCTGGAGGTGAAATGATTAATGTAGGCACCATCTTGTAGCTGTGGCATCAGCAGATCTCTGCTCCCCTTTTTAGTATCACCAAGAGCTTGTTTGATGTGGTATGAAGAGAAAAGTAGAATTGTGCTACTGATTTTCACAAGAAAGTAGATGATCTTGGTAGTTCATCCCAGCTCAGTCCTGCCTGAATTCAGCAGCAGCAGAAATCAGCGGAGTTTGATGTCCGTTTCTTTCTGGATCTGTTTCCAGATGGTTTATACTGGTTTGAGTGTTACTGGAGTTGCTTCTCAATATGGAAGGGGAAGGACAAGGAGCATGCCCACCTTCATAGGTGCTGTCAAAGTGAGCAAAAATGTTGAGCTTTTGGTATATTGTGATAGACTGAAGCGGACCAGCATCTCTGCTTTCCCACCCCTGATAGCACAGCAAAGAAGAGTAATAGAAAATCTGTCTAATCTGTTCTCTCACAGGAGCACAGTCCACAGCCTCCCGATTAAAAAAAAAAAAAAAAAATTACTTGGTTGAATAGAGGCAGTGCCCATGTGACCTCTCCACGTGGTTGGGAAAAGTACCTCAGGATTGAGAGGAGGGAGCATGACTGGAGTTTAAAATCTTTTATCTTTGGCTCAAATGTAAACTGAGTAATCCTCATGGTTTGGCCTCCTGTGCATGTGTGTTGGAGCAGGGAGGGTGGAAATTTCTGTGTTTGATGGAGCTGCTTGGGAGACATCTATCTACTTGCTGCACAGCTGAGGGTTGGTGCTTGGTGCTGTGTGGGCAGCCCTGCATGGTGGTATCGAGCTGGCACCACTGCCCTGTGCACCACTGCCCTGTGCAGCCCTGTGCATGGCTTTTTGTGGTAGACTGGGGGAGGGAGCAGGGAGAAGATGTGTACAAATCCACATCTGTTTCAAAACAAAACCCACTATTTGATTGCATTTCCTGACAGGTTGTATTCTGGGCAGTTTCAGATATTGCATGATGTGAAGACAGTGTGCCCTTCAGGCATGTTGGACTGAGTTGCACTCTTCCCCTTTGTGCAGTGTTGCTGGTTTGTTAGCTGCAGATTAGAGACAAAAGCTTTTACAATTAGTTTTTTAATGGGAGAGAAGAGGAGTGACATTGTGACCTGCTTACAAATGTGGCTGAGATCGTCTGGATTTCAGCCCAGATTGGGGAGAGTGAAGTCCTGTTTCCTGGGGATTAGTCCAGAAAACCACCCCTTGTTATCAGTTCACAAGCCCAAGCCAAGAATATTCTGGTGCTTCCAGGTATTGAAGAAGCGTACCAGTTGTCCAACTAGAAAAATTCCAGATAGTGCGGGCATCATTTCAGAGACTGCTGAAGCTGAGATTTCCTAAGCGCAGTATTTACAAGCCCTCCTGCTAGGGAAGTGGAGGAAGGAACTTCTTTCCAAGAAAAATGTAGGCTGGGTAATCTGACATCACTCAGAGTCACATCACCCTACACCCACCAGAATTCAAAGATAGAATGGAAATGGCATAATCTGTTCTCACGGTAACACTAATAGTACTGCTCCCGCAGTTCATTGTGCGTTGTCCCCACCCGCTATAGCCACAATTAACATTTCTTGCAGTGACTTTGAAAAGTGTTGCCATAACAAGGTTGCTGATCAGCAACTACAAAAATCTTAACAAGGTACCTAATGGAGCTTTTTGTTTCCATTATTTCTGCTTAATATATTCTGAAAAAGTCAGGAGGTTTTAACCTTGCCTTCAGCTGCCGTACCCTGGCATGTTTAATAGAATACCACTTCATTTGTACTGAAGCTAGTGTTCATTAAAAGGGTTTGGAGACCCCTCTAATGTAGTCAGTCAAATTGGTGCCTGGAGCCAAAGAAAACGTATATCCGAACACATGTTTTCGGTCTTGAGCTAAAAAAAAATGCACTTCATGTTGAATAGCCTCCTCCAAGTGCCGCAGTTAATAAGCCATGTTGTGTTTTTACTGGAAAAGTATGCTTCTAGCCAAGCATTCTTTGCATTTTTCCCAGGATTTAGTCATAAAATCACTTTAGACATATTGCAAGTATGAAATGTGTGCACATCAGATAAAGGGCAGCAATTTTTGTTTTGCTGTAAAGCTCCATGGAAACATTTTTATCACCATCAATTGCATTATCCCAAGAAGTCTGGCCCCTTTCTTTACTGTTAACATTTAGCTGTATAAGAATGCTGAACGACGGAGACCATGCTAACAAACTGCTTGGTGATCGAACGCACAGCACCATCTCAGTGAGTTTGGTGCCGTCAGAATTCAACTGCTTTTATAGTCTTAGACACAGGCATCCAGTGCTAATAGCTGGCCAGCGAGCAGATCTGCATCTTCAATCCTGGCTGCCTAATTCTGCATGCATAAGAAAGCAAGAAACCTGAAGACTTTCTGCACTATTTTAAGCATTATTATTTCAAGAAATGGTTTACGCAAGCGAGAAAAGCCTCTAGCACAGTCAGCAGCCTCAGCCCTTCGAGGCTGTTGCATCTCACAACACACTCTCGCAGCCCCCTCTGGCTGATGCTCGCAGCATCGTTGCTCTGCTCTGGAGCCAGTCCCCAAGTCCCGCTGATGGCTGGAGGAAAACCTTCCCGGGGGTGAGCAGGGCAGAGGGGAGTGAGATTCCTGGAGGGAACCTCTGCGAAAGTCAGCAGCAGCAGCGTTTTAAAAGAACAAGTGTATACGCGGTTTTATGTATTGGAATAGAGCGATCTAGCTATCAAACATATGTTCACACATACAGAGTATACAGAGTAATGTGTATATACCACCTCGACGAGCCAATCTGTGTTCTGAAGAGAAGAGATATTTAAAGCTCTGCAAACTTTATAGCTCTGGGAGAGACTAGCTGGGCTTGTCTCTGCAGGGACTTGCAGTAAAGCTGGTCCGATCTGCATTTCTTTGTGTATGCAGTTTGAGGATCTCTTCATGGGTAGCTATATATATGCTAAAAAACAGGCCCGTGGATTAGGAGTACAGATGAAGGGGAAAAGTCCAAGGGACGAAGGGGGTTACCCAGTCCAAAATCTGACTTGAACCCCATGAAGGTGTCATGGAGCAATGAAATGTGGAAGGAGGTAATCTAAAAGCCATCATACAGGCTAAGAGAGCACTGGGGGCACTGAATCATCGCCATCTCGTATCTTCCTTGGGACCAGCATCTTTTTCCTCATTTCCTGTGGCAGGCATCTACCTGCCCAGTTCGAAGAGCAGGTGGGAGCCAGGAGAAAGGGAGGGCTAACTATGTTTGACCTTTGCTCAGAGAGGTAGAGTGGAAGTAGCAGAGTGGCATGTACTTGTTGGGAGTTACGAAGCCCTGCTGTGTACCAGTTGTGGTGTACGGTGCTCACCACCTGCCCACGGTGAGTCATACTTTTTGACAGATGATTAAAACTTCAGTGCTGTGCGATTCTTTCTTAATCATCTTGGGAAAAGGTTAGCTGATAGGTTTGGGTCCTTTTGCAACTGGCACTTTTGTGGGTGAAATTTTTACTAGAGTGTGATATGTCAGGGTAAATTTTACAGACGTCTGTGGATCCAGGTTAGATATCACCTGGTGCAGAGGTCTGTGATGGGAAAGTCCACAAAATGTTTTTGAGTGTGCGCTATTCCCATATACAGCATACAACAGAAATGGTGATGCTAACCTGTTCCTTCTGCCGTGAGAGCACCCCATGAAGGAGCCACCTCTGTGATTTTCAATTGGCCAACAGGACTGTTCCCCTCTACTCCTGTCTTCCTGGGAAAAAGCTGTAGCCTAAGCCTAGATCCCCTGAAGGGGAAGATACAGGACATGGGATCAACAGAGAGGAAGCTGGTTCACTGCAGTCATCTCTGCTCCCTGGCATCCTAGCCAGGATGTGTCTGCTGCAGCCTTCTGAAGGAGGGCAGCTCTCCAGGGAACATCTCTTTCTGCTGGCTAGCCTCCACCGATGGGAGCGAAGTACTAGCAGAAGTCAGAATAAGATCTTGAAGGCAAATGTCACAACGATAGTGAGAGTAGCTGGATTTTCCTTCACAGGGTGATGCACTGGAAATTTAGTTGTAGGTTTGTGTGTGGTTCACCAAAGATACCACACTGCATTCATTCTGGATCAGACGGGGCTGAGTTTTCTCCCATTATAAACAAACCTCCAAATCTCCTTACTAGTCGAGTATCTGAAATGTTTGAGCACTTTGCCTTTTTTTTGACAACTTGGCATTTTTTGCTTGCATGCACTATAGCAGCTTTCATAGAGGAGGAACTTTATTTCACCACTGTCTCTCTAAATACCCTTTTTTTTTTTTTTTATTGTACCTAATCAATCTTGCTGTGTTACTAAGAGCAACATCCTCATCGGCCAGTCAAAAAACTGAAAGTCTTACATGGCCTGGTGTGTAGCTGGGCACAAAGCTCCCTTTCATGGCTTCGGCTGGCTGCATTACCAGCCGTACCGAGATCACAGTCCTGATAAAATGGTGTTGAAAGCACTGAGAGTTTCAGGCTTTGTGCTCTCTGCTGAAGGGATAATTTTAGAATGTTCTTCCCCTTGATAATAGTAATTTTACAGCAATGTAACTGTTGAATTTTAGAGTTAGATCAGTGTAAATGAAGGCAGAATCAGATCATTTTTTCTGAGGCAAAGAAAACTCTTCATATCAGCAGATATAAATGTATTAAAAAATCCAAATGTGCATACACACACAAAAATCTACATCTTCTTAAGGCAAGACTGTAAATAATTAATATAATAACCTGCTTACAAATTCAATCTAGGTATATTAAGTTAGTCAAGACGTTTCAGATCAGTCCTCTTCTTTTTTATCTTGTTATGCTTTCTGTAGCTCCATGAATGCAGGTAACTTCTACCTGCATGAAGAACAAGAAAGCATTTTTCTTTCTGGTTGAGAGCTGCATTTTCAAAAGGATCTTGTACCTCTCTTCCAGGTTTCCAAACGTGTTTTTCTATGGGTTTTTTTGTTGTTTTTCTCTTCATATTTTTCAGTGGTTAAAAAAAAAAAAAAGCAACACCTTGTATCCACATTCTTAGGGACAATTTTTGCAGCTCTTTGCAAATAAAGCATTTAAAGGCTTCTTGCAAGGTGATTGTACTAAACAAATGTAGTAAATAATCCTGAAATTGCAATGTGCCTCATTTACACTTGAATGGAATTACTTAGATGTGGGTTGTCGCTGGTACAAGTGGCTCCAAGTACGCTGTTCAGTTTTGTGTTCACTAATACAGGCAGCTTTATCTCATGCTTGTATAAAAAGCATGACACTTTCAAAAGGATTCGAATCTCGCTTGACTCTGCTCTTCTGTGTGCGATTGAAGTTGGGGACCTAAATAAAGCTGGTCCGATACTCAAAGGTGCTGAACAACTGCATCTTCTGTTTAAGTAACAAGTAGATGCAGCTGCTTGGCACAGATAAAAATCAAGTTTTTTTTTCAGGTTCCTAAAAATGGATTTAGAAGCCTAATTAAAGTATATGAGGTTCAAAAATGCTGGTCCACACAAAGACTGTTTTTGGCAATGAACTGAGCGGGGACACAGATGTGCTCTGATGTTTGTGCAGAGATACCTGCAGGCCCTTAATGGAGTAGTGCAGGACAGAAAACTTCTCCTTCAAAATGCTGAATTCACAGAGTTGTGGAAATTCATCAGGGAATTTGATGACCTGCAATACCCCAAATCATTTTGCCTTGTGCAAACAGAGGTCATGAGTTAGAATCCCCAAGTTTGGTCCTGGAAGACTAAAAAAGTGAGTTTTGTTTCTCCAGAATGTACTGATTGCTCTTACAAACACCCTTTTGCGTCCTGGCTTGCTTGTGAGTACTGTGGGTCATCTATCAGAGGTGTACAGAAAGAACATAGCTAGTTCCAGCTGTGGTTCAGGTGACGAAACCAGGTCTTCTGTACCAAATTGGCCATCCTGTCTGGATTCAGGATCTAAAAAATCCTTGCCACAGTTTCTCTGTTTATAAAGGCTTAGCAATTTTGCAATAGCTGATTTTTTTTCTTTTCCTTCTTTTTTTTTTTTTTCAGTAGATGAAGGTACAGTGATACAGTACCCTAAAACTTCCCTCGCATGGGCAATTCAATGAGTGTCTCAGAAGGCACTGTATGTATTTGCATATGAGCTGTGGAAGTAACACGTTTTCCAGAAACAAGGTGAGCCAGCTGTTGTTCTGTCTTCATGATCTAGAAATGTGTTGTTAGATCTGGTAGTGCAATGGCAAAACCTTCTGCTGCGTTGGTGATGTCCACCTAGTTCCCCGCTACTGCCAGAGGCTTGCCCCGGGCTGGGGACTGTTCCATATGCATTAAGGCAAGATCGCTGAGTCCTCCAAAAAGTAAGTTTACATTTATGTTTAAAGGGAATAGAACAGTGATTCCTGTATGCAGCTTGTCAGCCAGCCCTCTGAACTTGTGTTAGATTTATTGCATTTATCTAATCTCTGAGCAAACCCTGTGCACCAGTGACAGCAGCATTTATATGCCATTTGCGCAGCAGTGAAGTCTGAGACAACGTGACATTTAAATTAGCGTTCTGCTCATTGATAGGTAAGGACAGATGCTGTAGAATGTAGTAAACCCTTCCTGCATCTGCTGCATTGTAGGATCCTGTGTGTAGTGTTGTGATATGGCTAAGGGACCTGTTAAGTCATACCAGATAAATTTGGTTAATCAGCAGTGGCTTAGCCTGCCATTCCTTTGGGTGTGTGTCATGTTAGACAGTCTTTCCGGAGGGAGGTCAGCAGGCAAACATCCAGTGGGTGCAGAGATGGACTTTGGGGATGAGCGTATGACACTGGTTGATTTCAGGGGAAAGGTCCTCTGGGGATTGTACAACTCATCGTGTGCTTAAGAGATCACTGCTATCACCTGTGTGTTTCTGAATAATGGAAGAGAAGTGCTCTTGGTCACGCAGATGAACAGGTTCCTGAGCACCTACTGCCAGTGTGTTGACATGGGTAAGTTATTCTGGTAGGACTGACACTGACTTATGACCTTGTATTATGGCAGAAGTCTTCTTGCCTCAGTGTTACCAGAGATAGCGCATATCTCCCTTGTTTTTGCCCTTATTATGTCCTTTTTTGAAATCTGTGCCTGCTCACACAGCTGGATTTAGACAGGGTATAATGTCCTCAGATCATAGTTAGATTACGAGGAAAAAATAAACACAGAGTTGCATGCACAGCTTCATTTTAATTTTAGGAGAAGAGTTTGGAAGATCTGAGAGTAAAATTTAGCACAGAATGTTTAGATTAAAAAAAATATATATTCTCCGCTTGACTTGCCTTTGAGCATTTTGTTAAAAGTACTAAAAGAACTCTTTTAATGAAGCATAAAAATTGATTGTTTCTTGCCAGGAGGGATCGTCTTCAATCTTCAGATACTAAAGACTTCGTGAGAACCACAAGAAGAATATCTTCTTGAATCATTTACATTTTTCCCCTTTTGCAGGCTTATGTAACCATGCAGAAAATCTAATAATAATGTGCTATTAGTATCCAGTGTGGCACCTTCTGCAAAGTGAGGTGTCATGTTGTTACAAATAATGGTGCAGAAACGTTGTAGATGTGGAGAGCTTCCGTATGTGGCTTATTTGAGTAATCTTTATCAAAAAAGATCTTGCGCTAATTGAATCCATCTTTGCCTCTGTTTTACTATTCTGTTTTATTGTTCGAGGGAGGAAGAGCCTGGCTGCTTGCTTTTGTTTCTGTGAAGTCTGGCATGCTATTAATGGTGTTGGAAGGAATAGGCTAGGAGCAGTACTGAGAAACCAGGTGTCTTGTGGTCTTTTATTTTTACATACATGCCCACCCTTTCTTGGTTCACCCACCCACAGTCTCTTGAGGTTTAAACCGGACCTACAAGCATCCCTTTCTGTTCTGATCTCAAGAGCCTTGAGGAGACATTGTCAGCCTTGTGATGAACACTGTCACAGGCAAGGCTACCAGGCTGATCTCAGTGTATAACCTTAGTGCCAGTGAGTTCAAATGTGCCAGTGGGACTGCAGGCTTAGCTTTAATATGGGCAGACTACTGAGCAACAGCAAGCAACCTGCAGGGTCTTTTCTTCTATTGCGACTCTGTCTTTTTTTCTTCCTTTTTTCTTTCTTTTCTTTTTTCTGTTCCTGTTACCCTCATACTCTACCGCCAGAAATACCCACACCTAGACCATGACTCCCCTTCGCAGTGACCACAGTATGATCACTCCATAGGCAGTTCCCTATCTCCCGGCATCCCTTCTGCGGATTTTGTGCAAATTGTGCATTCAGTTGTTTCTCCAGGTGATTGTTTGGAGCATAAGTCCTTTCCTTTGTGGTTATTACTGTGTGCCTTCAAGACACCATTAAAAAACTATAGTAACGAAAAATGTGGTGCTACTTCTGTGTAAATCACCTCTCTAACCTGATCCCTGAAAAAAAGGGAAAGCATGATGGCATCTCCCTGCTTCTGGAGTGTCAATGTGCTTTTCTTACCGAAATGATTGAAATGCTGTACCCCCTGGTTGAGTTTTGCCGGTGAATGAGCCCTGCTGTGGTCATACCACAGCCTGTCTCACTCAGTGGCAAGCATTTATTCTTAAGAAGCTGACAGTCCCAAGTTTAACAATGAGTTTAAATCTGAGTGTGGCCCAAGGAACAAAGGATGTAACCATAACCTTGCCAGTCTCGTCCCCCAGCAGTTTGGAGTAACCTATGCTTTGGATTTGAAGGCTTTGCAAGGTGGTGATTGATAAGGAATGGTTTGGAGTAGGAGGTAACCCAACTGTTGCCATCAATTGCTTTCATAAGCAATAGGTCACTGAAAAAAAGAGTAATGCCCCCACCCTGAAGCACACAAGAAAGAGCCTGGTTGTTTGCTGTAATCTAGCATGAAACAGCTAAGGAAAACAGTGCATTTTCCAAAAGCATTCAGTACCCTGCATAGGAATTCTAGCTTGGGATGTTGAATGTGTCTCTTACTGTAACAGCTGATACCATTCAGTAATACATAAAAGATATAGTGTAACACATATAGTGTAGCACAGTGTAACTCTCTGGGATTGTTTTAGTGTTGTTTCCTCCTGAGTGTTTTCCTAGACAATTTAGCGCTTTGTGGTAGGGACCTAATCCTGCAAGTTACTGAGCACCATGAAATCCCATTAAAGCCAGTTCATTCAGCTCCTTGACGAATTGTAGCTTTATTTGATGCAGGTTCTGGAGGTGCTTTGGCAATAGAAATAAAGCTATTTTTAAAGGTCGCTGTGTTGTAAGCTTTTATAAAGCTGCACTTGCACAATAAATTTCCTTAAATCTGTACTTCTCCCTGCTAATCCTAGAGACTTGTTTCTTTCCTTTTTGGTGTTCTTGCTTTGATTTTTTTTTTCCTTTTTCCTTAATAATGTATTTTCTTTCATGACTTCTCCTAGTTCCTTAGCTTTGCAGCCCTTCTCCTACTTGGGTGGGTCTTTTTATGTCTTTGTTAGCTGGGAATTGTTTCCCAGCAGTGGTAACTATGGAACTCCTGAGGTCTCTGCCACTTGAAATGCTCATTCAGAACCATATTGGATAATTTCCTGGCCCATTTCCCTTCTGTTTTACTTTTAAACAGGCGATAAGTTTGTTTACAGAAGCTAGGGCAGTTGATGCCAACCTGAAGAAGGGCTGTATTCACAGGCCAGTAACGCGGTGGGAGGGCTGAGCTGAGTGACTGTGATGCTCTGTGCTCACACTGATGCAGTGGGAAGCTGTTACAGTCTTCAGATCTAGAGCCCAGTTCAATCTTGAGCCCTTTTTGGGAAAGCTTGGATTTTTCTGCTTTGGAGTCATTTAACATAAGGTATTTGTGCTATTGTCATATGTCTCCTTTCGATTTGTTTTTATAATAAGTATAGCAATTTACCTCAAAACTATTATTCAGGAGTCATTTAGAGGCTTTTCCAGGCCCCTTCCTTGAGAAGAAAACTCATTGTAAAACCTAGGCAATAGAAATTGTTCAGCTGAACTGGCAAAACCATTCTCTGGTGTCCAGTCCTTGTTAAATTGTCTTTTTGGAGGAACCTCTAGGGAGAGCAGCGCAGTTCTTCCCTGTAGTTGTGAGGTACAAACCTTTATATTGCAGATGTGAAGCTATGCATCTGTTTGTGCCATGGAGAGCTTGGTGGTGGAAGTGTATGGTGGCATTTCTGCAGGGGAAGAGCCAGCCCCTTGAATGCTGGAGGGAGAAGATTGCACTCCATTATATTTCTTCTGTGCCTGGGTTTTTGTCCTTTTTGCTCCCTGGTTAGGCTTTACTGGCAAGAGGAGTGTGAGGTCAAGACCGTGCTGTTTATTTTGCTTCTCAGCTAACTGAAAGATACAGCCTTGCCTCGCTGCAGCCTGCCGGGGACCAAACTTAGTGGTCAGTGTTTTAATTTAAGCAACACCAGCTGGGAGGCGAACAGCGTAAAGGGTACGGTCGGTCAGCCCTTCCTTCCAGCAGTTTGCTGCACATCCAAGGCTATCAATCCCGTGCTCGCAGACGGCACATGTTTGGCCGGTGGCCAGAGGGAACCTGCTGTGCCAGGAGACCTCAGACTTAGCTGAGCACCCACGCCCGCTGCAGAAACCTCTCGTTGTGGGAGAGGTGCTGCTCTGTGGTGGTGCGGGGACTGTGTTTTGTGTTTTATGAGGATATGAAAGCTTGTCTGTGTGGCTCTGAGGAAGGCTGGTGGCACTGGTTTAGATTCAAGGCTGCTTTTCAGAAGACAAAAGCATAAGGACTTTGGTCATACATCAGAAACAGGGGCATCTGAAAGAGCAGACTATCGGAAAGCTTTTGTCTTTTAACCTGGTTGTGATTCTGCATTGAGAAGATGGCGTGAGACTTGCCATGCGATGGTGAGATGAGCGACATTGTGCACCAGGAGCTCACGATCGCCGCTAGGAGACTGTGGGGAGGAGCAGCAGGCTCCTTCCCTTCATGGGTTTCACAAATGAGAGCTTTTTTGGTACTTGGTGATCATCACATTCCCTCTCCCGTGACAGGGAAGGAGGCTGCTCCCCTTTCAGCCTCTCCCACTCGAAAGCTGTTTATTCACATTAAGTGGTGAGGAGGCTGGATCAGCCATACTTCTCTGGTGTCCTTAGTTAACACAAGGCTCTGACAATTGTATCTCTGATTATTCTCTCACCATCCCTACCTTTTAAAAATATTTCTCTTTAATTGCTGCTTTGTCAGCTATGTAATACTGTACTGGGATCCAAAGGTGCGTGTTAAATAAGGGATTTAAGGCTGCAGGGGATTGAGCTGATCATTATGTCTGAGAATGGGACCTGTGAAGCATGTTATCTGAGGCCTCTGTAGGTAGTTAAATTAAATGAATGCTTTTGTGATAAACTTTTTTTTCAAACTAATCAATTGCGTGAAAGCAGAGAGGAAGCTGTAGAAGCTAGATGGTTAGGGCTGGAGAAACAGAGCTGTTGCCTCTTTCCATTGCAGTGCCATTAATGAGCAGTTAATGACTGACTGTATCTCAGTCCAGTGTTTCTAGATTCTTTCCTTTTTTTTATTGTCCTTGTTTAAAGGTGGTTCAGAAAAGAGGCTAATGGGCAGAAGGCATCAGGAAAATGCAGCACGGAAGCAATGCTGTGCAACCGTCCCAAGATGTCATGGGACTGCCATCAGCCTTCCCAAATTGCTTGCTCAGTGGAGATGGTCTGTGAGAGAAAGGAGCTGCAGGAAAGGGGTGGAGAGTGACAAGGCTGCAGTACGAACTGCAGCTCGTGCCAAAAAGTGGTGTAACAGCTGTTGTGCCTGCAAAAGACTGTTTGCTTTGACGTTTCTTTCCTCTTCTGTAGGGGATGGATCGATTGATAGGCATCAATACAGTGCTTTAGTATATTGTTTGGGCCCATCGGATCTTGCCTTACCTGCGAAATACGCTCTGGATCTTCTTGTGGGAAGCAGGTACAGCTCATGGTTGTCAATCAACATGCCAATGGATGCCATACAGAGTCAAATGGTAACTCTGGGGCTTGTAGACCACACTGCTTCGATGGGAGACCCAGCTAAAAAGGCAGGTAGAGAAGCAGAGAGCCCTGCCCCCCCAGCATCAAGTTCCTGCCTTGTTTGATCTAATAGTTATTTTTCCAAATACCTATTAAAAATTGAGTTCTGTTTTATTTTTGCTTGATCATTATCTGTGCTTTAGAAAAGAAAAAATTGGTTTAGTGCCACCTCAGGTGAGGAACAGCTTGAGCTGTGACCTCCTAGTCTCACCTTGGCCTGTACAGCCATGAGTGGGATGGTGTTAGGCAATTGTAGCTCCAAGCAGCAGGATGGACACGTCCATAGATCTGCCTTCTGCTGGGCTTTGGAAGGTAATTTTTCCATAGGAAACATGAGAGGGAGGCAAATCTGGAAGAGGTCTGGTGCAGCAGAAGATAGCGGAGGTTTTCCCTGATCCGCTTCATAGACATCAGGTGCAGTCAGCGTGAGCCCAAGAGGAAGGGACCTAGCTAGGGGACACAGAGGGTGAGATGGGACATGTAGTACTGCCTTGAGAGTATGAAGATGGTCTCATCAGGCAAGGGCCAGTTGGCTGCACAGAGACCAAATTTCATTGACTCCTTACATCAGGGCCAATAGTATTTGAATTGTCTCACTGGTGGGAGGTTATGGTCAAGGCTGATTCTTGCCTTGTTTTCCTTAAGTGGTATGAACTATCCCTTGCAAAGGGAGGGGGAAGAATGGGCAGGGTTGTGGGAATGCTTTCCTCAGCAGTGCACTTCACAGAAAAAAATGTTGCTCCTGTGTGAGGTCTGGACTCCCCGGTGTCTGCAAAGGATGTCATGGGTGGTAACACTACCTACATCTGTCCTCTGTTGCTAATGGCCACGGTTTCATCATTCACAGGCATGACCCTATGGGGCAATAAAAAGGTGGTGTTCCATCCTTTTAGCTGCCAGCAGTGGGGTTAGCTTTTTTTGTTTGTTTGTTTGTTTGCTTGATCGTTGTTTTCTTCATGAATGTAGAGGACGCTGGCTTTCTCCACTCTAGTTTCTGTACACTTGGTGTGTGGGGTGCATGTGTATGTTGTCTGGTTATCTCTCTCTTGCATCAGTAATTTAGAGCAGGGACAGGTTTGTAGCACAGCTGTGTGAATTCAGGGGGAAATAAATAGTGCTACCTGCCTCATGTTGTCCATTTTCATTCTGCACTGCTCAGCAAAGGCTTTCATGTGTCCAGAGTGGTGGAGTCTGATCAATGAAAATATGGGTTGGTAAGATCTCAGCGAACTTTGAGTCAGTGCCTTTCTCACCATCTAGAGATCTTCCAGCCATAAGGGAAATGTTTCAGGGGCACAGTTTCCTCTATCTGTACATAAAACTGGGAGATCCTGAGATAAAAGAGCATAGAGCATTTTACTTCCATCATCTCTCCCCTTTTCTCACTTGGTATGACTTGGAAGTGGCAGCTGTGGTCAGGCTATGAGATGAAAGGTTTTGTGCCTTGTGCATGTAGCCTGATTTCTGACCATGAGTTCATGGTCTGTGCTCCTTTTAACTTGCTTCAAAAGTAGACCTTATTTTTCTGCTTTGTGTGGCTCCAGAGCTATCCAGATGAAAAATATAGTTGTTGGGACATGTCACCCTAAGGCTGTTATCTCTACAGGATATGTGTTGGCTACTCATGACTCCGCGAGGAGTACAGAGACTGTTTGACAGTACTTCTCCTCACTTCCCAGGAAATCAATTTGACTTGCCATTTTGAATCCTTAAATCTGAAACAATAACCAGCTCCTGCCTTGTACTTAACAGTGTGGTGAGCGAGCAGCTTGTCTGTGTGGAGATGAGGGAGGGCTATCGACAGAGAAATTACTTCAGCCAGGCAGTCTGGAGGCAGAGTGATTAATTTATTTTCTTCCCTGATCTGTGAACCCTTTCTGTCAGCAGAGCATTGAGACTTTCAGCTGTACAGTGTGCTGGGTCTGCCCTTGCACACCCCCCATGACTGCCTGACCTGTGGGGCTTCGCTCCTCACTTAGCCTGTGGTCCTGTGCCCAGGCTGTTCCCAGGAGCAGCTCTGTAGCTTCAAAAGGTGATGGCTGCAAACCTGGAATCTCTATAATTTATGCTCCCCACGCAAACAAACATGCATATGCCTTTCACACTCCCAGTGTATTAATAGTGACAGAGCAACATGTGTTTTCCACAAGAGCAAGGCACCTGTTGAGGTTGTTCAGGGTCACCAAGCACTGCAGTGATGTTTTACTCCTTTCTACAGGCTCCAGCATGTATTAAAGGAGGAGGGGGTTAGTTTTTATTAGGCCAAAAGGGGCTGTGGGTGGGGAACCATCCAGACATTGCAAGTCCTCTCACTAGATTCATATGCCGAGCCCAAGAAGCAGGGCAAATCAAGGAGCTGAGGTTGTTACCTCTTTTAGTCTAAGTCTGGCATTTGTGATAAGGTAAATGGAAAGTCTCCTAGCAACTGAGGTCAGCATTTGTCCTGTGGTCTGTATGGCACTCCCCTGCAAGATGCACTGATAAATACGTTTTGTTCCATAGGTCCTGTATCTGCGAGTCTAAAGCCACTGTTGTAGTCACTCTCACCCATTCTAAAAACTAGAAATGGATTTTAATTAAAGCTGCTCTGGTATCGCTTAAAAATTATCAGATCCTCGGTCAGTGGACAAGTAGCTCAAGGGCATGAAGGCTGCCCTTGTTTTACATCATGTAAATCAACATGAAACAAACTTTGCCCGATATTAAGAATCACTGGAAAAAACCCTTAGTACATCTAAGCAATTTACATGTCCCCCTTCAGTGGCATTTGGGCCACAGGATCCCTGGGATCTCAGGTGTTCTTAGATGCAGGTTTCACATACAGGGTCTTTCACAGATTCCTTTTTTGCAGAGCAGAGTCTAGAGCCCTTAGAGAAACAGCTGTGGGTTGACCTTGCAGAAAAGAAGAGGAGCAATGTCCTGGCTGTTTAACCTGGGCACCTTCGAGAAACAGTAGCTGTAAATTGGAAAGCCATTTCTATCTGAAACATGATAAGTGGGAAGGAACCTCATACATGTTTCCTGAATGTGATGCACTCTCTAAAGGGGCCAAAGCAATTGTAAGGGGCTAGATAGAAAAGGGAGAACAGGATATGTAGCCAACCTCTTTCCACAGGACAGCAATATTTGGAACTCTGTCTATTTAGGGTACTAGGTAAGTTGTGAAGAAACAGAACAAGTTGTTTGGTGTGCTCCATCTGCTAATGCATACAGAGTTTTGGGGAATTATTATACCGAAATTTATGGTGACCCTATTGGCTGTGTCACTAGTGGTACCCTGGTCCTTGCAGGTGTGCAGAGGGAAAGGCATGGCAACAGGCTGAGAGAGTGGAAATTTTCTTCAGGATCTACAAATTCCTGGAGAGACCCAAGCTTACACTTGTATTTAGGGGCTTCTCCTGAAGGGCTGAGAGCTCTCAGGTCCCTGAATAATCTCTCTTAGCTGTTTGTTTGTTTTTCCTTAATTTTATTTTACTGGCAGGGACAAGATTTGACCTACAGGAATTTCACTGTTTTAAGGTAATCATCCAAGCCCTGCAGAAAATTTGATGATAATGTTTAGCAATTTATAAATGCAGGTCATCTTTTAGTTCTCCGCAGATCAGATTATACAGATTAAAACTTCGCTGCTAAACAAAAGGGAAACTAAATAGGTAAACCCAAGAGAAAGCATTAAGAAATCAGATTAAGAGAATTACATTCTTTGTAATTTCTATTCTTAACTCATTTAGAATGGGCACAAAATCCATTCTTTACATCCCAAAATGTTCAACCTGGAGTAACTTTGAAAGAATAGCTGTGGGCACAATATATGGCCTGTATTCCTCATTGTAGTTACCATTGTGACAATCCCTGCTGGTGTTTTCTATTCCTGAGTTTCATCAATCTGAGCAAGTCTGTTCCTGAGGCTCGGCTCAAAGTCAAAAGGGTGAAAAAGCGTTACGTCTACGGAAGAGTCAGAAGGATTTCCAACGTGCTGTGGATCATTAATTTGGCTTCAAAGACATGTTTTATACTTTGGGATTTTTACAAAGCAGCTACATGGAGGATTTTTTGCTATTGGATAGGGCATGTTCCCCACAAGGTAGCCTTGTAAAGCATTTTCTCTGCTAACAGGATTGCAGACAAATAGTTTCTTGCCTTTATCCTCTGCTTTTATCACTGCTCTCTCCAAGAATTCCTCTTAATTCTTTGGTTGCTCTTTCGGGTGACACAAGGACACTGAACCTGATGTGGAAGATGAGAAAAACACGGTGTTAGAACAAGCCAAAGCTGGAAGGATTTGCCAGAACTAGGGAGATAACCCTTGCAATTGGGGTAATTTCACAAACATCAGGGGACAAGGTTCAGGAGTAAATCTGTTGTTAACAAATCTGAAAGACAACATTACCCTGAAAGTGCTGAGTCAATCAGAAACTGCTAGAGTTTTCTACTGAGTGACATCATCACCAGTATTATTACGAGAAAACAGAATGTCAGAAAATATTCTTCAATTTGAGGGGTTTAAAATACCCCATTTCCCTGTTAAAAGTCAATTGAAAAATGACATAGAATGATATGCAAAGGGACACTTTCTTTTTAAATTAAATGATGATTTTTGATGATTGATGGAACTTAACTCTTTCTGTTACGTGGCTTGAAGGGGAGTTTTGGTTTTTTTGTGTTTTGGATGTGGTTCTGTTTCTTTTTTTTCTGGATGGGTCATGCCAGTGCACTGAAAAGCTTGCAAGAGTAGTGATAAGGGTATTGACTTCAGTGCTGGTAACTGAAATGGTAGCAGCTGCCAGCTGTCCACACCCTAACTCCTTCCGATTCCCTCAGCCCATTTTGCTGGTCTTTCAAAGAGAATACATGTCTTTGCCTCAACACCACAGTTTTTGTCATGACCTCTTAATGCATGTGCCTGTGCTGCCAGTGCCAGTTTGCACCATCCCCTGAAGAACTCAACACATTTGTTCCCATATGTGAAGGGAAAGTCATAAAAAAGAGTTCTTTCTCTGCTGGGATGCAGTGAGGTTACATCATTAAAATTTGGAATAAGTTCCTTGTGATTTAAAGATATGTATACATGTTGTTACCCTGTGAGCAAATGGAGAGTTGGAAACAGGATCTGGGAGTCCAGAGTCTAACCACTGAGTCATTCCTTCCAAAGAGAAATTATTTCAAGTGCAGGGATTAAATTAAAGAAAAAATGACACATGGGTGATCAGATAAATAGCAATAGCAAATACCAGCAAACAAAGCAAAAACTATCCCCTAGATCTTCCAAGGTTCTGTAAAATTTTTTTTTGTGAATTTCTGCCCTTTCTCTGGAAAAGTTGGTTTTCTCAATCTGCAATACTGCATTGTATGGTGTTAAGGAAAAGAAGCATTTGTTACGTATGCTTGTTCATATAAAAAAACCTAACCAAAGTGTACTCTTCCCAGGAAATGGGTCTGTCATTTTGTTGCTGTAGTAGTGCACAGTGCACCTAACTTGGGCTCCGCTTTAAGTAATGTTGCTCGGTTGCACAAAGATCAGTGAGCACAGTTCATTGCATTCAACCTACTCACCGTGCAAAGCACTGGATTCACAGTCCCTGTCCTTTTAAATGCAATGTATGCCTCTACTCTCCCTCAGATAGCTGTGGCTTGGCACAGTGGCAAATACGTCTGGAGTCTCAGTGGCCCAGTTCAGCAGAGAATGTAAGCCTGCCTTTCCAGCAAAGTCACTGAATGTTCTCAGTGACTGGACTTCAAGGAGAGTGGTTCCCCATCGTTTCACATGAATAGACACTCAAGTGGATTTTTAGGTCCAGACCTAGAGAAACACTGGGGTTGATCACTACTGAGTGAGTTAAAGTCACTTGGTCATATTACTTTGTGCACAGATATCCAGCAACTGGATCTGTATTAGAAACCTCATGTTTAGGCAGGGAAAAAGGTTTCTACTAGAAAAAAAAAGAATCATTACTTGATAAGGAAAATATGTATAAATTAAAATTGAGTGTTTCTACACTTAGGGCTCCTATTTACTTTTATAGATTTGTTTATACAAGTTTTGAGGCAACTGCATTTTTATCATATGAATCTACCCAACTCTGGACAAACTCCCCTAGAAAAATTCCTAGCAGTTTTTCTTAGGGCTGTTAAAAAAAGAAATAATAATTTAAAAAGAGGACAGGATGGAGCAGTTTAAGAGGTGGTGTAGATGTGGAAAATTGTGTGTGCTTTTCCACCAAAGTTTAAGTAGTGGTCAGTTATGCTATCTTTATGAAACAAGAATAACCAGTGCTAAGAAACAGGGACATAACCATGTTTTGAACAGTTTTAAAGATGCACAGAAGTTACTGTCCCCTGCATGTGCTATTAACACCCAAACTTTCCTCCTTGTACAGTTGTTTCTCACAGAGAAGTTAAAGTTTCTCTCTATAAGACATCATACTCCATGCAGTTTCCTCTTAGACAGTGGGTTCCTATCTGTTGTATTATTCATTGGGCTAACATAAATGGCATCCTGATCATAAGATACAGAGATGTAGTTTATTTCTAAAACTGTTACGCTCTTCTGGAAAACCGCATTAGTGACCTGGCAGTTGGTAATGTCTTCATACTGTGCCTAAAAAAGCTTTTTCTGAGGGGAGAACCTCCCAGGATACCAGCAGACAACTTCCAGTTTCATGGCAATATTGGTGGCAGTAGCCAGATGGCATGTAGTAAAATCCTGAACCAGGCAAATTTTGCAGAGGTTTTACCTTTCCTTCCTCTGGGGACAGGATTTCATATGTGTTTCCAAATCCCACAAAGCTGTGCGGCCCTGGGGAGGATAGGAGCTTGCTTGTGGAAGGTGACTGACTGCACCTTCTGGTTGTCCAGTGTGTGTCTGCCCTTAACTGCAAACAGGGATAACTGGAGAAAGAGTTTGAACTTGGTTCTCCATCCCACTGCTCACAGGTGTTTTGCATTCATTAGCATAAGGCAAATGATTCCACAAAAATGACAGACATATAAAGAAGGTTATAAGCAGGAATTGGTTCCTTTCCCCCAGCGAGAGTTGTGTGTACGTTACACACCTCACCCCCACTGTGTTCATGCATGGATCTCAAGTGGTGCTCAGCAGCCGTCACTCATGTCCGCAGTGCAACTCAGCAGTCACGAGTAGAAACTGCAGAGATCAGATGAAGCCTGCTTTTCTGCTGCTTTACACTGTTTATGGGTGCCTAGTTGCATTATTATTATTGCTTTCATAGTTTTTGGCTTTCTGTGAGATACTGGGTGTTGCCCACTGCCAGCAGCCTGGGAAGCCAGATGTGGTATCATTGTGGGAGCACTTCATGAAGTGACCAAGAATTCGTTCACTTTGTTTTGCTAGAGGTGCTGTGCAGAGCGACTGCCAGATCATTCCACCAAATGCTTAGGGTCTGAACGGATAGAACAATAAAAGGAAGCCAAAGCTGATAAAGCATAAAATTGCAGGGAAAATATTCTGGGTTCATAAACTTGTGGCCCAGTGTCTCCCTACGCCTTCAAAGAAAACTATTTATAGAATCAGCAAAAAAGCTGTTTGTTTCAGTAATTCTTCATTTAAAATCAGAAAGTGGAAATAAATACATGACAGATACTAAGGATTTCTTCACTGCATGCATCAATATTCCTTCATTTGTTTCTTACTGCATCTCTTTGTGTTTAAAAATTTAGACAAAAAAGGGTAGTTAATGCTACTATCTCATGATTGCAGCAAGTATTTAATCACGTTTCTGCCACTGCTGAAGAACTGAATTAATCTCTGTAAAGATGTTTTGGGGAAAAAAGTGGTTGGTCAACGTTATATCATCAGGACATGTTTAAACAGTAACAACAGTGAGATCATGATGATCTGAGGAGAAATATCTTGGGAATCCAAATACACTGCCTAAATAAAATGTAGGTAGAATTGGCAAGAAAAGATAGAATCGTATTTAATAATACCATTTAATAATCTAATTATATTGTCTCTAATGCTCTCCTAACTCATGAGAGAGAGAGAGAAACGTAAATGTGAGTGCATTGTGCTCAGCCAACTGCGGCAAGAGGGCTTTGTTAAAGCCTGGAGGCCTAGGACAAGGCCAGCCCGAGTTCTTTTTTTCTAGTTCAGACTTTGATCTTGGCTGCCCTGGAAGAAGACACACCCCTGGGAGAGGACAAGGAGACTTCTGCAGCTCCCCCACAGTCAGGCTTAGTGAAGACGTAGAGAGCTTTTAGCACAACAAAATAAACCTTTTACCCTGAGAGGCTGTTTTGGAACAGTCTTGTGGTGGATGCATTCCGGCCACTAAAGTGGCCAGGTGTGTGGGAGTGTGGCTTATTTTCCTGCATTAATTAGTTGAGGAAGTTTGTGGTGGGATGTATGCTATGTCTGTAGAAGGTAACTATGATTTTTAATCATAATGGTTTACCCTTCCAGTTTCCAGTGGCACACATCCAGAGTCTGATGGCTGGGAAACACAGTTGTAGCCAAGGACTCCTCTTCAGCACATCGGAAAGGCTGGCTGCTTGCTCTGCTCTCTGTTTCTCCAAACTGGTTACGTGAGTGATCAGTGTGTGTAATGCAGTGACGAAAGTGAGGAGAGGACTTGATGCGGGTGGGGCTGGGAGGATGCTGTGTATCAGCATTGCTTGGAGATACAAGATTGCTCCCACATAGGGTAAGGAGCTAGGTTAACATCCTGGTGCTGTGTTTAGGTCAGGCTTCAGGCCCTGGGCAGGAAGGTAAACTCCAGCTGGAGGTCATTGTACTTGTCTGCAGTTAAATCTTTCTGGTGTTTGAAGCAGTCCTGGAAAGCACTGGGGTAACATCTGGTCAACAGGAGATGATGCAAATTGCAAAGACTGGTTGGACTGGCCTGGACCTCCTCTAGCTTCCGGATGCAGGAGTGTGTCTGAGCGTGCGGTCCTTATGCACGCTTATCAGCTTCCACCATTTGTCCGTGAAAGAAGGAAGCAAGAAGTGATTCAGTTTGCATCAGGGCCCCACACGTGGCCTGTACAACTGCGTGGTCTCCCCTCCTCCTGCTTCCTGCATTGCCCCAGCTCTGCCTTCCATAGTCGTCCCCCGCTACTGGGGAGGCACCCAGTCTTCATTTTGTTCTGCAGAATGTTTAGTCCAACGTGGGAAGTGGAGCGTGTTTAAGGAAAACCAAACTGCACACACAACCCCTAGTGGTCTTTTCATGCCTGCCTGCCTGCCAGGCAGGAGGGAGAGTCACTGATGGGGTGTGGACAGATCCACAAGTACTGTCAGCTGGTGACAAAACCACCCTCACCTCTGGAGGCCAGGGATCGGGGTGGGGGATGCTGGGGAAGGGAGAGCTCCAGTTCCATGGCGTAAGGATGGTGAGGCTGTGAGCAAGGACTGTTGGCTCCATCTCGCCAGCTGGCTCGCTCAGCAGTTTTTGCAGGAAGTGTGAAGAGAACACATTTCATGGGAGATATTTATCATTACCCTGTAGTGCTTAAATATAGCCTGTGTAGCAGGTTAGAGCTTGTTAGGCTTTTATCTTCTCAAGTTGGAGGGTGATGTATTAATCTATGAGTGTTGGAGCCTCAAGTGAATTACAGAAAGTCCACAGTGAGTAAAGATAAATGACATTTGGAAATTAACCCATTACATAGTCTTTTCCAATAAAGTACTTACTGAAATATTAAATTGTAAATGAAGATGCTTCACATCTCATTTGAAAGTCAGAAAGACACCTATTTGTAATTCCACTACTGGTTTTCTTTTTTTTTCCTCTCGGAGATTTCATTTCTTCTGAAAGGTTTGGGGCTGACAGCCCCAGAGGACAAAGTCTCCATTAATCCACCAAGCTGGCACAGCAGTTACAATACAAGCTGCTCTGCACTGTTAATGTGCTGCAGCGTTTCCTTAGAAAGGGGCAGTCCAGAGGGATGCGGCATTAGCTTATATTTTTAAGCGTCCAAAAAAAAAGGAGTTGTTCAGCTCTTTATTGACCTGCACCTGCATTAATTTAATTAGGTTTAGCTGTTCATTTAGCTGGATTTAAGGTGTCCTGGTGGGCAACACAGACCCAGTATAAGGTTTTCAGCCAGTGTAGCTCCTCCAGACTCAGCCTGACCCAGGATGCACCTTGAAGCTGAGCCTTGCTCAGATATTTAAAAAGTGAGCAGTAATAATACGGAGATGCACACTCAGCCACCAGTGTTACTAGGGGCTTGGCAGACCTCATGCTCCCTAGGTTTACCACCCCACACCAAAGTAATGGGGTTGCACAGGGGTAAAAACACTCCTGTTGTTGCAGGGCAAGTCGTTCTAGTTTTTAAGCGATATAAAATGCATCCAAGTTTCATACAGTCACCGTTGGTGAGATGTGTTTTGGAGTAAATATTCTTGTGTAAATATCCTCTTTGCAGGCTAGGATCTATTTGCATGCTAACAAGAAGCCAGAGACAAAATGTTTTCAAAAATTCCCATCTCCAGCACAGCCATTGCTGTGATGATGGGTTTTATTCTATGAATGTGGAACTGGACCAAGCCTAACAACATCAGCTCACTTCCAAGAGGTGCCCAGCAGGAATGACTTTCAGTTCCAACCTGAGCTGGCTCAAAACCAAGGACCCAGAGGGCAGAACCTCTCCTTCTCATTATCAATTGGTATCAGAGACAATTTCCCATTTTCTTTTAGTGCTAGCAGCTTGATGATAACAGAGAATTATTAAAGCCATATAATGTTAAATATAATGGTAATTAGATAATCTCCTATAACTGTGATTTTTTTAAAGACTGTTGTTCTTCACTGGCTTTTTTCCTTCTGATGTTACAGGACAGACTTTGTCTTATATATTTTGTGGGCACTGCCACTGCATGAATATAGCCTATGCTCATGGACAGAGTTTGTTTCTGCTAATTTAATTATGATTTGGCTTATTAAAAATTCCTAGTGTGAGGAAGGCCTGATCTTGTTCTCATTGCCTTAAACAAATCCTAGCAGTAAAGGAGCAAAACTTTTAGTATTAAATATCAAAATTATTAGTTTTATTATCTGACCAGAATGATCCTGATTGTGTTACCTCCTCTGCATCCAGTGTCTTCAGGCCACATCCTGCAGGTAGGAAATGAGGAAAACAGAGAGATTGTCTCGCATCAGCTCTTCCCTTTAAAGATTATATTCTTTGCTATTAAATCCTAACAAATGGCAGTTCGTGTGCATATTTAACATTGTTTAACTCCTGTCTGACATCAGTAGTTTTAGTTTTTACAGAAATTTTGTACTCCCCTGTGGATTCTCTGCAATGAATGTGAATGGAATAAACCCTCCTTGCAAGGGTACCAGAAAGCCCCGTCAGGAAGGCTTCTGCACCACTGGTTTATGTTGTTAAAATGAGAGTGATGCAAAAAACCCCAGCCTTAAAAACATGTTGAAGATACCAATTAATGCCCATATGAGCCTGCCAACCTTCTCAGTGTTTCTTCCTTAGGCTTAAAGTTGGGGGGTGGGAATAAACAGGGCAGAGCAAAACTTTTTTATAGAGAGTGACACAATAAATGCTTCATAGAAGTCATATACATTTATAATAACATACTGTACTAGTGCAATTCTTCTGTTCTGGGCATCAGTGAGAGGGGATGTAATTCACAGTACTTTTTTTGGCTCTTAGTAATGATTTCCTAGAGTCAGAAATGAGTGAGTGCGCAGTCTCAATTCTGACTCAGTCTCATGCTGTTAGTGATAGTGGCATTTTAACTGATATTGAAGCAAGGACAGAAAATAACATTTAAGAGCAAGCAAGAATGACAGAAATGCTAAGACGAGGAGAATAAAGAAGAAAAACGCTAAAATGGTAGTTCAGAAAAGAACAGAGTTTGGGGAGAAATAATTGTACACCAGAACTGTAGAAAGAATACTTGACCCCAGACTGAAAATTGGGAAAGATGCTGTTTCTTGTCAGACCAGCTTGATTTTCAGTCTAAGCTGCTGAACGACAATTTTCCTCCAGTCTGATCCTGTGTCTTTTAATTAACCAGGGTTGTCATCCACATCTTTGAGATTTTGATGTGAGCGGGAGCTCATCTCTGTTGATTTGCTCAACACTCTGCATGCAGAAAGCAGCAGCTGCTGCTGGTGATCCCAGGGCTCATTTGTCAGTGTTCCACTGGAAATATTTGCTTAAATGAAGTAAGCTGTGCGAGGAGGCACCTAGTCTAATTAGAGCATTAGGTCTGTGGAGTAGGTGGTATGCAGGTGGTTTTTTGCTGGTTTTCTGTCAGTTGGTAATTTATCTGTGATGCTTATGGGGTTTTGATGGATGTAGGTAGTGCAGTTGCATGGAAGAGCCATTATACACTGGTACAGTGTGGCCGTGCTGTGACTTACAGCTTTTTCAGAGTGCTTTGCTCCCCTTGGGCTCTCACACATTGTGCACTTTGAGTAGCAGCTGCCATGGACCTCAGTGGGAATCCTGGGCAAGGTCTCGACCTAAGTGATACAGATGACTCAGTTACGTTGCCCCCACCTTTGCAGCTCCTCACTGGAATGGTTTCAGCACAATTGTGCTGAGTGATGACACAAAGCATAGCTGTCAAAATCACCTGCTAAAATCTTTAATTTTTGAGAGTCTTCCAACATTTTCAGTGGATAGGTGTAACAAGCACATTCCCACCCTTGCCAGCAGCCCACTAGTGAAACTGAAATTGTACAAGGTTTCACTGATAGAACTGTAGCAATGCAGCCCATGGGAGATGATTATCTCTCATTACTGTAAGATTATTATTTAGAGATTATCATAAGCCCATTCTGCGATGCTGCTTGTGTTAGCCGTGCGGGCATCTTTGAACAGCAGCTCAGGCAAACGTATGTGTAAGAGACGTCTCCCTCTCCTTCCTTTCCCCCAGTAAATCTAGCTTCTGCTGAGATGCTACAGCTCCTTCAGCCCCAATTCACCAGACAGGCCTGCAGTTCCCTTCTCTCTCTTTTTCCTTTTCCCTGTCATTAATCCAGTGTGGTAGCTGTCACCTCGACCCAGCTGTACATCAGAGAAGAAGACACTGTGCTGCTTTGGCAGCAATTTGAGCTGAAAGGAGAGATTTTGCAGGGAGAGTTGGACCTTTGGGTGGTGAATTGAATGATGCCATCACGAAAGAAGAAAGACTCTTTTTTCCAGCGTAGCTCATGGGTTTTGCCAGACAAGAACAACAATGTGACTTACCCATACAGTTTTCATATGTATGGGTAATCAACCTGGCAATGTTTCAGAATGCTCAGTCATGTCTTGCTCCAGCTAGGAAAGATTTAAACCTAATTAGAAATAGATGCTAAGAGGAAATTAGATTTCTGCCCATGAAAATTTCCAAGATCTCAAAAAAATGTTTCATGCTGTAATAGGAGGAAAATTTAAAAAGCTGAGATACAATGAAAATCAGGTAATAGTTAAAAATAGTTCACAAAACTGTACAGCAAAGCTATAACTCTGTATTCTGGCTAGAGGATGGTTGCATTTCAAACCAAATTTCTCTTGTAGTTACAGCATTTTTTAACTACACCTTCATTAAATGTTTAAAACATTTCATTTTGGGACCAGCAAATAGGTTTTATTTTTTTTAATATTACTGGTGGGGAAATATTTACAAAGAAGTTCCACAAGTTTTCCCCAAGTGTAAATATTTTCAAAGATTTTTGCCTCCAACAGATTCAGGTTTCAAAACAGATGTTCCCTAGTGAAATTTTTCCTTGAAGAATTAATGATATTTCTATTAGACATCGTTTGTTCTTACTTAATTTTAGCCTAGGGGCAACAGTGACTGTGCACCTTGTTTCAGTTTTAGTTTCTCTGGCCTTATAGCAATGTTGTCAAGGTTTTTCTTCCTTAGGAGTTGAGTAAATTCTGACCAATTATGTTGTTGTTTTAGTCATCCTGCTTGTATGCTCTCATGATTATTCCATATATTTCTAACATTGTACCAAAGTGATTATGTATCATCCATTGCAGCAGTTATTTCATGTTTCTAAGAAAATGTAACATTCATTCATAAACACAAGAACAAAAGGCAGAAGAAACAGCTTTTTATTTCATATTTTCCATAAGGAGTGTGCAGATTACTAACCACGTATGAAGAAGAAATCGAACCAGATTAACAGATGTAAAATCATTATACATTTAGGAAAAAAACTCAAGGTTGTGCAGAGAGAGAGAGAGAGAGAGAGTGGTAAACGGATTAGTTGCTGGAGAATTACTTGGTCCACTAAACAAGCATAAACAAAACCAGGAAAAAATCGCTTTTCTTTTTTGCAGTAGGGATTGGTGTGATGGGTGATACCGTTGCAGCTGTGGGGGAAGCTGTGGAGTGGTGGGATGCATCACACCTATCACACAACTACTGCCTCTGAAGTTCACAAATCAGACACAGGGTGCCTCTGCGGGCAGAGCTGACTGTTGGTGTTCCCTGTTTGTCCTGGTTGGAGTGGATGTGTTGGTGAGATGAGGCATTCTCTAACTCAGGTGCAAGGGACTCCCCTGGGAGCTTTCTTCTCCCAAGAAAGTTTCCCTGTTGGTTCCTACTTTGCGATGGGAGAACCTGAGCCTATTTTAAGTACTTTCTTCTCTGGGAGAACAGCACTTAAATGCGGGCTTGAAGAGGAACACACGAAGGTTTCGAGCACTCAGATCCCTGGCTGAGTCTCTTTCCCTTTCCCTAATTCAGTTAGAGAGCTTCTGAAAGGTCCTTAGCTGACATGGAAACTGAAATCCTGTCGTTAGCAAGCCATCCTTGGTTAGAGAACAAGCTTTCATGCTAGGTCTTTAGCCCCAGTTTGGGGGGAGCAGTTCAAAGCACTGTAGGTAGTACCCAGTGAAACTCATTGGCCAACCACAATGGGACGTGTGTGTGTCACTACAAAAGGGCTAACACAGTTTTGCTGGGTGCTGTACAAGAGGCTGCCATAGTTGGTAGGAGAGCTTTGTCAGTAGAGGACACACAGTCCTGAGCTGGATTCGCTGGCCAATAAAATCTGGAACTGCACTGTCATTTATTTGTGTATGAAAGGAACTGTACAGAAAGTTGTACCAACCATGTATAATGTGATATAATGAATTTAAAAGGTCAACATTGCAGTCCACTAGTGTTTAAAAGAAAACTCCAGAAAGGTGAATTTCTGTGCTTAGAAAGTTGTGAAGTCTTCCTTTATAGCTGAGTTGCAAGATATGAGATTTTAAATGAACCACTAACTTTTGATTGCCTTTGCAACAGCTAAAGCTACCAGCTTTTGATGAAAAGGGGAATCAACATTTCTCTTTCAGGCTGTGTTTGTATAAACAGACTGCTCCTTGAATATGCTGAAGTGTGAGGAATGTGAGCAGAGAAACAGCAAAAGCGAGTGGAAATCTCCAAGAAATACCACTAATACATTAGACTGCAGTTCAGCATTTTGTTGTGGGCATCATTTGTATTTATACTGTCAGCACAGGGTGAATGAATGGAGCTGTAGTAAATGATACGTACAATTTGAATTTCTGAGTGTGCTCAAGACGCAGTTCTGTTTCTCTAGCAAAAAAGATGATTTTTTTTTCCTGCCCTTTCAGGGCTTAGGTAAATCCCCATGAGTGATGACAACAGACAGAACTGGGGCTTGCAGAAATACAGAATGGAAAATATACTTGACACTTGTGAGAAGTGAACTCTGAGCTGATAGTGTGGTTAGACATGCAAGCCTCATTTCACAGTACTGAAATATTGCCTTCTCATTCTCCTATCTTGAATCATGAAACCCCACATTCTTCTAATGATTCTTTCAGGGAGGGAGATGAAATTATCCATATAAAGAACCAGAATTGCTCAAACCACATCCCTTTTTTTTTTAACTCAACCGAACTAGAACTTCTGCACAAGTTTGGATCATTTGGGATAAAATTCTCATAGTGTTCCCAGGCTGGTTTTCTTCTCCTGTACCTTTGTGTTCTTGACCTTCTGATAGCCTGCTTTAAAACTCCTGTTGCTACTTCTAGTATCAGAAATGACATCTTCCTGGCTGTTCCCATGTATGGAGCATGATGTATGGAGGGGAGGCTCAGGAGGAGGAATTTCAGGGTGATTTGTTGCCCTGATGCCCGGAAAGGAGTCTGCTGCCATGAAGAATGCTTGAGCAGCTGTTCTAGCAGGAGAGGGGAAGTTAGGCTCAGGCAGAGGAGGAGGGGTTTGCACTGTGTCTTGAATGAAGTATTTGTGTCAGGGATGCAAGAGAGGGGAGCTGAAGCAAAAAGGAAGAGCCTCCAAGCTTCGGACGATGTTTAGAGAAGGGTTAGGGATGAGGACAGAAGTAATGAAAGAGGCACAGTGCTTAAGTGCTTGTATAATTGAAAGGCCCTTAGCTCGGGACTGAACTTCTGGTGAAGGAGGCTGACTTCAGTGTAAAGTCCTTCGAGACTGCTTGGCTGATGTTCGATGCACTTTGGAGTACAGGCGGACAAGGACTAAGAAACATGTCGCCTTCAGACACCTTTACATCTCTTTCTTTTTTTAAATTCTGTTAATGCAGTAAAAGCTTCTTGAGTAGTTTTTCTTTTCTCAGCACATCCTGTGTGCTGTCATGGAGCAAAGGAGCGATGTTCAGTCGCTGCAATGTGTAACTTTCACTTGTAGCCCTAGATGTGTCAACAGCTGGTTCCCCAGAAGCTGTGTGTTTGCTTGTCCCCTAGTTACTTGGGTGCTTTTCAGTGCCATTCACCTACACAGAACTTCAAGAGGGAATCCAGGACTAAACCATGGGCTTCTGTGGTATGGTCAGAGGAAGAGCTGGGATCAGAGTAACAGGTGTTGGTTTGGGGTATTTTAAATGCTTTTGATAAATGCATCTGAACTGCAGACCTTTAGCTAAGTATTGGCTTTGTGTTAATAACCCTTTCTGAAAGTTTCTGATTTGCCATTTGTATCATGGTTTGTGGCAGTGGCTGTAGAAGATTTCAGGGTAGGGTTTTTTTGTCTGAAGAGAAGAGGCAGTTGAAGTTCCTGCAGAAAATATTTGTGTTCTCCATGATAACAGAAGATGGAGGGTTATAAGATCTGATTTGCATCCCTGGAGAAAGGTGAGGAGTGTGGATACTCTTGAGGCATGTCAGCCAGGTCTTTGGCTGAGGATTTGCACCAGGGTGTATCATTTTCATTACAGAACCATAAACACTATATTGAAAAAATCTTAAGTGCTTTGTATTTTCGTTTTACTTTTATGGTCTTGCTCTGAGTAACCTGCCATCTGGTATTTTTTTCGTGCAGGGCAGAATGAGGTAAGGGGGGAGAAATGCTGACTGTTTCCATGCTGTTGCTCAGCTTCCTCTGTGGGAAATGTAACACCTGTCCCCTTTCCTTAATGCCCAGGCTGGCTCACCGCATGAAATCCTTCACAGTAAAATCAGAACTGACTCTCAAGGCCTGCTTTTTGGAATAGTCATAAAGTGGCTTTCTTGTAGCATGCTGGAAAAAAAAATGCAGTGAAAGTCATTCTGATGGCAGCTAGAGGGAAGTAATAACGTTCTTCACAAACTTACATGTAAAGACCAAGAAAAATAAACGCAAGAACTGTGTAAGGGGGGGGACTCTGATGCCTGATATAGGGGTCAAACAGAGATTTCCATTACCAATTGCTTTTAACATTGGTTGTGCAGTGCTTTCCTTTTTTTTCTTTTCTTTTTTTTTTTTTTTCCCTTCTTCCTGTTCTGCTTTGGTCCCTTCTGTGTGGATTAAGCTGTGCAATGTATGTGGTATGTGCGAAAGAAAGGGTAGCAATCTTGCAGCAAAACGAGTTGAGTTGATTCTGCCATAACTCCTTCCCCCCCCCACAAATAATCAAATTAATTAATTAGTCATTGCTCTGGGGAAGTTCTCTACTCTGCTTCCTGCTGGCTGTGCTGCCTTACAGGGCTGCTCTCGATTCCGTGGTCTTCAGAGCCGGCGTCCGACCTCACCACAGTTTCCAAGCCCTTCGTGGTTTTCGGGAGGCTGTAGCAAAGATGCATTTGCACCCAGGCTGCGTGCAAAACTAAAGCCCCTCTCAAAGCTTTAGGACTGTTAGATTACCCTTTTTCTTCCAGCACCAGTGACTGATGTGAGCATGCTCCGTGCATGCATGGCACTGGCTATTTGCCAGGTTTAGTGTAATTTTTTTTTTTTTGAATGAGTGAGTGAATGAATGAATGAATACCTGATTAAGTTAATGAAGCTGAGCCAATGGTGGGAGGGAGCAACTTGGCTGCTGCCTGCTCTAAGAGATCTGGCAGCACATGAGACTTGCATAACGCTTTATAGCTCCATGCTGTGCTCCATATGAGCCACAGGAGAGGGCTGCAATAATTACTCGGCTTTTCGATTGAAACCAGCTGCAGGTAGCTAGTCATCCTTTTGTCCTTTTCACTGGTGTTGGGGAGTCACTTGTCTTGCGCCGTGGATTTCCAGTGGCAGATGGGTAAGATGCTTTCACAGAAGTGAGCGCAGCGGTGAGAAAGCATGTTCGTGGCTTTTACAAAAGGTCCATTCAGATTTCCAAGCTGTGACTCACTGGACCCACAGGTTCAACGCAGGAATGTTTTTAGTTCCCGAGTTCAAAACTGCTGTATAAATAACCTTGATGGGAGCTGTGTGATTTTTTTTTTGTTTTCTTGTTCTTTCTTCACTTGTCTGGGAGAAGGGGAGAAAAAGGTTTTCTTGTATCTGTTTTTTTGTAAGGAAAGTAATTTTTAAATCCTCAGAGTTCTTTTTGATTGTTGTTTAAAGCAAGTTCTTTCTGGCAGTCTTGGATGGTACATACCTTTGTTTCTCACATACTTAAATTAAGAGTATTGGCACTGCCTGTTAGCACACCGCCTTCGTTTGTCAACGTTCCCTGCTTGAGAGCAGTGATGATGCTTTACATTCTTAGTTGGAACGGGTGGTTTTTTTAATTACAACTGGAGCCTGCGACTGTGGAGCCTGCTATGTTGTTATAATCCTGCATTATTTAATTTTCTTTTGATTGTTTTTTGTGTTGTCTAGTCAGGTAGAACAGTTGGGGCAATCTTGGCCCTTGCTGTGCTGGCCTCAGTCAAGTGACATTGGTGATGGATTTGGGCTCTGTGCCCATTTTAGCTGCCTGCCATGCTTTCCATTAGGCAGGAGGGAGGCTCCCTACAACGCTGAGTCAGAAAGAGTAACTAGTCACTTGGTTTTGCGGGCTGCAGGGCCAGGGCAGGCGTTTCACTGGGAGAAGGGGTGCAGAAGAGTTGGTCTGGCTTTTTTCTTGCCCATGTGTATTCATACCTGCATTGACCCAACCTGTTGCCTGTGTTAAGATTGTCAGTTTGAGGGTCTGTGTAGGCCGAGTGGAGAGTGCTGCTGGGCGCACTCAAATGTAGCTAGTGGTGGACAGCTAGTAGACCCTGAATGAAGAAGAAAAAAAATAAAGAATTAGAGGAAAAAAGGTGGCTGAGGAGGATGTTGAACTTTCTCTCAGCCCTCTGCAGTGCTGCATGCCTCGAGACCAGGGTTAGCTGATGGGAGTTTTGGTTTTGTGAGTGGTGATGGTCAGTGATCCTGATTTGGGAGGGCACTGAGTGTGTGCTGAGGCTATGAGCCAGGGCTTGTGCAAAATTGCTTCAGGTTAAAGCTTTGCTGAATTAAGCCTCAGAGAAGGCAAGGTGTTGGAATCCATTTCAAGGGGAATTTAACATCAGTTCACGTTTCACACTTTACAGATGGACTAATTATAGTCTAATTTGCTAGCATGTGGAATCTACCAGAGAAGCAGTAGGTGGGGAGGACTTACAAGGAAAGGCACTGAGCATGCAGCTGACCTTTCCAAATCTGCCCCTAAAGCTGTGCTCTCACACTGTCCCCTTATCAGCCGGGCTTAAAGGCACACTCCTCCCCGTGAGCACCCATGCTTATCTGTAAAATGGCTGCTCTGAGTTGGCTGCTGCTTGCTGGTGTTACCGGCTGGATCTTCAAAGGGGTGAAACACCCCCGGTTTCTGTAATTTTTCGTGGGGGTCTTATTCATGTCTCCTGGCATCAGAGCCAGGCATCTGTCTGATTTGTTTTGCAGAAGAAGGAGAGAATGTTAGCGAGCGTTTCCAGACACATGGAAGGAGACCTGTATGACATATCTGCAGTACAAATGTGTTCATACAGGCATGACAGTTTCTGTCACAAGTTAAAATGAGTGGCGAGTGGGTGTCGCTACGTTTATAGTCACTCGTGTGAAATTTTCAATGGAAAATTGTGTAGGCAGCTCCCATTGTAGCCAGGCACATTTTAGATAAATGAAAAACATCAACAAAGTAATTTCGGTATTAGACTTGTTTATAAATGAACTCTTATTCACTCATTTAAGCTGCAGAAGCACCCCTGGGGGACGGATATTGGAGTAAAGGATGTCTCTGAGCACTGTCAGACAAACTGGTCTTGTCAACCTGACCTGCTCTGGCAGCAGTCGGTGCACAGCAGGAACTAAAAGGTTTAGATGCTGCACTGGCCACTTGCAAAGTGGCATGGGTGGGATCCACCTTTCTGTCCTGGTGTCAGTGGGATTGAAGGAGCACTGTAATACACCTGTCTTTGCTCCACAGCTTCCATGCTGCCACCACAGATTCTGGATATGTGTGAAGGGGGTTGTTGACTTCCCTAGCACCTCAGGTTGGTGGTCCTCATGCTCCTGGCACAGCTGCCTCCAAGGCTTTGGGAGCAGGTCTTTGGAGGGGTTGGTGGATATGTCAGGTTGTAAAAGCTTCAGTGCAGCATGGTGGTAAATCATCATGCTGCTGGAACATGCTGCAGCATCACAGCTGGGTCAGCTCTGCGTGTGGGACTACACACCTTGCAGTCAGCCTGAGCTGAAACCCCAGGCCCGAGCAGCCCCAGGACTTTCCTTTGTGGCTTCAGACAGAGGTGCTTCTCATAAGGTTAGCTGAGGTGCACTTTCTGCTGTGCAACTGAGAGAGAAAGTCATGCCTCAAGCTGTGCTCACATGGCTTAGCCCCAGGGCTTAGACCCTTACTTAGCAGTTACATCCTTCCCCTTCCTCCATAGATGCAGAAGGCTCTGGAGTCCAGCTCTTCACTCTCAAAAAAACTTCACTGTAATCAGCACTGTCAGCTCTTGCATTTTTATGTGGTAGTCTGTAGATATCCGATGCTGTTTCACAAAACTCCGGTTCCTGCTGTCAAATGATGAGATGGGAAATTCCACTCTTAGCTGGACTAATAAGTTTCTGATCTTGTGGGTTGCAGGGAAAAGCTAGATACCTCAAGCCTGAAAGGTCTCACGCAGCAGGACAAGTTAAAGGAAGCAATAATCATAATAAAAAAACCCTTTTCCTTTATAATTTTGGTGACTCTTGTATTTGTAAACCAGTATCGTGTTTCAGAGGCAAGAAGCAAGGTCTGACTCATGATGTTTGAGCACCCATGTTTGGCACTGCAAGGCAGGGCATTTCTGTGCCAGGGAGTGAGGGTCCTGCCCTCAGGGTGGACTGGGAGGGTGGCAGGATGGCCAATGCACCCTGCACTCTGATGGCAGCCCTGCCATGGGGTCAGCTTGTGGCTCTCAGAGGAAGTGCTTCCTTGCTTCCAGCCTGCCTGGCATCTTGTACTGCTTCTTGTGGTACCACCTCTCTGCAAAGCATGCTGGAAGAGGAGGGATCACCTTTGCTAATAGTTTTTTTTTTGGTGTAAACAGAGGATGTAGGCAGCTGTGAATCTGTTTAGATCATCCATGATGCAGTCCTGCAAGGCTTACTTGTAGCTGCACTGCTGTGTGTGCGCACAGAAAGGTTTACTGCACATCCAGAGCATGGCATGATTTCTTCAGATGCTGAGAATATGGGCATCTATCCTGTTGCAGAACGAGGTGATGGCACCCAGGTGAACTTACGGCAGAAACCTGCAAACTTCTGAAAGTTCATTCCAACTCTTCATTCACCAGTTAGCTAAACTAAAATGGAAGCTAGTTCTACTGCCATATTCCTGTGCAGTTCAGGAACACCTACCACACATAATAACTACGTGTCCTTAACCACAGTGTAACCATAGCAAAACAGGAGGCATGTGCCCTGCTTAGGACATGTGCATCTCTCCTTATCCTCAAAATTCGGGAGATAAGTAGCAGAAACAGACAGTTAACCACTGGAGTAGCTTTCTAGTAATCAGTTTGTATCGTATGTATTTGTGAATGGCTGTCCTGGAACTCCATCATCTGTCTGTCCTTTTGGGAACGTGTCTTACACTATTTTTGCCTCCTAAATCTTCCTCTCTCAGCTCTGGTACCTACATACTTGCACCGTAAAATTCCACTGGAATGTTGAGCCTTTGGGCATCTCATCCCCAGTGATGTGCTTGCTGAGCGTTGCTCGTATCACTTGCTTTTTATATTGCTTGGATCCTGTCTGATCTGACCAGGGAGAGGAAGGACGTGCAGAGTAGCTGCTCACTATGCCGAAACCTGTAGCAATTTGCTGTGGCAGATTCCCAAAAGTATACTGAGAGCTAACACTGCAGTGGACAATCTATCTTGCAGGTGTAGTGCTGATCAGGAATCCTTTCATTTTGGGACGAGAATTTCAAATTTTATTAGAGGTTTTCATGTTTCTTATTAATGAATCTCTGCAGTTGGCCCTGCTGGGAATTCTGCCAGAGAGCTGTGAAATCGGTCAGATTGGACAATAAACTCCTATAGCTATTGTTGGCGTGCACTGAGCTGCACATGGCAGGGCTAATGGAATCTGTAGCAGTTACAACAATGAATATGTAGCTGGCAGCGGGCAGGGTGTAGAGCAGGGGGAGAAAGCTGGCACATAGATCTGAGAGCCAGAATGTGGCTGTGGAGCCCTCTGCAATGTGCCTGTCTTTTCACCTCTCTGAATCTGATCCTGCAAGATGCCAGCCTCCTTGGAGGGGAGGAGAGAGGTGGGATGAAGTGCCCTCCCTTCTCACTGATTTCCAGTGCTGCTGGAATTACTCAGTCATCCTATCATGATAGGATGGGCGGGTGCTTTGAGGCGGGAGCATCAGATTGTGCTGCTGCTTCTGCCCAGTAACACGCAGGCATAAAGAGCCACGTATCAGGCTCAACTCTTTGAATACTGCATTACCATCTACATGCCGGGCGGGACAGTGGTGTCTGAAGGAGGGGAGACACAGTTTTTTAATCATGCAGAAAAATGTGAGAATTTACTGGTACTACCTGGAGCTGGAAGGTGAAAGTTGAAAAGTCAT
This sequence comes from Oxyruncus cristatus, assembly GCA_013399855.1. Lineage (NCBI taxonomy): Eukaryota > Metazoa > Chordata > Aves > Passeriformes > Cotingidae > Oxyruncus > Oxyruncus cristatus. The sequence goes on along the minus strand of VXAY01005795.1, from coordinate 435,938 downwards.
AGTAATCTGTGTGTTATTAGAGCCTGGGATCAAAGGAGCTTTTTGACAGTAAGTGACTGGTTTGATTTTGAATATCCCTGAAGTTGGAGACTGATGGCTGCCTCTCCTTGCAATGAGGCAAGCAGGCAGATGACCCCAACCCTTCTCCTGGTGGCACATGTTGGTGTGAGCTTGCTGGCAACTGCAGGAAGGTCAGGGACCAGAGAATTTGGGGGAACAGATTTTTGAAGGAGTTTTAGAGACAAAAAAAATTATGTTAGCTGCATCATGGGACTGTAAAAAATGCCTGATTTTTGGTGGCAGTCAAAGTCCCACCGTTTGCATAGGCAGGTGCTGCTGTGGTTTGCACGCTTGGCCCAAACTTCCCTGCACCCCAAGACTCAGTCCTGGGTGCACATCACTGTGTGTTTGGAGGCTTGCATTGCTGGTTTTACCTTTGCTGCAGTGAACTCCAGATAAATAAAGGAGGTCAACTCCTCAAGCTATAACCCAGTATCCTCTCCAGAGTTTTAAATTTATTAGATGAAATAAATAGAAGAACACTGTTTGGGGAAACATTGTAAGATTTAAAGTGCCTTAAAGAAAGATGCTGTAGTTTTGCATGAAAATGCACATCCTGAGCTCCAGTGAGCAATCCCTCTGGGACCAGAGCAAGCCCAGATGGTGACTCCTCCAAGTGATTATTTTTCTGCCTTAAGCCTTTCCAGGAATTGGAGTGTGGGCAGGCTGCCAGCGGACACTGGCTGTCCAGACACTTTAGCAATGTTCCATGTGTACTCACTGCCAGAGATACCAAAGTCCAGCTGCTCTCCCTGATCTCTTTGTCCCCTTTACCTTCCCAACCATAATTACACATGCCTGCACGCACGCACGCACTTGTGTGACACACACACACGTACAAAGCAGGAGCAAAAAATCAGCTGGTGTTTGCCGCTTGCTTGCGTATCTTGCAAATCGTGATTGACAGCTCTGAAGTTAAAGAGAAAGGATGTCTCCAGAGTCGGAAAAATTACTTGAATCCAAAAAGAAAGAGTGTACAAATAACAAACCCTGCGGCGCACCACAGAAGGCAGGCGTTTGTCTTTCTAGGACAGCCAGCAAAAAACTGTTTTACCAGGTCTTGTGCCTCTTGCCTTTGAGACACTCTTGTTTGGGTTGTCTCCCTTTCATTGCTTCCCAAGCAAAATCAGCCCTGTCTTATCTTTACTCTTGCTGGAACTTGAATTATGCTGAAAAGTTATCATTTTACTTTTAAGTCTTGAAGAAGAAGTAGGCTGTTTTACGCTGCACATTTGCATTTTTTTCTGCAAATCCAGTTCAAAGTCTCACTGTGAAGTGCTTGAGCTTGGAAAAGTGGGGCAGTATTCACTGCTCTATGGCTGTCTGATCCCTTGTCTCTGTTAAATTTGTTTATTCCTCCTGTGTTCTCCAGGAGGTTTTGGGCAGCCCCTTTGTTACCGGTGATGATGAAGTCAGTCATATGAAAGACTTACACAAAAAAAAAAAAAGAGAGACCCAAAAGATTTGGTCTTTTTGAAGGATGCTAGTTTTGACATTGAAGACCACCCAAAACTCAGTGGTTCAATGCTATTTAGCAGAACAAAACCTTTGCTTCAGCTCCTGCAGAATGAAACTTTGCCACATTTCATTGAGCTTCATTGTAGCTTTCGATGCGGAGAAGCTGAACCCAGATGCCTCGGATTTTTGGAACCACTAGCTTTGGAGAGCTTGGTTTATCTATCACAGCAAAAGAGACTGGCCCTGTTTGGATCCATGTACAAGCTCCTTGCTCTGTTGCAGGCAGAGAAGCCAGCCCTCTGCTCCCAGCTTTTCCCCGTGGGAGTGTATTTAAATTCTGGGTGTGCAGCTCATGTCCATATCCAGGAGAAAGTGGAGGATGGTCCAAGCCCAACACGAGCTCCCAGTGGCAAGGGGAGCAGGATGAGCACCCCATGTTAAGGGCAGCATCCTGGGCAGCCGCCTCAGTCACGATCTGCTGACTTACCTACCAAAGCTGACTGCCCAGGGCAGAAGGCTACAGTGAGCTAAAGTTAACCAAGGATGACTGCGCAAATGTGAGCTCGGGGATTTTATTTTTAGTCAAACTTAAAAAGAAAAATCTGTAAGTCATGTGTAATATAATAATTTTAGCTGTTGCCAAGACACGCTGAGCAACTGCTAGGAGGAGGGGGAAGACCCATGCTGATCCAGCAGGGACCCTGTCTCCTGGCTGCCCTCATCTGGCCGCGGTCGCGGTGCCGAGGTGGCGGTGCTGACAGATGGGGCAGGTCAGGACAGTGGTGCCCAGCCATCGCTCAGCAGGCACTGCTGCTGCCGGGCTGCCATGCTCAAGGAAGGCGTCACTGGCCTTTGCTCATCTGAATCTGCCCCAAGTCCTTTCATCCTCCCTATCACTTCAATGTCAGGGAATCCACCCTGAAACAGTGCTTTACTCCCCTCCCCTGGCTCTGGCTGTTGGTGTTTCATTACTGTTTATCAATATTTAAAGAATGGGATAGTTAACTGAAGACTGATTGTATCAAACGATTAGAACGTTTGGACTTTTCCTGCAGGCTTACAGCAGCTTTGAGGACCATAAATGTAAAGAGTGCTCTTAAAGATAGGTTTAATCTTAGTCCAGTGTATCTTCAAAGTACTTCATACACATATAAACATCAGGCTTATTGCTCATTAGAAGCGAGGCAGCAGGGAAAGAAATCTCCCAAAGGAATATTACTTGCCATAAGATAAGTATCATTACTGCTGCTCAGCGTTCCCTTTAAAGTGGGCTACATCCCGCTTCCATCTTGTTTCACATCCACTCTTAATTCTTTCTCTCTATTTTTCCTATGTGTAATGCATACTTTTCTTGTTCAGCTGCTTTCTCAGCACCCATTCTTGCATAACTTTCAAAACAGCCAGAAATGCAGATGACAGGTGGTGGCTGGACTGGGTGGGGCTGGGGGGAAGTTTCACTCTCCATGACATTTGTTATGGGACAAGGCAAGGTAGGTTTCAGGAAGATAGGGGGAGACTGACAGCTCCTTTTGCCTTTTTCAAAGCATGATGTGTTTTAGATACAGTATGTTCTTTAGCAGATAGTGAAAGAGTTAGGAAGACTTTGTTGCCTTTGGGTGAATTAGGGGATGCAGAGCAAAGAAAGGAAGTATTTTGCTCCAATAGCAAAATCAGCCGAATATGAAACTGTGAGCTTTTACAGTGGTGGGGGCTTCCGCTTTGGATCAGGAAACTCAAATATGCTTTTGAGGCAGCCCCAGGGCTGAGTTTGCTCAGTGTTTGGAGCTGTGGCCATGGCCACAAGTGTGGTACCCACAGCCCCTCTACTCTGGCAGTCACTAAGAAAAAGGGGGATTGGATCCTGCCAGAGATGGAGATGGTGCCAGCATCTGGCTCTGGCCAACCTGTGGGTGACAGGGAGCATCTCCCAACAGAGTCCTGCCTAGATACCTGGATATGAGGTGTCAGTAGCAGAGGGAGTTCAAAGCACTGGGTCAAAAACAAACCCCACACATCAAAAACCTGGCTCAGAGCCATATCTGGCTCTGTGCTGCTGCTGTAAATAGATCGCAGGGCTGAGGCTTATTGCCAGACTGGTGGATGAAGGGCACGTGTGCCTGTAATGAGCTGTTGTGTGGCAGGGGGACAGGGAGGCAGCTGCTGCCTCCACAGCCCTACGGGGTGTGATGTGAAGTCACCCTGTGGGTGACTCTGGGGTTCAAGCGTTTAGAAGTGACCCGCCACCTCCCCTCTGCACCACTAATAGCTACTTGTTGCTAACATAAATATTTTGTGTGTGGCTGTTCCTCAGGGCTCCCCGCCTCACTCCTGTGTTTTTTAAGACACGGTAGGGTGAAGTCATTGTGCTCATTGCAGGGGAAGGAGAGTCTGGAAGAATAAACTGGGCATCACAGACACATGGAGGGTTTTCCCAGAAGGAGAAAGGGCCTTGGGAAATAAATGACTACTGATAAATCTGGCAGTTATGGCCAGGAAGTTTCTGATCTGCCTACGGTTTTAAACGTTTTCCTGATGCATTAGCAGACATGCCCAGGATCTTTGCTGCTTCTTACAGAGCAGCTGTCAACTGCCCCTTGATGTAAGAGTGGCAATGCCTGACCATTTGATTCTTTTTTTGTGGAGCTTTTTTTCTTGTTTGCTGTTTTGGGGTGTCTGCTCATTTGTTTTCATTTCTCAGTGCTGACAATTTGACTCCCTCCTCACTTGCCCACCCTTTCATTGCAGAATCCAGAGGAGCTGTCGGAGGATCGTGCTCACAGGGAGATGATTCCTCATGAAGTCACTGGATCCCTTGCAGAAATCAAATGTGACTTTCCGTTTATCAGACTGAAATCAGAGCCAGCCAGACAGTGAAGCAAGCACAGTGGAGGGGGGACGGCGAAAGATGAAATCCAACCAAGAGCGGAGCAATGAATGCCTGCCACCTAAGAAGCGAGAAATCCCTGCCACCAGCCTGCCTTCGGAGGTGAAGCCGGTCCTGCCAAACGAAAACCACCGTGCAGATAACCTAGCATGGCTCCCCACAACACCCAGTGGCCAGGGCGGCCTGGGGAGCCGGCACCGGCCCGGGGGGACGTCATCAGTGGAGGCAGGCTTGCCGCAGGGTTTGCACAAGTCGCTGTCTGCAGGGCTGGACTATTCCCCGCCGAGTGCGCCGAGGTCCGTTCCGGTCTGCACCACTCTTCCCACGGTGTACTCGCCTGCCCTCTCCCAGTCAGGGACCCCTGTTTCCCCCGTGCAGTACACACACCTGCAGCACACCTTCCAATTCGTCGGGCCCCAGTACAGTGGATCGTATACCGGATTCATCCCCTCACAGCTGATTTCCCCAACAGCCAATTCTGCCACCGGCGCCGTGGCGGCGGCCACAGCCGTTGCAACCACTCCATCCCAGCGCTCCCAGCTGGAGGCTTATTCCACTTTGCTGGCCAGCATGAGCGGCTTAAGCCAGCAGGGGCACAAAGTTGAGCCGCACCTGGTCAGGACACCTGGACTGATTGCTGCTGGGTCTCCTCCACCCGCCCAGCAGAACCAGTATGTCCACATTTCCAGCTCTTCCCAGAGCACTGTCAGAAATGTCTCTCCTCCAACCATCCCGGTCCCCCTGCACCCGCATCAGACAGTGATCCCGCACACTCTCACCCTCGGCCCTTCCTCCCAAGTGGTGGTGCAGTACACGGACTCGGGGGGCCACTTTGTCACCAGGGATACCCCCAAAAAACCCGAGAGCAGCCGGCTGCAGGCAATGCAGGCCAAGGAGGTACTGAATGGCGAGATAGAGAAGAGCCGGAGGTATGGCATTTCGCCTTCAGCCGACCTGGGTCTAGTCAAAGCAGGCAATAAACCAGCTCCCCATCATTACGAGACCAGGCACGTGGTGGTCCACTCGAGCCCCGCTGAGTACGGTGCGCGGGATTCCTCAGGTGTCCGAGCCTCCGTCATGGTGGTCCCCAACAGCAGCACGCCCACAGCAGACATGGAGGTGCAGCAGGCCACCAACCGTGAGACCTCGCCTTCAGCCCTCAATGACAAGGGAAGCTTGCACTTAGGAAAGCCAACCCACCGGTCCTATGCCTTGTCTCCGCAGCAGGCTCTGGGCCACGAGGGGGTGAAGGCGGTGGCCACGCTGTCCCCTCACACTGTCATTCAGACCACCCACAGCACCTCTGAGCAACTCCCTGTTGGGCTGCCGGCGACGGCTTTCTACGCCGGGACCCAGCCGCCGGTGATTGGCTACCTGAGCGGTCAGCAGCAAGCGATCGGCTACCCCAGCAGCCTGCCGCAGCACCTGGTGATCCCTGGCACCCAGTCCCTGCTGATACCGGTCGGCAGCGCGGACGTCGAGCCGTCAGGAGTCACGCCCGCGATCGTCACGTCGTCTCCTCAGTTTGCAGCAGTGCCTCACACGTTCGTCACCACCGCCGTCCCCAAGAGCGAGAACTTCAGCGCGGAGCCCCACACCACCCAGCCTGCCTACCAGGCCACCATGGTGCAGGCACAGATCCACTTGCCCGTGGTGCAGTCCATCGCCTCCCCTGCTGCCGCACCTCCCACGCTGCCCCCTTACTTCATGAAGGGGTCGATCATTCAGCTGGCCAACGGGGAGCTGAAGAAAGTAGAGGACTTGAAAACAGAAGACTTCATACAGAGCGCGGAAATTAGCAACGACCTGAAAATAGACTCCAGCACTGTGGAGAGGATTGAAGAGAGCCATAACCCAGGCATTGCCGTGATACAGTTTGCAGTCGGGGAGCATCGAGCACAGGTAATGGCAGCACATGGTGGGGTGGGGGCATTGGACTGGGGTGCATGCTGTGGCCCCCTGGGCAACAGCACAGCTCATTTGCTTTGGATCCACTCGGGGTTGGTTCTTCATCCATCCCTGAGACAAACTGTGGACCAAAAATCATCCCACTCACCCTGCTGCGAGAGCCACTGGAGTCACACTGATGATAAATGTAGTCATTTGGATATAAAATAGGTCTTTTTTTATAGCTGCAGAACCCACAGGAAGACTTACATGATTATCCTGGTTTTTGATTAAATACAAAATGATATAAGCAGTATGAGAGGTTACATTTTTCATTTTGGTAGGTGATTTTTACTGTCCAGACCAGAAAGTTCAGGTTAGATTCACCTCAAAACCTGCCCTAGAGAGAGAGGTAGGGCACAAGGCAGTGAATTTCCATGGCTTGAAAACTTGGAGCTGCCTGGGAATGGCTCTCCTACATAAGTTACTGAAATGCACTACAGAGCATTGCTGAGGCTTTGGTTGCAGGTGGTTTTAACACTGCATGGCTCGCATAAATTCTGTGATCAAGGGAAATTTGGGAAGAAAAACCATCTATGTGTCTGGGTAGGCTGTGCTTCTGACCTTTACCTCTCGGTTTGCAATGCAGGAAGAAAACCTGTAACTTTCCATAGGTTAAGAATGAGTACATATTGATCTTAAGGCATTATTCCAATGCTGTCCTTTTTCTGAGCGATTTAGACACTGGAAAGTTCAGATATACTGCGTGTAGCATTTTGCTTCCTAGAGGTACTCTGTTCAAATAATCCTGTTGCAAGTCTTTTTGGTTGGTTGGAGTGCTGTGAACTGCAGCATCTGCACCACTGATGCTGCACCCTCAGCACAGGAGAACCAGAACGAGAGAGGGGGATAGAGGAGCTGGACACGGGCATGTAGTAACACACCTCAGGCTGACAGTTTGGAGAAGAGAAACGAACAGCAATAGTGCCACAGAGCAGATCACACGGAAGATTCCGTACAGTCGCAGCAGTCTGTGGCCTGTCTTTCCCCAGTTGCGTATACATGGTAAACTGCTACATACGGCAGGTCCTCTTTCTTATGTCAAACATACACGTTGCCTGTGTGAGTGTGTTCATGTATGTGCTTGCCATCTGCACAGCTGATAGAAGTTGGCCCTCTGGTGCTTTCGGTATAAAGACTTGATTTTTTTTTTCCCCACTGCTTAACTGTATTTTGGCTCTTCTCAGGCTTCATGGTTTGAGGAACTGTCCTTGGATCAGGACCAGTTACTGTAATTTGCCCGGTGCCTTGAATAATGAGATTTCAAAAGTAGCAATCTCTGTTCTGAAATTTTCATCGTGCTGACATTTCTCTCCCTGCAGCCAGGCCATGGGCCTCTGCACCAGCAGAAGAGGTACAAATTAGCAGGTAGCATTTGTGTCATGTGTCGTTCACAGATCTGTCAATGCAGGCGATGTGCTGTAGTCCTGGGCACCAGGAAGAGCTGTGCCTTTGCAGGGGGTGGAGTGCCATCCTCTGGCAGAAAGCAAGTGAGTCTGAGGCTGTACAAATCCAGGGCCTGGCACACAGGTCCCAGCAAAGTGTCACCTTACAGAGAAGCCTATCAGGAGCAGGCTGACATCAATGCAGCCAAAATACTCCCCAGCTGTATTTCCCACTGGGGATGCTTCCAGAATGGAGGGCGAGTCACGTAGAGATATGATTAGAAACGGGGGTTTAATTTAGGTTTCCTGCTGATTCCAGGGCTTGGGTCTCTTCCCAGATCAACTGTGTCCCTGCATAGCAGGGATGGCTCTGCTCGTTTTCCCTTGCCTGGGTTGAGAGAGAGAGTTTCTATGTGCGTGAAGTCTCTGTGACCTCACCCTCAGCCTGCCGTGGCTCTGTGAAAGCATTCAGACTTATTTGCAGGTGTGCAGCAGTCATTACTCGTAGAAAATTGCCTTGAGTGAAGAAGGCTTAGGCTGCTTGCCGAAAGAACAGTGTTTAGTCACGCTGCTCTGAGCAGTGGCACTGTGGTGCTGCTGCACTGAATATATGTCTTGACACCAGAGTGCTAGGGAGATATATCTGCGTGTGTAGTGTAGCTTCACAAAGTATTTTATTACAATTAAGTTTCAGTTGCATACATGCTTTTGGAAGAAGAGAGCTTTTCAAGTGGTATTATCAAGGGAGTGTAAGTTGTAAAGAGTAAGTGCCATACAAAAATAGCGTTGTTATCATTAGCTTTGGCTCACTTACTCCTCCCAGGGATCTCTGGGAAGTCATTATAATATTGATGAATCCGTATTTTCAGACTCTGTGCAAACATGAGCTAATTTTCCCACCAGTTGAAGGACAGAGGTAGGAGGTTATTTTCAGCTGGGCATATACAACTGTAACGTAAACAGGGAGGCACCATGCAGCTGCTGTTGTATGGTATCAGTGCAAGCCTGCAGCTGCCCCTCCCCAGCACGGCACTTAGGCAGAAAGAGGTCATCCTCCCTCATTTCCCAGTCCTCCAATCACCTGGCAAATCCAACCCTTTCCTGGATATGAAAACCTAGAGGAAAATTAACCCACCTAAAGGCCTTAATAACTGAACTAACTGGTCCCGGAGGGATGCTAGGTTTCCCTTTCACAGAATCCCAGCTCTGGATTAGGAAGAAGTCAAGTAAGTATCAGCTGACCAGAACATAAAGTTCAGCTGTTACTCCTCTGCATTCAAGATGCCTAAAAGAGAAGAAGACCTGTGGATCTACATCTCTTTGCAATTCCACGTGTTATTATTGTAATAAGACTTTCATCATTATTGCCTGTCCTTTCTTTGGCTGCCAGGAGCAAGCGGAAGCTGGTAATTCACCCCCATTGATGTTAAGGTCAAAACACACAGGCAATGAAAAATAAGTTCTCTGAAATTATGCATTTCAGTTCCTAGTCATTCCTAAAGTATAGATCAAAAAGAAAATATGAACATGCAGTTCTTAATTTTCATTTATAAAAAAAAAAAAAAAAGCAGAATCATAACCACTAGAAATCAAAAAGTCCTATTAGAACATGTAGTTAGTAGCTCTACCTAGTCTAGTTTACTTTAGTGTGTATTTGTTTAGACCGTCATCTAGTTTAGTTATCCCCTTATATTCCCGCATGCCCACAAACAAATTACTTTTTCTTTGAGCTCTCTTTTTCATTATCTTTGGCACTGTAACAGACACAGAAGGAGAGATGTTGACTCAGTTCTCTGCTGCAGATGGAGATCTCTCCCAGCCTTCCCATGATGTGATCTCTGTGTCCCCTGGTCATGGGACAGTAAGTCCTTGTGTCTCCAAGTGATGGGGTGGCTGCGGTCTGTCTTCAGATGCATGTTACTGAATTCTGGGAGTGCAGCAGCTGATAAAGCTCATGTGATAAAGTTGACAGCCCGTGGCCTTCTGGACAAGAGGTGGCTTCTCTTGAGAAATGATGGGATTGTGTGACTGTGGAGAGCAGTAGCCCCTAACACTGAAGCTCTGACGGCCTTTGTTACAGTAACAGTGTACTGAAGGGGGGCTGGGTGCAACTCTGGGGGGATGCCCAGTCAGACCAGGTGTCATGGCAAGTGGTTCCTGTGGCACGAGGTGGTGCCCACAGCCCCATAAATCTCTCATAGGAAATCCACTCTTGTGAAGGCAGTGGAAGTTTTTTGGGGGTGAGGGGAACATTAGCAGTCCCAAAGTTTCTGAATAGGGGAGGACGTGTGGGAGCATGGCTCTGCAGAGAATTCTCTCTGTGAGAAGGAGAGCTTGTATTCCGTGGATCTGCCCAGTTGTTTTTTGGGCCCAAGGAGTCTTTGAGCACCCGCAGCAAGGCCTTCAGCAGAGAGCTCTGCTGCTTAATTGCACATTGTTTCCAGAACTGCTTCCTTCTCTTTGTTTCCAGCCTACCACTCCTAGTTTCATCACATTATAATAATATGGAGAAAAACACTTAATTGGAAAATGTATGTTTACATTTATTAAGATACAGTTCACATGAAACACTTTCATTAGGCACCTTTTGCTTTAGTGCTTGTTATTTTGATTGCAGCAGTGAAGCCCAAGACTAAAGTTGTTGGTGTTTCTAAATGGTGGGAAGGGTATTTTCTGGGCATTAGATCTTACAGCACCTAGCTGTCTGAATTGCCTGCCTTGGCTACTGAGTTCGGCTGCGAAATAAAATTATAAGAGGTTATAGAAAGTTTCAGATATCCAGTGGCTGCTGTTGAAGAGTTTTGGGTGTTTTCACTAGTAAGTGTTAGAAATATAAATGTAGCTTGCAGTAGAGTCTCGGTGTACTTCAAGAAAGACCAACATGTTGGTTTCTTGCTTTATCATCTTAGTAGTGGGTAAACAAGTTCCCAATTTCTTTCTCTCCTACAGCAATCATGGCAAGATACTGGGGGAAGAAGCTTTTAAAATTAATTTTTTGTGGTTTAATGCAGTGGTCAAAAAAAATTATGTGGGGCTGTTTTGACTGAAAAGTCACACTTAAAAGGTCTTTGACTACTATTGCTTGTAGAGAATAGTTACCTCAAATCCCTCATTAGCTGAATCCAGAAGTAGCCAGCTAAAATAGGACTTGATAATCCATGAGGGAGCCCATTTCAAAGCAATTGTGGTACATGCACACCATGACCGGATCATGGAGATTCCAGCATTTCACCATCTTTATTTTTTGGTATTATTTATGATCACCACCACCAATTCTGGCATATGTCTCGGTGATTGACAGTTCAGGCAAGTGTTTTGGATGTTACATTAAAAAAACCCCAAAGCATAATGGTGTGGTGTAGTGGAAGTGTCTTCACATCAAGAGGAACTTGGGTGTCAATGAGGAACATCAAGAGGAACTTGTGTGTTGGTGAGGATGGTGCCCACAAGCATGTATGATTCCCACAGATACAAACAGCTTTTAACAAGGATGGGAAAGTAGAAAAAGAAAGAAAAAACAATACAGCAGGTAGGAGGGAAGGAAGAAAGAAAGAGAGAAATAGAAATATAAAGGAGAAAGCTGTGTCCACCAGATAATCCATGCCTGAAGAAAAGCCTACAGCTCTTGTGCCAACAGAAGTTTCCATTTAAGTCCATGTGAGATGCTGGGTACTCGCTACTTCTCCAAGTTAGACCCTGACTAGACTGAGATGCATATATATGGAATAGGATCCCCAACTCTGGGCAAATATTTCTGCAAATCCTGGTGCTGGAGTGTTTCTATCCAGCATCACAAAGAGATCAGGCTTTCAGGGTTGCCTCTCCCTCTTTTTCCATAATTCAGAGTTTAAACCAGGCCTATAGTCAGGTCCCTTTTCGCTGTTGCCACATGTATAGCTGATTTTTTTCAAACAGGTCTGGTCAGAAAAGGTTTAATATGCTGAAATTTGATGCAGTGTGGGGTATCTTAGACCTCTAAACCGCTCCTTTTGAAATTCCTTCTACAGTGGCTTACTATGTTGGGCAGGTGGAGTGGCCGGATAATAATAGATGCAGTGTTGTTTGTTGGCCTAGTTGCAGAAGTACATAGCATATATTTATAGACTTGATAAGGTTTTTTCCAACAGAATCAACCATCTCATAAACTGCACTTGGCTGCTGGTTCATGGCATGAGCTTAACCAATCAAAGCCACCATCAACATCCAATGGGAATCATTGATTTCCTGGTTCTGGAGCCTCTGCCTCTGAGCTGTAGGACATCTCTGATCAAGATTTCCTCCCAAAAGGGCTGTGGAGCTGGCGGGGTGTGAGGGGTGCTACCTCGGTCGCTGCTTGGAGGGCACCTCTGAGGGTAGCAGCACTAGCAGGGAAGTGGCAGGGCTGCTGGGTGACATACTGTCAGAGTCCAACCCCCTCTGTGGGACAGGCCATGCAACTTCATCCCAAGGTTCACACTTAATATTGTGAACAGATGTGTTGGCACACCGGCGAGCAGTGTGCATCTCCAGCTGCTTCTATTCCTTAATGTTGAAAGGTATTTTTAAGGATACAAAGCCATGCTGGGTATGACAGCATTACTCTTTTCCAAAGGTGAGAGGCAGTTTCGCAAGCCTTGTGTGATGTTCCTTTCGAGTGAGTCCGTGATCCTGGAAAGGGAAGGATCTCCAGGCAGTTGGTATACTACATGCCTCCTGAATGGCTCAGAAATGGGGTGAGCACATGTGTTCAGGTGTTCTGCCCTTTTGCCCCTACCAAATAAGGGTTGTAGAATCCAAGTGGCATCCTGCCCCCATGCCTGAGGAAAGCTCCAGAGGACATGAGGCCCTTAGGAGCAGAGCTGGGGATATCTGTTGTCAGCATAAGCCACCCTCTTACAGTTGCAGACCTCATTGGTGTTACACACAGCAGTTAAAACTGTGCCAAATTTTAAAGAAGTATTAGTCAGAATTTCCTGCCCTCTTTGTGGTTTGCTGAGGGTGGGGGTTCAGCCCTGTGGGTTGTGAATCACATGAGCCCAGATTAAGTGTTTGAGCCTACAGATGCAGCACCACACACACGTGAGTGCTGGACTGCTGCCACATGCGAAGATAAATCAGTATTTAGGTGTTTCATCATGCTGGGACTTCAAGGCCCGGCACTTGCAAGGTTGGGGAGGAGTGGGCACCTGTTGTTGGTCTGTTTTGGCTATGGCAGCCAAAGATGGTCAGATAGAATTTCTAACCAGATGTGTTTTTTAAAGTGGGGAAAAGGGGACACAGCGCAGAAAAAGAGACACAGTGCAGGAACTGGAGTAGGAGGAGAAATGATCCTCTCCCTGAGGAAGTGCAGGAGGTGAACTCAGCTGCAGAGTGGAAGACCAGATGTGAGAAGGGAACAAACTGAACTGCTAACAGGACTGCTCGGGAATTGCAGGTTCACACTGGCTGCTCTTATGGCTACAACTCTGTACATACTTACAGCCTTCCCCTGGAAATCAGCGTGCCTTCAGCTATTTCACGCTGCTAAGTGTACGCTTGCTTGGGCAGAGGTGAGGGTGACACTCCTGTGATCATTTAGGAAGTTGTGTGTCAGAACTGAGAGCTTGCCTGGTTGGAAAGGATCTTTAGATTTGGATTACAGGCTCTAGGTACCACAGAGGGATGATGGGGAACAGTTTTCCAGACACCAAAGCTGTTTTGCCTTTTACACCTCTCAGAGTGGCTGGATAAATGTAAACTGAGGTCTTGTGTTAAGAAGTGCTGAGCTCAGAGAAACCATTAACTCTTGTGTGACAAGGACAGGCCTCAAGTCTGGTGGCCAATGTACTGACTTTGGAGAAACTGAGCAGCACCTTTACAATTCCAGCATTATCCCTCTCGCCTGTGGCAAGCGCTGCCCGCTGTGTGTGTGTGAGGGCACATGGGTTGATCTCACGCTTTCCCCTCTCTCTCCCTCTCTTGTCCCCTCTCTTTCTGCAGGTCAGCGTGGAAGTCTTGGTAGAATACCCTTTTTTTGTATTTGGACAAGGCTGGTCATCCTGCTGCCCTGAGAGAACCAGCCAGCTCTTTGATTTGCCATGCTCCAAACTCTCGGTGGGGGACGTCTGCATATCGCTCACGCTCAAGAACCTGAAGAATGGCTCTATTAAAAAGGGCCAGCCCATGGACTCAGCTAGTATCTTGCTGAAGCATTCAAAGAATGACAGTCTAGCTGGAAGTAGACACAGGTATGCGGAACAGGAAAACGGGATTAATCAGGGAAGCGCACAGATGTTAGCTGAGAACGGTGAACTGAAGTTTCCGGACAAAATAGGATTGCCTGCAGCACCTTTGCTCACCAAAACAGAACCCAGCAAGCCCCCGGCAACGAGGAAGAGGAGGTGGTCAGCCCCTGAAACACGAAAACTAGAGAAATCAGAAGAGGAGCCACCTTTGACTCTTCCCAAGCCTTCTTTTATTCCTCAGGAGGTTAAGATTTGCATTGAAGGTCGATCCAACGTAGGAAAGTAAAAGTTGTTTGGGGAAAGGAAATTAGGCTATCCCTTGTCATTTTTATCCAGATTACTGTACTGTAGACTAAATAACCCAGTATTTACATGTTATCATCTTATTTTAGGTTTATGTTATAACCTTGTTGTTATAGTTGCAGCTGGTATTATGCAGGAGACTGGTGCATATGTTTTTCCACAAGTGTTTGTCAGTGACTAGGTTTATCGAAAGCTACAGAAGGGGCAGTATCTGCTTCACACACCCTTAGTGGAAATGAATGTGTTGTCATGGCTCCTGTTTTCTAACACCTCGTGTAGGACAGGGTCCAGCTGTGATTTTGTTTTCTTTTTGTCCTGTTTTTTTTTTTGTGTGTTTGTTTGTTTGTTTGTTTGTTTTGTTGTTTGTTT